>WNWK01001186.1:0-132500 GCA_009830355.1 Cherax destructor | reverse complement strand
TATATATATATATATATTATATTCACTCTCCAGGAAGGAATATAATGAAAAAGTTTAAAATCACCGGTTTGGAAGAAGGAAAAAATAGAGGTGGGAGGGAAGGAAGGGGTATTGAAGGTGCAGATGGAAGGGAAGAATTCAAAGAGTGAAGAACAGAGATGGAGTTAAGGATATGGGGAGGTAGAGAGACTGGGTGTTACAACCTGAATCGTAATCAACTGTTAGCAGAAGCATACGGTGTGATAGTAGGGAAAGAGAGGTATTGGGGGTAGGGGAGGGGAAAGATAATATATAAAGAGGAAGGGGAAGTGGGAGGGTTATGTTGTGGAGGAGGAATGTTGGGGTTACTGACTGTGACCCTTGTAATTATTTCTTACGTCAATACCGTCAGGATGTATTTAATCTATTTAATTTTGCTTCATTTTTGTTTTTGTTTCGTGGTTACATAAAAGAAAAAATAATCCACACAAAGGAGAAAGAAACTTATGACGACGTTTCAGTCTGACCTGGACTGTTAACTAGTTTCAGTCTGCCTGGACTGTTAACTAGTTTCAGTCTGCCTGGACTGTTAACTAGTTTCAGTCTGACCTGGACTGTTAACTAGTTTCAGTCTGCCTGGACTGTTAACTAGTTTCAGTCTGCCTGGACTGTTAACTAGTTTCAGTCTGACCTGGACTGTTAACTAGTTTCAGTCTGTCTGGACTGTTAACTAGTTTCAGTCTGACCTGGACTGTTAACTAGTTTCAGTCTGTCTGGACTGTTAACTAGTTTCAGTCTGACTGGACTGTTAACTAGTTTCAGTCTGACCTGGACTGTTAACTAGTTTCAGTCTGACCTGGACTGTTAACTAGTTTCAGTCTGACCTGGACTGTTAACTAGTTTCAGTCTGACCTGGACTGTTAACTAGTTTCAGTCTGACCTGGACTGTTAACTAGTTTCAGTCTGATCTGGACTGTTAACTAGTTTCAGTCTGATCTGGACTGTTAACTAGTTTCAGTCTGATCTGGACTGTTAACTAGTTTCAGTCTGATCTGGACTGTTAACTAGTTTCAGTCTGACTGGACTGTTAACTAGTTTCAGTCTGATCTGGACTGTTAACTAGTTTCAGTCTGATTGGACTGTTAACTAGTTTCAGTCTGATCTGGACTTTACTAGTTTCAGTCTGATCTGGACTGTTAACTAGTTTCAGTCTGATCTGGACTGTTAACTAGTTTCAGTCTGATCTGGACTGTTAACTAGTTTCAGTCTGATCTGGACTGTTAACTAGTTTCAGTCTGACCTGGACTGTTAACTAGTTTCAGTCTGATCTGTACTGTTAACTAGTTTCAGTCTGACCTGTACTGTTAACTAGTTTCAGTCTGACGTGGACTGTTAACTAGTTTCAGTCTGATCTGGACTTTTAGTTTCAGTCTGACCTGGACTGTTAACTAGTTTCAGTCTGACCTGGACTGTTAACTAGTTTCAGTCTGACCTGGACTGTTAACTAGTTTCAGTCTGACCTGGACTGTTAGTTTCAGTCTAACAAGTTAATGGTACGAAATGTCATAAGTTTCTTTCTCCTTCTTGCGGGTTATTCGTATATTCTCCCAGTCACGGTGTTGTGCCTTCTTGTCTTCGTGGTTACTTTTATCAGTGTTTTCTGCTCCTCCTCCTTCCTTGACTTTGATATATGCTGAGCGACTGACCACCTGTCCAGACAGAGGGACTGACCACCATCTGTCAAGACAGAGGGACTGACCACCTGTCGAGACGGAGGGACTGACCAAAATCTGTCAAGGCAGAGGAACTGACCACCATCCTCTCAAGACTGAGGGACTGACCACCTTCCTCTCAAGACTGAGGGACTGACCACCTTCCTCTCAAGACTGAGGGACTGACCACCTTCCTCTCAAGACTGAGGGACTGACCACCTTCCTCTCAAGACTGAGGGACTGACCACCTTCCTCTCAAGACTGAGGGACTGACCACCTTCCTCTCAAGACTGAGGGACTGACCACCTTCCTCTCAAGACTGAGGGACTGACCACCTCAAATTACCTCTTCACGTCTTCCACTGTTTATTCTCCGTATTGGTTTGATAAAGCCACTGGTTAGAGATATGTCCCCACCAAAAAGTAACTAAGTTCGGGTATGTGTTTTATTCATTAACTTGTCAGTTTTGTAATCCATTAATACAATTACATTTGATATGTTCCTCTCCTCGTATTCCCGATATATTTGTTGTAACATTCTGCTGTATTTACTAGATTACATGTGAATTGATTATTTAGTACGTGATTCCTCACTGAGATTGACAAATCGTTTTCACTATATATTGCTATTCTCTTTCGTACAATCTTAAATTAAAAAAAAGAGGATCGTTTTTGTGGCATCTGAACCTGGATCTATTACAAGTCTTTTTCTGTATCTTTGTTCACCTCATTTCGGTTACTTCTTCTTGTCTCTTCTTGCTGCCTTGGCACTCAAGAAACCATAATAGAAATTTCCCTTTCTTATACATGACTCACCATTTTCAGTGTCTGATCATTTACAACAGTATCCTTTACTGTCTCCTCTGTAATTTTTGTCAGCCATATTCTTTGTTATTACTGTGCGTCTGAAAGATTCATTTGCCTCATTTCATTTAATATCACGTCCCTTCATGCGTTCTTACCCTTGTCCTTCAGTCTTGTCAAAGCCTCTCTTAGCGCATCCAGTATTTTCTTCCTAAACACTTCTTAAACACTTCCTAAACACTTATTCCTGAATTAATTTGATAATTATCTTCTCTCTCCCAAGTCATCATACTTTCTAGGCCTTTTTTTAAGAGATCAGTAATTTCTATTTTTATTCCCCCTCACCTCAACATTTATGTCTCACGACTTTTAGGATTGTCATTAAGTGCTCATCCAGATATCTTGCTCATCTCTCTTTTGTTCCTTTCTCTATATCCACTAATTTATTCATATTCGGTAGTTTGTTACCCCTTTTAGTAAGTTATTAAATAAATCTGAAACAGTGTCGTCTCAGTATAGCTGTCACTTTATATAAAAAACTTGTCATATGGATTATACTCATCATATATTTACAGTTTCAACCTCATAAGGAGCCATACTTATTGTTTTATTGCTAAAATATCCATTTGCAATAATTTTTTCCATTTAGTGGCTATTTTTTTCATCAAAGTTCTCTTAGTATATTATGTAATAAATTTTTTACTTAAGTTATTCTCTCTCCCAAATAAGAGGTTTTATCTTTATTTTGTACTTTTTATCACAAATAAATTAAAAAAAAGGTTTGTATTTTGTATTTTGGCTTCTTTAACCATCGTTGTTTCTTTTACAAATACTGCTGTGTCCAATTTAGGTTTAGTTAGAATATATCTAATGTCTTCAAAGTTACGTCTCTTAGATCTATTTTTTGAGAATATTGAATCAGAAATGTCATTTTTTCACAAATTCCTATTTTCATTATATTTAAAAGTGGTTATTACATATCCTGTGCTCGATCCTTAGAGAAATTATGACCCTTGTGGTTTAGCGCTTCTTTTGATTATAATAATAATAATTTGAGAAATAATTTGGCAGATTGGTAAGGCCTTTTACTCTGTAAAAGGAAAAGAAACTTCTTATCTTTCTCAGTTCTGGCATCATTTAACTTATTCCCCCTTTAAAAAGTCTTGTATAATTTGCGTATCATCATAACTTTCATTTATTTTTTTGTTTCAGGTTTTTCTTGATTTTTTTTTCTGTATGTTTAATCTGTGAAAAAGTGTGTGTGTGTGTTGTGTGTGTTTGTGTACTCGCCTATTTGTGGTTGCAGGGGTCGAGTCACAGCTTCTGGCCCCGCCTCTTCGCTGGTGGCTATTAGATCCACTCCTTGCTTCATTAGCTTTATCATACCTCATCTTAAAACTATGTATGGATCCTGCTTCCACTACGTCACTTTTCAGACTTTTCCAATGCCTGAAAACTCTGTGGCTAAGAAATACTTCTTAACATCCCTCTGACTCATCTGAGTTTCCAACTTTTAAGTGTGACCCCTTGTTTCTGTGTCCCATCTCTGGAACATATTGTCTTTATCCACCTTTCAATTCCTCTCAGTAGTTTATATGTCGTTATCATGTCCCCCCTATCCTCCTGTCCTCCAGTGTCGTCAGGTCAATGTGTGTGTGTGTGTGTGTGTTTATACGTGCTTGTATGCATGGGTATGTGTAAGCTCGTGCTTGCTTCCCAAGAGTTATTGTATACATTCATGTCTGACAGGGATAAACCAGTCATCCGAAGGTATACCTGGAGGCATTACAGTAGCTGAGGTGTGATTCAGCAATGATATACAAGGTATGTGGCTCAGGTGAGAAGCCATGTAACCACTAAGGAAAAGTCGCTCAGGTGTGATCCCTGGACTTCTGATTGGTTACACAACTTTCTGATGAGTTTTACCACGTCATGCTGTGCCCTGAGTGAATGTTCTCACCTGTTTTATGCTGGAAATTCGTAATGACCGAATATATCTATCCAATTCGTAACGATGAATGTAACTTTTTCATTTAGAATTCTAATCCCTCCACTGAATTAACTATTTATCCTGGTGGGCACTGAACTCCAGCTCCTGGTTCCTGTATATTCCTTTGTCCACTAGCTCGTCTCTACTGCAGCTTGGTAGGACAGCTGGTTCAGTTAATAGTAATTCTGAGTTCTGGATTACATTCTTGTGAGGATTAGAATTCTATGGTTACCTGGTGAGCTCTCCCCCTGGGGAGTCTCACTACCTGCCAGTTCTCCCAATCACAATATGACTTCCAGTGTATTTCTCTTCATCGCCTCGTAAACGAGTACTTTCTAATGTTCCTGTCGCTCATTTGTGTATCCAATTAACGTTGTGTTACCAGCCATGATTAAGTAGCCAGTCTTAACACAGATCTCATGGCACTGTTGTAAAAAAGAGTGATATAAAGACTGTTGACTGCTAATTACACAGTTGAGCTATGACTGTGGCTGTCCGTTTTATGTTCGCGTGGCAGACAGTTTTTAATCGTCTACTGTCTTATATTTATATTTTTTTCATTGTAAACTAAACCCAGCCAAACCCAACCTAACCTAAACAAACCTAACCTAACCTAACCTAACCCAACCTAACCTAAACCCAGCCAAACCTAACCTAACATAACGCAAACCCTATGTCAAAGTGTGACATAGTTATTAGGAGGATGGGTTAGATAAAGAGCCAGTCTCTATGTTCCTTAAAGAACCCAAAGGCACAATACCGTGACTGGAACAATACACAAATAACCCTCACGTATGAGAATCTTATAACGACGTTTCGGTCCGATTTGACCTTAACTGGTTCCCTATGAACCTACCCACAGTCACCTTACTCTCTCTGCTTCTCATCTCTTCCACTCAAGACTCAACGCACTTTATCTCTCCTCGTAGCGCATGTGGCTGTTCGAGATCAATATAATAACACACCTCCACATTAAAAACAATACAGGTTAGGGTTTCATGTTGGCGCTGCGGACTATGTTAATGATCTTACGTGTGTTTACGTAAAATCGTTCTTCCTCTCATAGCAAACTGTTGTCGAATTAGAGCGTTCAGTTTCCTCTTAAATGCCGTCCGTGCATTTCTGTAGACCTTTCACCCATGTTTAATATTCTCTCTTCTCGTTTACGTCAGGTAAACGAGTATTAATCAGAATTTACAAATCATTAACCGGTAACAGCGAGGGGGAAAACGAAAGTTACGTTTGCGTGTGGTAGCGCGAAACATGGTGAAGCTGTAGAACGCTACGTTTCTCTCACACGCTAAAAAAAAAATCCTATTATAGGTTACTCATATATTACATTTGAAGGGAAGGATTTTTTCGCCTTCAAAACTCATCAATGATATCACAGTAAGCTCATCAATGATATCACAGTAAGCTCATCAATGATATCACAGTAAGCTCATCAATGATATCACAGTAAGCTCATCAATGATATCACAGTAAGCTCATCAATGATATCACAGTAAGCTCATCAATGATATCACAGTAAGCTCATCAATGATAACACAGTAAGCTCATCAATGATATCACAGTAAGCTCATCAATGATAACACAGTAAGCTCATCAATGATAACACAGTAAGCTCATCAATGGTATCACAGTAAGCTCATCAATGATAACACAGTAAGCTCATCAATGTTATCACAGTAAGCTCATCAATGATATCACAGTAAGCTCATCAATGATAACACAGTAAGCTCATCAATGATAACACAGGTGTATATTTTAATACTTTCTATGTATCTCGTTTTTAAGCTGAATTTCTCAGAGTTTTGGTAACTCACTCATCTACTGTGTCATGTTACATTTACTTTTAAAACCACACATTTTATGATGTGATATGTTGCCCGAAATGTTCTGCATAACAATATAGTAGTATGTAATTGATGTCAGCTAGGCCTATATACCTTGTACATGTAATTGTAGAAATAAAGATTATGTTATAATTATTAATTTTTAATGTATTAAGAGATGGGCCGATAAGCCGGCTGAAGGCCTCGGTCAGAGGGGCAAAAATATCTCTGAAAGTTATCATAACACCATAACTCATGTCAGAGGGGATTTTTTCTATATCTCTTAACAAACTTAATATAAATATCTTGCCCTTAAGTGTCTAGAGCTTCAATCTTCAACGCTGAGGACCACGTCAAAAATTATTGAGGACTGGTTATAATAAACGGCATCGTTGACGGTAAATTTAGATTTTTTAATAAGGAATTAGAGGAATTAAGGAAAATATTTAAGGAACTGGTGAAAATAGTTGATAAAACTGGTACAGAAATTTCACAGCATCTTCGAGTGTGCAAGATATATGTTTATTAATAGCCAGGAATATTTATGGAGTCCAAAAATACTGTCGAAAGAGGGAGAAGCAACGGAGGTGGACGGGATGACAGCTCCTGGCCCCGCCTCCTCATGGTTACCACTAGGTTCACTCTCTCCCTGCTCCATGAGCTTTATCGTAGGTGTGTGTGTAATATATATGACGAAATTATTGAAAACGAAGCGCCACCAGCGTGGCTCTGCTCCTGTAACTACAAACGGGTAATAAACAGGAAACATACAACCTAGTGGCCACTATTATGTCCTGCTACCTGCTTAGGCTCCTTCCTTACCCTCAGCCCCTCTGGTGTTCAACACAGCCTTCATACCCTCTGCCGAGGCATCCCTTCCCAGGATGCTAAATACATTCACTTTCTCAGCCATTAATCTTTCAGCCAGCCTCACCTCCAGGCTTTTATTCCTTCAGTTTATTTTTATCATCTTGCTATTCTCTTGTGGAAAGAGGCACTTGTGTGCATTTTAGGATATGTTAAAGGAAACGTTTCGCCCTGAGTGGCTTCGTGGTTTGTTTTTTGGCTTCATCTTCTAAGCTTCCAAATTCCTTTTTTTATACACCTTTCAAGACTTCTCCACCAACCAGTTAGGACCACACCTGATTACCTTAAATTCCCCTTGAGAGTAATAATAATAATAGGAATTCTTTCACCGTAAGCCATACGTGTCGTAAGAAGCTACCAAAATGCCGGGAGCAAGGAGCTAGTAACCCCTTCTGTAAAACAAAACTTTATAGTTTTCTTTTTTCCGGGTCACCTTCCTCGGTGAGAGACGCCATACTGAAAAAATGAAAATAATAATATAATAATTTATTATTCCTGTGGTCCTTCCCAAGAAGCCAACCATAACAGTGTGGTAACACCCAGGTACCTTTTTTATGCTATTATGTGATCAGTGGAATCAGGTATAATGAGACCTGCCCTTTCCATTCCTGGTAGTCCCGTTGGTTGTGAACCCAGGGTTCTACCAGTGAGTTAGAGATCACCTTCATCCTGCCTATCTTCCTACGGTTCCTTTCCTCTGGCTTGAATAAATGTTCGTCTTAATCATCTGTTCCTAAAAAAAGATCACAACTCCATTAAATAAATGCTTAGACGAGGTTTCAGTTACACCGCTTGACCATCATCAAGCAGCGAGTAAGAGAATAAGTGAGAAAGTTAGGAGTCAGGTCATGTGAAGAGGTGGCCAAAGTCAGGTCAGGAGATAGTCCAAGTCAGGTGAAGAGGTGAGGAGAAAGTCAGTAGACAGGACAGGTGAACAGATGAGGAGAAAGTCAGAGGCAGGTAAGGTCATATGTGTCTTCTGAACATATGGCCATTGGACAATGTATTGGGAAAAGCAAGCTTCAACATTATTATTATTATTATTATTATTATTATTATTATTATTATTATTATTATTATTATTATTATTATTAATAGTCGCAGTAGTAGTATACCCATTACGTTCGTTTTCCACCAAAGGTGACCCAAAGACGGAAACACATTCACCATCGTTCATTTAATAACTATCTTACCGGAAGTGTGAGGGCACCACAATTAAAATGATTATGATAATTATATAACGTGCTAAGCCAATGTGGGTTAGTCAACACAACGAGGCATGAAAGCTCGATCTTCCGTCCCCGCATTATCAGCACAACGACTCCGAGTTCTAAAATGGATTCATACAGGGTTTGGTCTTTCAACCTTCTAGCTTACACTGTCTTAATGGTATATTGTGGCACTTGAGAGCCTCGCCAAGGCCACGGACCTCAGAATCACCACCAGTGACAAACAAGTTATGAACACATGACAAGATAAACAATCACAATCAAGATAAACCTCGTTGACGCATAACAGAACGGTTTGCCACCTTCTTCCTCCCAATTCCGAACAGCCAACAAGTATGGTTTATTTAAAACCCTCAAGCCCAACATTCCCATGAGACCTAAAACTTTTGGCACTGGCAGCGCTCCACATAGTCTGGTAGGCACCCTCGCCAAACACACGTCTATATGACTAGGCACTATTCTCACTGAGCACCTCTGACATTCAAGAGACCTTAACAGGATTAAAAACGTTAACATGAAGAACAAGAAATTATACAGTTTTGACGTCATTTTATTATCCACCAAGGTGCCAACAGATCATAATATCGATTTGCTACGTAGAAGGATAAGACTAAACATTGTACTTAATCTGCCTTGACTAGCGTTAGTAAACCACGTTAAACTTTGAATTGATTTCAACAACATCTGCAGAGAGAAGTACATATCCGCGGGTCAACAATTAATACTATCCTAGCCAACCTCTACAAATAATCCTGAGAAAGAGAACGATTCACCAGCATCATTCCCTCATCCATTATCCATCACGGGGCTAGGATGCGTGGATCAAGACCTCACCATCACACCCAGACTCTGCAATCTTGATAACGTCAAGAACCCCATTAACACAGTTGAAATTTCAATAGAGTTCGCAACGAAGCAAAACAACAGCAATACCTTTCTGTTTGTGGGGTAAAGCCACATGTGCAACACTTGGAATATTTTATAAAGTGTTGCACAGTCTTTCGTTATTGTCATACCTAGCATTTATACAACCCTCCCATTACTGAACGTTCAGCTCATCAAACCAGACCAACAACTCAAATTTACAATTTACGGCAAACCTAGTACTTAAAAAAGTAATGGGAACAATAGTAGCATTTCGCCATCTATACTATCCTCACTCATGGTGGGAATGTAAACAAAGCGCCCATAAATACTTCCACCATTCAAAGAAAACGATGCTGATAAGACGACTTTTTTTTTTTCGTTCAGGCAACACTGCAGATATCATCACATAAACGTTAAAGAAAAGTTAAAAGAATGTCGCATTCATCACCTCCATCACTGCAAGAGACTTCACCAAAACAAGACACAACAGCCAGGTACAAGATATATACACCGAGAGGTGTATGTCTCTCAGCGTATATTTATTATACTGTGAGTGAGTACCTTGAGTCTGGCGCCTAAGACCACTCGGCCATCCTGACGGTCTATGCTGAGAGTTCACATTAATCTCTATTTCAGTAATTAAGATATTCTTGTCTGGTGGTAAAAAGGTTAATAACCAATTATACCAACCTAATCAATAACTAGTTCCTCACTACTGCCGGGATATACACAATTCTGCACTGTGCTTGTGACAAACGGTATATTGGCGATGCTTCACATGACCTAAACACAAGTATTTAGTAACACCGACACGCTTCTAGGATCCGCAACACTTTTAACACATGTGTGGTTCATCGTGATAAACATACACACTTTATGATATGACAAGACAAACTCATCATCAAAGATAGCGACAGTGCTAGAAGATGTGTTATAAACTGCCGTAATTAGTACACAGAACACGACTAAGCAAAACCAAGATGCATGCAGCTTAGCTAGACCACCGGCTCACATCATTCTACAGTGATATTCTTGACAATAGCGTTGGGGCAAATATGCCGGCCAGAAACCAGTTGATAATTGTAGAATGCTAATAGAACGTTATATTTTATTCGGCGTGTGTCACACCCATATAGGCTGCCCTCCCGACCAGCGAACCAGGTGCTAAGAATATAATACGAGGGGCCCCTTGTTATGCTAGCACCTTGGTTCAACCCAACCAATCACAAGGAAGCCCACTAGTTGTGAAACTAGAATAACATTAGCAGACTTACCATAAGTCTGTTCGCCCACACTTCTCACTGTGTCTCTTGCTGCCAAAAGTTGCTTTGTAAATGTTATATATAAATTGTACATATACTTGCATGCTGTTTTGTGAAGGAAATGTATATATATATAATATAACGTGAGCGGTTTGTATCTCATGAATTGCCTGATAAATATTTTTACAAAGATCCTGTTCTTCACTTCTTTTCTATAAACAATAAACAGAAACTCTATCCTTACAACCACTGAGAAATTCTCATTAGAAACGAAATCAAGGGGAAAATTTTTTTTAACGTCATAACCTTCAACCCGTGTTTAGTAGTCTTGTGTGTAGCACTAATCACACGGTCCGGGAGGCACTAACAGAGAAGTGCTGGGCTAGTTTATTATTTTTAGTGTCTTTCATCTACACGAAGGTGTAGATAATATTTGCATCATCCGACAAGAATACTTTAATCCCTGTAACGGGGATTAAAGTAAACTGTCAGCGTATATACACTGAGAGATAACACACCTCACGACGTATATACACTGAGAGATAACACACCTCACGACGTATATACACTGAGAGATAACACACCTCACGACGTACATACATTGAGATATACACCATGGGGCATATACAGTATACACTGAGAGACACATCATACATTCCACCCATCCTTCTGCTACAGATGAATTACTGACATCTACGTAAAAAAAAAAATGTAAGAATGACCCGGACACAGTTAACCCTCGGGGCGTACAAGACACAAACAACTGTCTGAGCGTCTCTGACACAGACGACCCTCAGGGCTGTCACAGACGACCCTCAGGGCTGTCACAGACGACCCTCAGGGCTGTCACAGACGACCCTCAGGGCTATCACAGACGACCCTCAGGGCTGTCACAGACGACCCTCAGGGCTGTCACAGACGACCCTCAGGGCTGTCACAGACGACTCTTTGGGCATCTCCGACACAGACGACCCTCAGGGCTGTCACAAACAACTCTGGGCGTCTCGGTAACCCCAGTGGAAGACCAAAGAGAAAGTGAAGTAGACCTGACCACCACCGCCCCTACTGGGAACCCTGAAGCGTTTCATAACACCGTCACAGAAAAAAAATATCGAGGTTGAAAGTAGAGCGATAGCGAGAGAGAGAAGTGTGAGACGAACGAGAGAAAGATGAGAGAATGGGAGCAAGAGAGGAGAAAGTGATAATCTATGAAAATGGTATTCCTGACAGCCTTAGTCGTCCTGCATATATTATATATATATATATATATATATATATATATATATATATTATATATATATATATATATATATATATATATGTCGTGCCATATAGGTAAAAGTTGCGATTTTGGCTTAAATAGCAACGCTCTTCTTGCCGAATAAGGCATGCGAAAATTTATGTATGCAGTAATTTCGCAAAAATCATTCTGAACCTAACGAAAAAAATATATTTCATTGTGTATGTTTATTATTAAATTAATGTAAACTTATCTAAAATATATTTAGTTGAATTAGGCTAAATTAAATTGCACTTGGTATAATAAGGTTAGGTAAGTTTTCTAAGATTCTTTTGGTACAAAATTATTAATTTTACATTAACATAAATGAAAAAAATATATCTTTAAACGTATAAGAATTTTTTTTTAGAAAGGACTTAATTTTAAATGAGTTCTTGCTAATTGACCAGTTTTACCTATATGGCACGACATATATATACTATATATATATATATATATATATATATATATATATATATATATATATATATATATATATATATTATAAAAAAGAGAGAGGAAAGAATGAAATAGAAGAGCTGAGACGGCAACATGTGCGTGTACTCACCTAGTTGTGGTTGCAGGGGTCGAGTCACAGCTCCTGGCCCCGCCTCTTCACTGGCCGCTACTAGGTCACTCTTCCCACTCCATGAGCTTTATCATACCTCTTCTTAAAGCTATGTATGGATCCTGCCTCCACTACTTCACTTCCCAGACTGTTCCACTTCCTGACAACTCTGTGACTGAAGAAATACTTCCTAACATCCCTGTGATTCATCTGAGTCTTCAACTTCCAACTGTGACCCCTTGTTGCTGTGTCCCATCTCTGGAACATCCTGTCTCTGTCCACCTTGTTGTTTCCTCTCAGTATTTTATATGTCGTTATCATATCCCCTCTATCTTTCCTGTGTGTGCGTGCGTGCGTGCGCGTGCGTGTGTGTGTGTGAAAGTTGAGACAAAGAGGAACGATTGTACCCTAGATTGGCTTGTACGTGGTTCATACTCTTGTGCAACGAAGGCAGTATTAGAGGGAATGTTGGTGGGAATGTTGGAGGGAATGTTGGTGAGAATGTTGGTGAGAATGTTGGTGGGAATGTTGGAATGAATGCTGGAGTGAATGCTGGAAAGAATATGAGGGGAGGGGAAGATGTAGGAGGCAATGATAAAAAGGAGAAGCACTGGTGAATTTAGTAAACAACGTAAGAGACTAACGTTAGTTTAGCTTTCATGAGAGCGTTACCTTAAACGTTGCAACGTTAATGATTTATTGTGCTGGGAACTGACCTGTGCAGTGAGGCAGTCTTCTTGTATATAATGACTAGTGTCAGCGGGTATGACTAGTGACAGCGGGTATGACTAGTGACAGCGGGTATGACTAGTGACAGCGGGTATGACTAGTGACAGCGGGTATGACTAGTGCCAGCGGGTATGACTAGTGACAGCGGGTATGACTAGTGTCAGCGGGTATGACTAGTGACAGCGGGTATGACTAGTGTCAGTGGGTATGACTAGTGACAGCGGGTATGACTAGTGTCAGCGGGTATGACTAGTGACAGCGGGTATGACTAGTGTCAGCAGGTATGACTAGTGTCAGCGGGTATGACTAGTGTCAGCGGGAATGACTAGTGTCAGCGGGAATGATTAGTGTCAGCGGGAATGACTAGTGTCAGCGGGTATGACTAGTGTCAGCGGGTATGACTAGTGTCAGCGGGAATGACTAGTGTCAGCGGGTATGACTAGTGTCAGCGGGTATGACTAGTGTCAGCGGTATGACTAGTGTCAGCGGTATGACTAGTGACAGCGGGTATGACTAGTGACAGCGGTATGACTAGTGACAGCGGGTATGACTAGTGACAGCGGGTATGACTAGTGACAGCGGGTATGACTAGTGACAGCGGGTATGACTAGTGTCAGCGGGTATGACTAGTGACAGCGGGTATGACTAGTGTCAGCGGGTATGACTAGTGACAGCGGGTATGACTAGTGTCAGTGGGTATGACTAGTGACAGCGGGTATGACTAGTGTCAGCGGGTATGACTAGTGACAGCGGGTATGACTAGTGTCAGCGGGTATGACTAGTGTCAGCGGGTATGACTAGTGTCAGCGGGAATGACTAGTGTCAGCGGTAATGACTAGTGTCAGCGGGAATGACTAGTGTCAGCGGGTATGACTAGTGTCAGCGGGTATGACTAGTGTCAGCGGGAATGACTAGTGACAGCGGGTATGACTAGTGACAGCGGGTATGACTAGTGTCAGCGGGTATGACTAGTGTCAGCGGGAATGACTAGTGTCAGCGGGAATGATTAGTGTCAGCGGGGAAAGACTAGTGTCAGCGGGTATGACTAGTGTCAGCGGGTATGACTAGTGTCAGCGGAATGACTAGTGTCAGCGGGTATGACTAGTGTCAGCGGTATGACTAGTGTCAGCGGTATGACTAGTGTCAGCGGGTATGACTAGTGACAGTGGGTATGACTAGTGCACGGGTATGACTAGTGTCAGCGGTATGACTAGTGTCAGCGGGTATGACTAGTGTTCAGCGGTATGACTAGTGACAGTGGGTATGACTAGTGACAGCGGGTATGACTAGTGACAGCGGGTATGACTAGTGTCAGCGGGTATGACTAGTGTCAGAGGGTATGACTAGTGACAGCGGGTATGACTAGTGACAGCGGGTATGACTAGTGACTGCGGGTATGACTAGTGACAGCGGGTATGACTAGTGACAGCGGGTATGACTAGTGACAGCGGGTATGACTAGTGTCAGCGGGTATGACTAGTGACAGCGGGTATGACTAGTGACAGTGGGTATGACTAGTGTCAGCGGGTATGACTAGTGACAGCGGGTATGACTAGTGTGAGCGGGTATGACTAGTGACAGCGGGTATGACTAGTGTCAGCGGGTATGACTAGTGTCAGCGGGTATGACTAGTGACAGCGGGTATGACTAGTGTCAGCGGGTATGACTAGTGTCAGCGGGTATGACTAGTGTCAGCGGGTATGACTAGTGTCAGCGGGTATGACTAGTGTCAGCGGTATGACTAGTGTCAGCGGTATGACTAGTGTCAGCGGGTATGACTAGTGTCAGCGGGTATGACTAGTGTCAGCGGGTATGACTAGTGTCAGCGGGTATGACTAGTGTCAGCGGGTATGACTAGTGTCAGCGGGTATGACTAGTGTCAGCGGGTATGACTAGTGTCAGCGGGTATGACTAGTGTCAGCGGGTATGACTAGTGTCAGCGGTATGACTAGTGTCAGCGGGTATGACTAGTGTCAGCGGGTATGACTAGTGTCAGCGGGTATGACTAGTGTCAGCGGGTATGACTAGTGTCAGCGGGTATGACTAGTGTCAGCGGGTATGACTAGTGTCAGCGGGTATGACTAGTGTCAGCGGGTATGACTAGTGTCAGCGGGTATGACATGCGGGGTGTACAGCGGGTATGACTATGTATCTGGGTATGACTATGTCAGCAGTATGACTAGTGTCAGCGGGATGACTAGTGTCAGCGGTATGACTAGTGTCAGCAGGTATGACTAGTGCAGCGGGTATGACTAGTGTAGGTATGACTAGTGTCAGAGTATGACTATGTCACGGTATGACTAGTGTCACGGTATGACTAGTCAGCAGGGTATGACTAGTGTCGCGGGTATGACTAGTGTCGCGGGTATGACTAGTGTCAGCGGGTATGACTAGTGTCAGGGGTATGACTAGTGTCAGCAGGTATGACTAGTGTCAGCGGGTATGACTAGTGTCAGCGGGTATGACTAGTGTCAGCGGGTATGACTAGTGACAGCGGGTATGACTAGTGTGAGCGGGTATGACTAGTGTGAGCGGGTATGACTAGTGTCAGCGGGTATGACTAGTGTCAGCGGGTATGACTAGTGTCAGCGGGTATGACTAGTGTCAGCGGGTATGACTAATATCTGGCTCCCTCATTCTCAACTCCCGCAAACGCGACTCGACGAGTACAACACGGTGAGTACAACACGGTGAGTACAACACGGTGAGTACAACACGGTGAGTACAACACGGTGAGTACAACACGGTGAGTACAACACGGTGAGTACAACACGGTGAGTACAACACGGTGAGTACAACACGGTGAGTACAACACGGTGAGTACAACACGGTGAGTACAACACGGTGAGTACAACACGGTGAATACAACACGGTGAGTACAACACGGTGAGTACAACACGGTGAGTACACTCACTCAGGTAAGAACAGAAATGTCTTAGCCAGGTAAAGTTCATAAATAATTTGCCCCATAAAGACCATACTATATGCATCTCCGTTTGAAACAATGTGAATTTTTGAATGAAAATAAAAGTATAGAACTAAGACACATGAGTAACATAGGTTGCTGATGAGACACACAGGTGTTGCACATGTGTCTTAACCACCAACGTGTCGGTATTAATAAAGAAGAGAAGTGAAGGTTTCAAGACGACTTGATGAAGCTAAAAAGATGATCACTGATGAGGCTACTGGTATCCCTTCCTAGCAAGTGCAAATTAATGGTAATATGAGAGGGAATGAGAATACTAGTCATGTAATACAAAGTCATGGGAGAAAGATCTTGGAGCAAGAATCGCACCAAGCAAAAAGGAATAGAGGCTACTATTTTAGCAAGTGAATTTGTTTTTTTCTTTCATGGAGATTTGCAAAAATCCACGGAAAAATAAGGGAGGAAATTTTAAGTCAATGATAAGTTTCTTCAGATGCAGGGCCTGTAAGAAATGGGTCTATTGCTTAGCCACCAGATGGACAGACAACCAGATGAAAACATCATTATGGAATTCTTATATTTTCCATAGCCAACGAACGGCAATTAGAAAATAAAACAAAAGCTTGACTATCTACGCTTACAAACGCAAGGAAAATACACAGAAGCCCTGAGCTTAAATAAGGCGACCTTCAATACCGAAGCTTCAGTCTTTCTCTCAGAGGTTATTCTGATCTTCCCAGTCTTTAGCTTACCTAAAAACACTTTCAGGTACATAAACAAAGGTTCATATATGATAATTACACAACATACGAGGGCTAATGTTTGCGGCTTCAGGATGAAACCCAAACCTGATCAAGTAAATAAACTAAAAAGCTTGAAAAGTTTACAGCGAGATTGGTGCCGGAACTAAAGAAATAAACCACTCGATGGCAGGAGTACCGGGGTTTTATGATCTTAAGAAACAAAGTACTCAGAGGATATGGTGGAGGGTATAAGGAAGGTGTTTGTGATAAAGAACCAGGGCTAAAGAGGCGGATAAGCCCATGGACGACACGAAGGCAAGTACCATGTACAGTTTATTTAGATATGATCGAGCCCTAAAGGCCAGAAATCAGTAATACTGATCGACAGGATTAGAATCTATGAATGGACCCAACGCAATACAACTAGGGGAGTGCATACAGCTTACTCGCATCAAATATAAAGACAGTCAAAGTGAAAGATGATACGAAACCTGCTGGTTGTTCACAAACTTAGGGGGATTCTGTCAAGAATAAGATAGCAATGTAAATAAGACAGAAGTTAAGCACCAGGACATATATTAGGGAAAAGTTTCGTTCGCTGGGAATTTTGTGAGTCCAATACAGAGACTGGGGAAGATGGAGTATATAAGCGGGACAAGGTCAGGCAAAGAGCGCGGGGATGGTCATGGCCTGAACGGAGATGCCATGAACTTGGGTCAACTGATCGCCGTGTTTCGACGGGCTAATATTTATAAAGACAAGGTCAAGAACAAGTTATAATTACAGGTGTTATGCTCTGAATCGCCATATTGGACGTGGCCATCAACCTTGATTTCATAAGATCACGGCAATAAACAATTAGGCCTCATCCCTCTGGATACTTATACTCTACATAATGTTGTTCGAAGGTCCTCAGCATCACACTCACATAGATTTTGTCATATTCGACACACAGAATCACATAAACACCTGCGTTTAGAGTAAGTGATTTTTTTTAGTTCTTCCTGACAAGATTCACTGATGGTAGCGGAGGTGATTGTAGGTACATTCACTTTGCACTTCTTGGAGAGAGAGAGAGAGAGAGCCAGAGAGGTTGCTAGTCACACTTCCACACGGACGACCGATGCATCTCTCAAGTGAGTGATCCCTTATGCATGTGTTATTTATGTTTAAGAGTCTGCTACAATCGTTGATAACATGGGAGGAAAAGTGAAGCCGGGTAAATGCCTGGTGGTGAATAGAGGAACATACCTGCTGTAGGAACTAGAGGCTGGAAACCTAGTTAACTCTCTGGACAAAGCTGATGACCACGTCTCTCTCGTTTCTGAAATCGTAGTGCAAAATCAGAATTTCCAGAAAGAAGAATTTAGCATGTTTCCCCATGGTAAATCTGAGAGTTCTAAATCGTCGAGTGTGTAGAATAAACAGTAACTTCTCTAAATGTTTTCCCTTAGTTTATACGAACTCTGCCCTAAAACGGCATTCTTAAATCCATCACACATCATTTTGACGTTATCATTATATCTTTGACATGAGTTAACCTGTCAATGACTCTTCGTTCCTCACAATATCAGTCTTCAGGTCATTCATTTTTACTTCTCTTTCATTGTCTACGTACCTACCTGCCTATCTATCTACTAACCTGCCTACCTATCTACTAACCTGCCTACCTATTAACTAACCTACCTGCCTACCTACTAACCTACCTGCCTACCTACTAACCTACCTACCTACTAACCTACCTACTTATCTACTAACCTACCTACCTACCTACTAACCTACCTACCACTTATCTTTCATTGTCTACCTACCTACTGTTTAATGGTCGTTCCATAACCATTAAACAATAGGTAGAGAGAGAGAGAGAGAGAGAGAGAGAGTGAAGGGGAATGAAAGGCAGTAAATATATTAAAGCTTAAGTCTTCACACCGGTTAAGTTAACACGATGTAGGAGTGCCTAGGGTCATTTTTTTGACCTCTCTGGAGCCAGCAGCGGGCGTTACCGCTAGACTACACTTGTAAGATTCCTGCCAGCCATCACTGGGAAGGACTCCCTGCTGCTGCCCAGTTCTCTGCTTACGTTGACCTCAACGAAGGACGACACAAAGTTCGAGAGATTGTCCGGTGCATCAACGAAATTCTCGAGAAACAGTGAAGGACATTAGCAGTGTTATATATTACGCAACAGTTGTCAACCTGATTCGATCATGTGTTTCAGGTGAGGCCAAGGATATATCAGATTAATCAAGACATAATCAATCCATCAACCAAGGTTGAGGGATTGATACCCAACTACCATTTTTAACTAAACATTTTCTCACACATTCGAGTCTTTCAATCGCCTCATCTATAATTTCACACTTTTTTTTTCCGGACTATAACTAAGAGTTATTTCATACGTAGTTATTTCAAAACATTTGTTTCATCTTAACATTAATCAAAACTTGTTTTTTTTCCAGTGTTTCATTCTGATCGACTGAATATCTGAAGATGGACAACAAAAGTTCTCTGGAGACGTCACTGGAAATTGGTATATTCTTGGCCATGGGACGACAAGCACTGAGAAGGGTAAAAGGATCGGTGTGGAACGAAGAGGAGGAGGAGCAACGACGACTGCTGGTGTATAGAAAGAGATAGGCAAGAAATGGTAAGTGGCTTGACCACTTTGAGTTTTGTAAGGCATCATTGCGGAAATATTGCTTGGAAACAGGTTTCCTCACGACACTTTCTCCATTTTCCCTCTCACGAACAATGAACTTTAAAAAAACAAAAATAAAAAGTCTCTAAGGAAGAGGGAAGGGAGGGGTGGGGGGTTACTTGACGCTGGTAAAGTGTTCCTGATGCAAGGAATTGGAGCTATGTACGCCTTCCTATGATCAAATCGATACCTTACTTCCTCTCACGCTGTACTGGATTAATTAAGTTTCCCAGTTATTATGATTCTGTTATGTAAATTCACGTCAGTGTGTGGCCTTTATCAAACCAGTGACCTGCGATGCACCTGGTGTGCTGTGTCTCGTCAGTGTCAGTGGCCCAGATCTGTTACCCAATAACCCTTGACGGTGGCCCTGGAAGCAGGCATGACAGCGGTGCTGTCTGTGGAGCTTTCCTATTGTAAGCCTCGTAGCCCAGTGGTACAGTGCTGAACCTGTTACCAATAGAGACACTACGGTATCTTTTCCAAACCCGTTACTCAAAGAAGAAAAACAAATCACATAACCATGGCAGGGACGTTTTATTTGCGATTTGATAATGGTTCAGCACAGACTGAAATGTCTTCAACAGTTTGCTCTTTTACTTATGAGTTTTTTGTGAATTATTAATGCAATAAACTGCTCCTTTCAGGGCTCAGTACGGCGTTGCTCTCAGTGACCCTAAAAACACCAACAACAACAACAGCTCCTTTCCTTTCTTTAATTATTCTTATTTCACTAAAACAGATGATCAAAACAACCCCCTTTTTTTTCCTAACTCCAAATCACCTCTACAATTACTCTCTTCGACAGCATTTCTGCCTTACACTTCACCATATTTCCCTATAACTCTTACTCTCTCTTGTTTCCTGTTCACACTTGCCTCCCTGCCCGCGGGAGGGCGTTATCCTTGCAATAGAACAAGTCGAACTTTCGACAGCTGTGAACGACCATCATCTGTTTACATAACGGGACAAAGTCTACAATTGCAGGAAGTGATCCCTATACCTTCTGCCAATCTCTAAGTAACTTCTCTTCCTTCATGTACACACTGAACAAACACAGCTTTAAGAAGAGGTATGATAAAGCTCAGGGAGTAGGAAGAGTGACCTAGTAGCGACTAGTGAAGAGGCGGGGCCACGAGCTGTGAATCGACCCCTGCAACCACAACTAGGTGAGTACAGACAGACTATTCCAAGACATGTCCACCTGCTATCACCACCTCCACCACCACTGTTTTTCCTTCTTTTAACCTACTTACACTTTCTTAAATTGTTAATGATGTATAAAAAGTGGCTCTCGTGCCGTTTTTAAGGTAACTTTATTATTAAAGCTTTCCAAAATACAGTTACCTAACGTTGCATACATATTTGCTTTATTATTTCATATTTACTTCCTTTTTTTTCAATCTCGTCTTTCCTGACAAATTTTATTGCTTCCTCCCCCAATCACGTCTTTATTTCACCATCTACAGTCTTTATTCTCACACATTACTCTCCATTACTCTAATATTTCCAGTTCCTGATTAATCATCTTTCAACTTTCACTCTTAAATGACAAGCCTATTTTCACCATATGTGTTCTCACCATCTTTATCTTTATTTTCCTCAATTGCTTATTTTGGGCAAAATTTGCTGATAATGCATCACAAATTTTTGTTTTATCGTTTATACTTCTTCCCCCTTTATTTTAACTTTACGTTCCTCCTTCATTTATCTCATTCCAAATATCATTTAGATATCTTTCATTCCAGTTTTAATTCCTTGCTTGACATTCTATCAGTTATTCACTTCATTATTCCTCTAATCATTCGCTCTCATTATATCAGTAGTTCTACCAGCCATAGTATTCTAGGAATGATTCATTTCATCATTCTAGCACTACTTCAGCACATCGTTCTACCAATCATTCATCTCGTTCGTGTCATTCTATCAGTCACTCGTCTTCTTATTAGGCTTCCCGAGTGGGTTCCTCTGTGTGGTTGCCTAATTATTTTTTCCCAAATAAGCATTTTAGTTTGATTAATCTTATTTTTCGTATTTATCCTTGGCTTTCTTCTCTTTACTATCCTCATTTATTTCTCCAAACATCGCTTTAAAGTTAATATCTTAGCCCTTAAATCAAAGTTTTTCTGAAAAGCTTTGAAAATGATGGCTAGACTCTTCAACTTTTGAACCCTCTTCACGCATTTTGCCCCTCAACTTAAATTGACTCTTCAACATTTCTAGGATTAATTTTCGTCCCCCGATTTTTTTTTTTTTTTTTTGAGTATCTCTATCTCGGCGGCTTCTCCTTTTATCGAAAATTTACCTCCTTTTTCTTAGTATCAATCTTAAGATTTATTATATTTAATAACTGCTCGAGGCTCCTTCCTTATATCTTCACCAGCTGTGGACTATAAGCCTTAGCTCTACCTTCATGCTTATCCTTAATCTTGGAGACCAAAACATGTCTTGTTCTATAAGTCATTCACCTCATCATACTACCAGTCATTCACTTCATCATTGTGGCAATCATTCATGACGTTATTCAAGAAATAACTCACTTCTTCATTCTTCCAAATCATTCACCTTAATGGATCATCCATTTCTATTAGCATTCTTCTAGTTTTTCAGCCATTAAACTCAGTATTACACTAATCATTTCATAAGTCATTTACATCATCACTCAAGCCATCATTCACCTCGTCATTCTACTAATTATTCATCTTCTCATTCTACCATCATTCCACCACATAATTCTCACAATCATTCACCCTTGCATAAATAGAGTTAATAAGAGGTCTGCTTAACGAGTGGAATAAAGGGCTGGTAGAGAAAGGAAAAGTGGTTACAAGACTCTGCAAGTGTAGAGTGGGTTTACGAATTAGGTACTAGCACCTATTTCGTAAAAAACCACACCTCCTGAAAGAACGTAGATACCACTTTCCCTTTCTCTACCCAGGCTTTCTTCCCCTCGTTGCACATACGACGCCTTAACTCTCGTTTTCTTCTGCACATTCACTTTCACTTCTGTACTCGTTGACACTATTCATAACTAATCCAAAACTTGGAGTGGGAACTTTAAACGACGTTTTGGTCCGCACTGGCTCGTTATTAAATCACGATTCTCTTGATAATGGTTTGAGAGAGAGCGAAAAGTCGTGAGTTTGTTGTGAATTAAAAAATGAGATAATTATGCAACATTTGGGAATCTTTGATGAAGAGACGTTTCGCCCGCCAGTGGCTTCATCAATCCAATACAAAGAACGGCGGAAGAAGTCACTGGCTGGCGAAACGTTTCCTCAATAAATATTCCGAAATGTTGCACAAGTGACTGATTCCTTAACTTGTCGGTTTTATTAATCATTTACACCACTTGTGAATTGTTTCGACTGAAGTGGTCTCGCATTTACCATCTCCATCTTCACTATGTTCAGTGCAAATAAAAGGTATAAAATACCCACACCACTGGAAAATAAACACGATCGCAGTTTAGTAACTAAGTTACTCCCACACACACTGGGCTTTATCAATACTCTTTACCCAGGTATATTTCTTTGTGACTTGATAAAGTCTACAGTGTGGGCGAAACGTAGTTAACAAAGGATCGCATTATGCTGAATTTGTGCTTATTTTTCCCATGTTCAATGTAAGCCAACTCTCTCTCTCTCGGTCTAGATTCTATAATCAGACAGGTCATTTTCTCCCATTAAAAAACCTCCAGACCAGGCAGCTCACCCTTCAGGTTTTCACCCACTGACAGGCTCTTCTCGTTAGGTACTTCGTCATACCTCGATCAAGTATAATGTATCATTTCTTTTTTGAAACTTGAATTATCTGTCGCCAAAATTTCTTTCTTTGGCAGAATTCAATTATTGATTTCTAATTATTATTTACGTCTTGCTCTCGAAGCTTTCCCATTACACATTCTACAATGTCTTTCTCATTACATAAAGCTCTTCCACCCGCTAACTGTATATATATATATATATATATATATATATATATATATATATATATATATATATATATGTCCTGGCCCTAAGCGAAACAAAGCTGAAGGGGGTAGGCGAGTTTCAGTGGGGAGAAATAAATGGGATTAAGTCAGGAGTATCTGAGAGAGTTAGAGCTAAGGAAGGGGTAGCAATAATGTTGAAGGATCAGTTATGGAAGGAAAAGAGGGAATATGAATGTGTAAATTCAAGGATTATGTGGATTAAAATAAGGGTCGGATGCGAAAAGTGGGTCATAATAAGCGTGTATGCACCTGGAGAAGAGAGGAGTGTAGAGGAGAGAGAGAGATTTTGGGAGATGTTAAGCGAATGGTTAGGAACTTTTGAACCAAATGAGAGTAATTGTGGTAGGGGACCTAAATGCTAAAGTGGGAGAAACATGCAGAGAGGGTGTAGTAGGTAAGTTTGGGGTGCCAGGTGTAAATGATAATGGGAGCCCTTGATTGAACTTTGTATAGAAAGGGTTTAGTTATAGGTAATACATATTTTAAGAAAAAGAGGATAAATAAGTATACAAGATATGATGTAGGGCGTAATGACAGTAGTTTGTTGGACTATGTATTGGTAGATAAAAGACTGTTGAGTAGACTTCAGGATGTACATGTTTATAGAGGGGCCACAGATATATCAGATCACTTTTTAGTTATAGCTACAGTGGGAGTAAAAGGTAGATGGGATACAAGGAAAATAGAATCAGTAAGTAAGAGAGAGTGAAGGTTTATAAACTAAAGAGGAGGCAGTTAGGGTAAGATATAAACAACTATTGGAGGATAGATGGGCTAGTGAGAGTGTAGGCAATGGGGTCGAAGATGTATGGGGTAGATTTAAAAATGTAGTATTAGAGTGTTCAGCAGAAGTTTGGGGTTACAGGCGAGTGGGTGCGGAGGAAGAGGAGCGTTTTTGGAATGATGATGTAAAGAGAGTAGTAAGGAGAAAAAGTTAGCATATGAGAGGTTTTTACAAAGTAGAAGTGATGCAAGGAGGGAAGAGTATATGGAGAGAAAAAGAGAGGTTAAAAGAGTGGTGAAGCAATGTAAAAGAGAGCAGATGAGAGAGTGGGTGAGATGTTATCAGCAAATTTTGTCGAAAATAAGAAAATGTTTTGGAATGAGATTAATAAGTTGAGGAAGCCTAGAGAACAAATGGATTTGACAGTTAAAAATAGGAGAGGAGAGTTATTGAATGGAGAGTTAGAGGTATCGGGAAGATGGAGAGAATATTTTGAGGAGTTGTTAAATGTTGATGAAGACAGGAAGCTGTGATTTCGTGTGTAGGGCAAGGAGGAATAACATCTTGTAGGAGTGTGGAAGAGCCAGTTGTGGGTGTAGGGAAGTTCGTGAGGCAGTGGGTAGAATGAAAGGGGGTAAGGCAGCTGGGATTGATGGGATAAAGATAGAAATGTTAAAAGCAGGTGGGGATATAGTTTTGGAGTGGTTGGTGCTATTATTTAATAAATGTATGGAAGAGGGTAAGGTACCTAGGGATTGGCAGAGAGCGTGTATTGTTCCTTTGTATAAAGGCAAAGGGGACAAAAGAGAGTGCAAAAATTATAGGGGCATAAGTCTGTTGAGTGTACCTGGTAAAGTGTATGGTAGAGTTATTATTGAAAGAATTAAGAGTAAGACAGAAAGCAGGATAGCAGATGAACAAGGGGCTTTAGGAAAGGTAGGGGTGTGTAGACCAAGTGTTTACAGTGAAACATATAGGTGAACAGTATTTGGATAAGGGTAAAGAGGTTTTTGTGGCATTTATGGATTTGGAAAAGGCGTATGATAGGGTAGATAGGGGGGCAATGTGGCAGATGTTGCAGGTGTATGGAATAGGAGGAAGGTTACTGAAAGCAGTGAAGAGTTTTTATGAGGATAGTGAGGCTCAGGTTAGAGTGTGTAGGAGGGAAGGGACTATTTCCCAGTAAAAGTGGGCCTTAGACAAGGATGTGTGATGTCACCGTGGTTGTTCAATATATTTATAGATGGGGTTGTAAGAGAAGTGAATGCGAGGGGCTTGGCAAGAGGTGTTGGGCTAAAAGATAAAGAAGCAAATACAAAGTGGGAGTTGTCACAGTTGCTTTTTGCTGATGACACTGTGCTTTTGGGAGATTCTGAAGAGAAGTTGCAGAGGTTGGTGGATGAATTTGGTAGGGTGTGTAAAAGAAGAAAATTGAAAGTGAATATAGGAAAGAGTAAGGTGATGAGGATAACAAAAGAATAGGTGACGAAAGATTGGATATCAGATTGGAGGGAGAGAGTATGGAGGAGGTGAATGTATTCAGATATTTGGGAGTGGACATGTCAGCAGATGGGTCTATGAAGGATGAGGTGAATCATAGAATTGATGAGGGAAAAGGGTGAGTGGAGCACTTCGGAGTCTGTGGAGACAAAGAACCTTGTCCATGGAAGTAAAGAGGGAATGTATGAGAGTATAGTTATACCAACGCTGTTATATGGGTGTGAAGCATGGGTGATGAATGTTGCAACGAGGAGAAGGCTGGAGGCAGTGGAGATGTCATGTCTGAGGTCAATGTGTGGTGTGAATATAATGCAGAGAATTCGGAGTTTGGAAATTAGGAGGAGGTGCGGGATTACCAAAACGATTGTCCAAAGAGCTGAGGAGGGTTGTTGAGGTGGTTTGGACATGTAGAGAGAATGGAACGAGACAGAGTGACTTCGAGAGTGTATAAATCTGTAGTGGAGGGAAGGCGGGGTAGGGGTCGGCCTAGGAAAGGTTGGAGGGAGGGTAAAGGAAGTTTTGTGTGCGAGGGCTTGGACTTCCAGCAAGCATGTGTGAGCGTATTTGATAGGAGTGAATGGAGGCATATGGTTTTTAATACTTGACGTGCTGTTGGAGTGTGAGCAAAGTAACATTTATGAAGGATTCAGGAAACCGGCAGGCCGGACTTGAGTTCTGGAGATGGGAAGTACAGTGCCGGCACTCTGAAGGAGGGTGTTAATGTTGCAGTTTTATAACTGTAGTGTAAAGCACCCTTATGGCAAGACAGTGATGGAGTGAATGATGATGAAAGTTTTTCTTTTTCGGGCCACCCTGCCTTGGTGGAATCGGCCGATGTGTTAATAAAAAATATATATATATATATATATATATATATATATATATATATATATATATATATATATATATATATATATATATATATAAAGAGGGCTACGAAAAATATTTTTACTCCACTGGTTCATTCCTGTCTAGGAAACGTCATACAATACACCTGTACATTAAGTGCAGGTGTGTTGCTGTGAGCGATCACTCTAAAGGTTACTGGTTGGGTCAGGTTAGCGAACATGCAGTTTCCCTGAGTATACTTAAATAAGGGGGTGCCTTCATGGGGTTGAATGGCTCTTGATCCACGGAAATGAACTGCTCACACACGTTCCTAGGTTTATATTTGATTACTTAACAGTCCTCGGGCGTTTTAATGTTGTTACGTGTTACAGTTTTCCCATGTATATGGTATCAATGGAAGCAAAAAGAGCAATGTACCTGAGTATAGTTGTACCAACGCTGTTGTATGGGTGTGAACCATGGGTTTTAAATGTTGCAGTGGGAGGAGGCTGGAGGCAGCGGAAATGTCGTATCTTAGGGCAATGTGTGGTGTGTATATTATTCTGAGAATTAGGAGTTTGGAGATTAGGAGGTGTTGAAGGTACTAATAGTATTATTCTTGGGCATTGGGGGAAGGGAACGTTCAGGCCTCTTGGACATTTAGAGAAGATGGAAAAATTAGGACGACTTGGAGGGTGTATAAATCTGGGAGAAAAGCAGGGGTGCCACTAGCACGTTGAGAGACAACCCAATAAGTGTCAGGGCCCCAAGACTGTTCAACTGCCTCCCAGCATATATCAGAAGGATTACCAACAAACCCCTGGCTGTCTTCAAGCAGGCACTGGACAGGCACCTAAAGTCGGTACCTGATCAGCCAGGCTGTGGTTCGTACGTTGGACTGCGTGCGGCCAGCAGTAACAGCCTAGTTAATCAGGCTCTGATCCAATATGAGGCCTGGTCACAGACCGGGCGCTGGGCGTTGACCCTGGAACTCTCTTCAGGTATACTCCAGGTATAGGATTTTTCAGTGCTAGGGTTTGGACATCCAACAGGCTTGTGTGTGAGTGTGTTAGATATGAGTGGATGTAAGTGATTTTTCCCTGACTGGACGTCTGCTGAAGTGTGAGCAAGGTAACAGACTCGAGTCCTGGAAGTATGAAGTACAGTGCCTGAACTCCGAAGGAAGGGTGGGTATGTTGTGGTTTGGAGGGGCATCTGAACTGTGATGTCAGAGCTCCTCTGGCAAGACAGTAATTGAGTGAGTGACAATGAAAGTGTTTTTTTCTTTGTCGGATCTCCCAACCTCGGTGGAAGACGGCCGAAGTCATAAAAAAATAACATTGATAATAATAATAATAATAATAATAATAATAATAATAATAATAATAATAATAATCATAATAATAATACTGTACCTTGTGAGGATCGGAGCTGTACTCACCTAGTTGTGGTTGCAGGGGTCGAGTCAAAGCTCCTGGCCCCGCTATGTATTTGAGTTATCGTGTTGACGTCAGGGATGTAACATATACGGAGGTTAAAAGTGTGTGTTAGCCCTCACACTTTAAAAGCAATTCCTGTGGTAACCATCGGTATCCCGCCTGGCAGCATGTAACAGTGTGGTTGCTCGCCTTCACCCAAGGCAGTGCTGAACCTCTCTCTGACAGTGCGAAGTTCGCCCCTTCAAATCCTCAGATCATGTGAGTGATAAACGGAAGTCTGTTCAATGTTTCTCAATCTGCCAGGGTTCTGCTCCTCTCTGCTTTCTGTCTCGTGAATATGTAGGGCAACAAGCAAATTTTACGTACTTATCTTTACATTCTGTTTATTCTTAGCTTAACTTTCCCCTCGGAACCATTGACCTGCTACATGGATATAATTTAGTAACTCGTAGAGAACATGCATGCCTACGAGATATTAAAAACTCTACCGTAGCGTCATTTCTGGGAGACCCACCACCAAACCTTTCAACCGGAGGAGGCAGCTGCCTCAGGAAGTGCAGAGCAGCCGAGAGGAAATAGACAGGCGAGGGCGAGGAGGAGAAAGGTAGAATGAGCCAGTAAACAAAGAGACGGGATCATATTCCCCCATGAGCCTCAGTCGTCGACCAGCACTTGCCGCTGTAAGAAGCTCCTCTCTCTCTCTCACCTCCAAAACACCAGACCACACACCTGTCGCCTCCCACATAACACTACCGAGTAAGAGTAGCGGCTCCACCACCTCCGCTTCCTGGTACCAGGTACAGGTAGGTTCGCCAGGATATCCTGGCTCGGGTCTTCTCCATGTGATACCGGGGCCAGACACTAAGTACTTAAAAGGTTACAATAATTCATGGACATGAGGCTAGTGAAGTACTCTTCATTCACTATAGACACTACACTATACAACATACTACACTGTAAACACACACACACACACACACACACACACACACCTATTATATATATTTATATATATATACTATTAATATATATATATATATATATATATATATATATATATATACGTATATATATATATATACGTATATACACATGTGTGTATACAGTGTTCACACTACACTTAACACAAAGCACTTCACTATACACTCAACATACACCCTCTATTCTATACAGGTTTAAAAATAACATGAGTGGGTGTGGTTGAACCTGTCTAGCATGGGCAAGCAAGCTTACTGCAGTATCATATAAATTGCAATATAAGCAACACACTGACCATATTACGATATACATATTGATTATGCACATTATATACGTTACACTATGCATTCTTCGTCATACACATTGCACTGCACTTTACGAAAAAAATATATACTCAACTCTATACACTCTGTATAAACACACTATACATGTTATGTTATCCCCATTAGATTACGTACACTACAGAATACACACTGCGATACACACACACACACACACACACACACACACACCTCTCTCTCTCTCTCTCTCTCTCTCTCTCTCTCTTGTAACAATTCACAATGAAACGCAACAAATTACTGGTTTAATAAATATGAAAGTAACGGAGTTTAAATGATAAAAACAAACTCAGATTAAAACTAAATTAGTCACTTACATTGTTCGTCCTCCAAAAACTTTCAACAGAGAAGCAACTGTGACTAGGGACAATTGTCTTTGCCTGAATTATTGCCCATATAGACCTTTGCATATCTTTGACAAATCTAGGCTGTAACCAGAGTAATTTTCCAAGAAAATGATTGAATGTTTTATATATATACTTATTAAACCGAGCGTAAAAAGCAGAGGAGAACTGAAGAATGTTTACTGACCCAAGGAAGTCAAACTCATTTGAGAACTAAAAACAAATGTAGTTACGTGGATATTATAATGACGATTATTCATCCCACGTAGATGCCTCGTCATAATAATATAATAATATATTTATTTACTACAAGTACATGTACATGGTTTACAGGCTTAGCTGACATCAATGACATACTACTATATAGAAAGCATTTCGGGCAAATTAGGTCCTTGTCCCAGGATGCGACCCACACCTGTCGACTAACACCCAGGTACCCATTTTACTGATGGGGAACATAGACAACCGGTGTAAAAAACACGCTCAATGTTTTTACCCGCGCTGGGTATCGAACGCAGACCCTCGCCGTTTGAAGCGAGAGCTTTTAGCCACCAGGCCAAGGGAAGGGAAGGACGGGTGTATACAGGAGAGCCCCGCTCTTACAGCACGTTAGGTTCAGGGCTACTGCTGTAAAGTGAAAATCGCTGTAAAGTGAATCGTAGCCTTTTTCCACTTTCAAATGCATATAAAAGTCTGATAACATGTTTATTAAGTGAGCAATAGAACTAGGCCTAAAAAATGCCTTAAAATATTGCCTTAAAATATTGTTGTCCTTAGCTTATAGCGAGTGGTGAGTATATTTCCTGTAGGAAGTTTGAATAAATGAAGAAGGGTGTAATTGAAAACTGCTGTATAAACGAAATGCCGTAAAACGAAGCGCTGTAAAACGGGGTCCCTTCTATGTACTGTATAGTAGAATCTGAAGTGAGGTGAAGGGTGACATAGACGAGTCTGATCGTAGTGGTTGCTTTATGTCCCAGAAACTCTGGATGAAGCCTGACTCCCCCTCTCTTCCATGTCTGACTGTAACTTGATAAAGCCCTGTGTGAGCGAAATGTCACCATTAATATTTCCATGTAATTGCATTCGTAGGATAAGTATTAGGGATATCAATGTTGACAAACTAAGAAAATGTTAACATGTGCAGCACAAGAGACATGTTAATAGAAGACTTCTCGTCCACAGGGAGCTCTCTCACTCATTGGGGCGAAACGTTCCCTAATAAAATGTCTTGAATGTTGCATACGTGTCATTTCCATAACTACATGAGTATTTATATCTTGGTAGTAGTTTGTATCACTACGTTCTCAGGGTCCCTCCGTCACAGCCGTTCCCACTCATATAATTACCCAACTAATCTCCAAACTCACCGCAGATTTTTTTTCGATCGTCTTCGACTCCTCTGCCAATTTAGTGCTTTTTCTATATCTATATGGATAATGCTGCATTTTCTATTTGATTATTGACAGGTGCTTACTCTAACCTTAATTTTTCCCTCAGCTGAAGAAGAGAAGAGAGCCTGGAGAAGAGGTAATTATTAATACTGTAAGAAGAGAGAGGACGAAGAATGGAAGACTCGCAGACAAAAAGTAAACAACCGTCTCAGCGAACTGAACAAGGTAACCAATAACTTTATATATATATGAGACTCACAAGGTAGATTAATTACAGGAATAATAACGAATTTCTTAAAGAGAACATATATGTCCTCTTCTTAAAGAGGACATGTCTAGCCTTAGGAATAGACAGTCTTTCCTATTCTCTCACTACTATCATGGAGCGGAGGAGTATTGCACAAGAAGTGAAAGTAAGAGAGAGAGAGAGAGTACAGGAAATATGCTCTAGAATTTGTCTGGTGACTTCCGAGACCTGGCTACTTTCTAGAAAACTATAATCGGTCAATAGCTTGGGGACAACAGTAAGTCCTGTGTATTACTTAGATTCAGGTTTGAAAGTGTTGTCCAGGTGAGAGTTGACTGAATTCACTGTTGTGATATATATGTGAGTGTGTGGAGGTGTGTGTGTGTGTGTGTGTGTGTGTGTGTGTGTGTGTGTGAGAGTGTTTGAGACATTGAGTGTGGTGTGTGTGTGTGTGTGTGTGAGTGAGTGTACTCACCTAATTCACCTAATTGTGGTTGCAGGGGTCGAGACTCAGCTCCTGGCCCCGCCTCTTCACTGACCGCTACTGGTGTGTGTGTGTGTGTATGTGAGATAGTGAGTGTGTTGTGTGTGTGTGTGTGTGTATGTGAGATAGTGAGTGTGTTTGTGTGTGTGTGTGTGTGTGTGTGTGTGTGTGTGCGCAGAACAATCACTGTGAAAAGAATAGTGAACGTCTAAGCGTATTCGTTATGTCTCACATTATAAGGAACAGTTCCTTGATAATGTGAGACATTACAAATGCGCTTGAAGTTCACTATTTGTTCACAGTGGTTGTTTATATTCGCAACAAATGTTTATGGATGTCTTATATTTATGAAAAATATTTATATACATACAGATGCCCTGAGAGAGCTGAAGTCCAATGGAAAATGGGCAGCTGGGATCACTATCTTTAGTTACATGTACGGAGACCTGACGGTGGCCAGCCAGCTGCCTCCTGACCCTCGGCAGGACTCCTGGCTGCTTATGAAGTCTCCTCTACCCACCCTCTTCATCTCTCTCACCTACATCGCTGCCGTCACCTGGTGGGGACCCCTGTATATGAGCAAAAGGAAACCTGTAACTGGACTCAAACCGATAATGATCGCCTATAATGCCTTCCAGGTCGTGTTCTCTGCGTATCTTTTCTATCAGGTGAGAGCTGATCCTCTGTTGAATAATATTACAATAAGTTATTACGTTTATCAACATATGTAAAAAATCTGCAAAATAAAATTTAAAAAGACTTGATTGAAACACTTCAAAAATCAGAAAGTACAACAGAGACCTCAACTAGACAGCTTAAGAACTCTGAATCACATGACTTAAGAACTCTGAATCACATGACTTAAGAACTCTGAATCACATGACTTAAGAACTCTGAATCACATGACTTAAGAACTCTGAATCACATGACTTAAGAACTCTGAATCACATGACTTAAGAACTCTGAATCACATGACTTAAGAACTCTGAATCATGACTTAAGAACTCTGAATAAATGACTTAGAACTTGAATCACATGACTTAAGAACTCTGAATCACATGACTCAAGAACTCATAAATAACTCGATTACAAACAAACCACAGAACGTCCTGGAGTTTTACGACTAGCTCGCCATGGGTTCTAACCCCCACCCGTCCCGTGGTTTGTCTGAATCACATGGATACCAGCAACTGACAGTCTGTCAGTTGCTCCCCAGTGTGAAAAATTATGTTCATGTTCGCTTTAATGCATGTTAAATTTTAACTTCAAGATATTAGTTTTATTACTGATTAAGTTAAAGAATTTTGTTTAAACTTAGAATTTATTATTAAGGTCAGGTTTATGGATATCAGAGTTTATTTATAGAAATAAATGGGTTTATAGCAAGCTAGACTTGTTCAGAGAGTGGACAAGAATTGACCCTATATTGGCCCTGTTCAATTACTCTAGCTGGAGGTCAGCTAACTATTACCAAATCAGCTAGAAGTTAGCCAATTAGCGCGAAGTATCTATGTATAGCAATAGGTCGATTTATTTATTTAGAAGATTTTGTTTAAATTTTTGACACATGGATCAATAAATCCATAAATTATGTACGTCAAGAGTTTTTGCAATGTTGCTAGTCTTGCAACATTGCATAGCTACTAACGACGCACAGAGAGTGTGAAAGATCTTGAGCTAAATATATATATATATATATACAAGTAGCAATATTCCAAGCACTTTCGTGATCTGTCACATTATCAAAGAATAGTAAAAATAATAAATCAATAGGGTTCTTATAGAGCAGTTAAGTCATCTCACTTATACAATTAATGAGGAATTTGTCACCTCAATCAATGAGCGTGGGCCAGTAGGTGTACTGTTCTTAACTCCTTTTTCAGATAAAGAGATGTCAGGTAAAAGTGAATTTGTCAACATAGCTTATAATCCTCACAATTTTTATGTATTATGAGTCTAGTTTATGCAATCTTGAACTTATATTCAAATTATAATCATTACTATGTATTATAGTGCTCGATTCTATTGTATATTTTTTCAACTATTAATTTGCATGTTAAAGTTTTCTCAGACTTTCCTAAGTCAATGTGGTGATTAAAATCTCTCTCATGAATAAACAGAGCATTAGATTCTTGCCCACTTTCTTGCTACATATGTATATGACTATACATATTATGTGACATCTCTGGTGTTGAAAGAACATTTACTTTTCCTTAATAATGTGAGAAATCATGAGAGCACTTTGTATATTGTTACTTTGCACTGTGCTATAGTGCATATAATATTTGTATGTATGTATGCATAGCATTTGACACCTTTCCCCGGGGATTGTTTAAGAAGATAAGATGAAGGGAGAGACTAACTCCAAACAGGGAAAACATCAGCCATGTGCTGGTAGAGGAGGTTATTTCCGACTCAGTTTATAGAGGAATGCAAGAATTCCTCTTATGGAATTAGCGTTCTGGGAAATGGAGTGAGCTACAGGACATAGTGCGCATATTGGACCTCTCCTAGGTTGCAGTGGAGTGCAGCAGAGACCATATATAACACTGTGCCCAAATATTATCAGTTAGATAACGTCTTCAGTCGACGGATCTCACCCTTGACGATGACGTGACACTTCATCTCAGCAGCATCGCTAAGTGCCCTTGTCTTACTTTCAGTTAATTCACTTTATAGTACGCTTTAAAACTGTTCATTCAGATACCTGTAGCATAAATATGGTGGTTTATTAGACGTACTAATACCCAACACTCTTGTCTTAATTGTTTTTTAACAGGCTATAATTACTTTAAGGTATATTTATTTGTACATACAGTAATAGTAGTTTCAGATAATAGAATGTAAGTGTAGTTCTTACAGTGAATTTCACAGTGTGTCAGGGGAAAAAAATCTCATGAGACATGAGTCTCAGCTAAGACTAAGATGAAGCCTCTCAGACTCATCTAAGACTAAGATGAAGCCTCTCAGACTCACCTATGATTGATATATGTTGCATCGCTTTCATCCCCAAAACAAAATTAGCCTCCATTAAGTTTTCAGTCAGGTTTTCTGTACTTTCTTCAAAATTATATTTTCAGATTTTTATTACTCTCAAATATTGATCTTCCAATTCCTTTCAATATCGAATAAACTGTGATACAGTAAGCCCTCTTATAAAGCTCTTCTATATAATGCTCCTCTATATATTGCAGTTTTTGTTTTTGCAAATTCGATTGAAAAAGGTGCATATAAAATTGAATAGCTATTCAATTTATTACGCACTTTTCCTATAGGGTTTGAAAAAAAAATTGCACTTAAGAAATAGTTTTTTAGAAGAGCTTACTGTATATCATTTACAATTACGTATAATGGGATTTAATTATACATCCTCCGGTTTCAGATTTATGGCAACCCTGTCTCCTAGATCTCCATGCTAAGTACTAAATGCTAGGACGTAGTTAGCTATTGTTAGATAATGTACATACTTGTAACTACTGGGAACGGGTCTTGGGTCCTTGCTCCGCCTTATATCTGCTTCCAAACTGTCACTTTCTGTTTCTGGTTTCATAAGCCCCATCATACCTAGTCTTAAAGCTGTGTATGGAATACGTTGATGTGACTCACTACATATAATGCTCTACTTCCACAGGGTGGTATTGGTGGATGGTTTGGTGGCTACAAGCTGGTGTGTCAGAAGTGTGACTTCTCCTACAATCCAGGGCCTATCAGGGTAAGTCCTAGTTATAACATACAAGCAGGGTAAACAATCCAGGACCTAGAGTGAGTGCTTGGGATAATACACATGCAGGGTAAAGTGTCTAGGTTCTCTCAGAGTCTCTGGGTTACTATCCAAGTAGGATAAATAATCCAGGACCTATCAGGGCGAGGCTTTAGGATAACATACAACCTGGAGGAAACCCTCCAGTACCTATCAGGATAACACATTAGCAGAGGAAACAATCCAGTTCCCATCCAGTGAACCATTGACAAGTACAACTTTCTCTCTAGCCCTCCAGACGAGTAAAACTTATAAAATCTTTCATAGTTTAGTAGTAACATCAAAAAAATCTTTCATAGTTTAGAAGTAACGTCATAAAATCCTTTATAGTTTAGAAGTAACGTCAAAAAAATCTTTCATAGTTTAGAAGTAACGTCAAATCATAGGAGATCCCAAACATTTAACGAAGATATAAAAACAGTTAGTACCTTGCCCTACGTAAAGTGGTGTAATGATGCCGGGTTTACAGCTTTTGCGTACTGACTTCACAGTGGTCGAAGTCGAACCCAAAACATCGTTAAAGTTTCCTCTTTGAAGTGTGGGTTATCTGGGAATCGTTCCAGAAATTTCCATAGATAGTATAAGTGGTAGAGTGCATGGCGTTCCCTCTTACTAGATAAACACTTTGTGGTGATACTAAACAGTTGTGTCCGTGTCTTACCAGGGTAAGTATCCTTCAGTGTGGCAGGAAGAATAGGCAGTTGCTCCCTTTGTATACCTGGAGTATACCTGGAGGGTGTTCCAGGGGTCGACGCCCCCGCGACCCGGTCCATGACCAGGCTGGATGAGCTTTGTTTCGTGAGAAAGCAATCATATTAAAAGCAAGCTTCTAATTTGCCTATTCCACTGCGCCCTTTCAATGGAAAAGTTTGTCCTCTTCCCCCCTCTCCCTTCTTTCCTAAAAAGGTTTGCTAACCGTCCAGAAAAGTTTCCCTTCCTTCCTTCCCCGGAAACGTTTTCCTACCCCCTGGAAAAGTTTGTCTAACCCACTGGAAAAGTTTGTTTAACCCCCCAAGGAAAAGTATCAGCGTAAGCCCATTCACATGACGGACATCTAGTGAATTTTCTTAATAGTTACCCCTCTAATAGCTACCCTGTAGTAATAACTACTGTCCAAATTGCTACCTTATAATAATAACTATTGTCCAAATATCTACCTCATAACAATTACTGTCTAAATACCAACCTTATAATAATAACTACTGTTAAAATAACAACCTCGTAATATCTTAGCTAAGAGGATCCAACTCTCTACAGATGATGCATGCTGGTTACTGGTACCTAATCTCCAAGTTTATTGACTTCATCGACACGGTGAGTGGATTCTAATCTCTTTGAAGGTAATTTAGCACAACTTATCTCTAGTCACTTGCGGAAGGTTAAGGAATCATGTTTCTATGTTTAAAATCTTTATATTTCTATGTTTATACTCTTTATATTCCTATGTTTATACTCTTATTTTTATGTTATTTTGGTGCAAATGTTTATACCTAATGGAAAAGGTTCATTGTAATATGGCTGATACTTTATACTTAGGATCAACATTTCTTTTGAAATGTATATACTACTTAGCAGAAAGGGAACATTGTAATATATCTAAAAACCTTGAATTTATAATGAATATTTGTGTCAGTATTTATAACTAGCTAGAACGAAACAATGAGATAATGTTTACATTGTAACATTTCACTCTCAAGGGACACTGAGTAGTGTATTCATCCTTTAAAGCAGTGGTTCCCAACCTTTTCGCCACCAATGATCCCTTTTATTTAAATTAATTACCCCAGGGACCCCAGGTTATTGAAAGGTCTATCTGCCCAACAAACCGATTTTATAAACTAACAACAAATTCGTTTTCCCAGTCTCATCTCTCAGATGAAAGACATACGTAATTAAGTATGCAATTAAATAAATGACAGTATTAAAAAAACTTACTTGTTTAATGAGATGGTTGATGCTCTTTTGTTGACACTACGGTCCGAATTTCAGGTTCATTGGCAGACAGGTTTTAAGAGTAGATCGGGTTCCACATTCATCCTGTTTCTGTATTTTAGTTTTATATAAAACAGCTGGGAGAAAGTCTGCTGACATAAATATGTAGTGGGAAGTGGCATTAAATATCTCAGCGCTTTGCATGACAGTTCTGTCTATTCATTTTTCACATGCAACAAAAAGTCTGACAAGTTATACCAAATGAGACTTGACCATTGTTCGATGGAGGTTCAGCATGTTAGATTCCCCAGCCCATAAAATAAGACCAACAGTTTAAAAATGTGTCCAAAAAATTAGACTATTCTGGCCGATTTGTAAACGTCTTATAAATACAGCTTCCTGTGCATTACTGCTTGTATGCTTGTTGTCATGGTCTCCAGATTCAACATTATCAACAATATAATACTGCACGAAGGAAAGACATAAAGTTAAAGCTTTAATTGTGATATCGCTTTATGTAGAGCTTTTTCGGTTAATTAGATAAAGCTCCACACGGGGCGAAAGGTTGATGCTACAGAAAGCTTGTTATGCGTCCTGTGCAATTTCTTCATTACGTCGGCTGTATGTCGCTGCAACAGAGGTGTATACCTGGAGTATACCTGGAGAGGGTTTCAAGGGTCAATGCCCCCGAAGGTCAGTCTGAGACCGAATATACAATACCATCAGGTTCATAAGTAAGACACATGTGCAACAGATAGGTATCTTTATACCGATATCTAACAGTTTCACATGTGTCTTACACAACAAAAGTATAAAACGTAAACAGAAACACTGATATTGACATTAAACCTTCTTCACTATGGAGACGGGAGAAACAACATTCACATCTGACGTGGTTCACAAGCGCTACAAGAGCTAGGCATCCCGTTAATGTCATTCTTCTTTTCTTTTCTGTGATTCCTCCCTCCAGTTGTTCTTCGTGTTGCACAAGAAGTACGAGCACATCTCTGTTCTTCACGTCAGTCATCACGGACTCATGCCTGCCAGCCTCTGGTTTGGCGTCCGCTACCAGCCAGGTGTGTGCCTTCTGTAGCTAAGGACATGCCAGTTGCGTGCCCTGTACAGCTATATGCATGACTTGTACAGTAATGAATATACCATGTATAGCTCACTGTATGCCCCCGTTAGCTTAGTGTATATTTTTTTGTAGTTTGTGGCTTGTTCTCTACAGTATGTGCTCTCTATAGTTTAGTCATATTCTTTATAGTTTCGTGCATGTTATCTAAATCTAAGTGCATGAAATTTATAGCAAAAGGCATACTATGCTCAGGTTAATGCATGTCCTCTTTAATGCATGCCTTATATAGATTAGCTCATGATCTTTATAGGTTAGTGCATTCTATCAGAACGTTAGTTCCTATCATTTATAAATTAGCGAATGCTCTGTTTAAAGTTCCTTAACAAATTAGTTACAGAAACAAAATAATCCAATAGATGTGAAATATATTCTACTATCATAGAATAGATTTACATTTAGGGCAAATTTGGCATGACGATTCGTTGATAAGCAGGTAAACCGGTTGATGGGATTTAAAACCTGTCAACTACATGAGGGGTCATCAAGCCTGCAGATCACCTGCTCATCACCAGTCGAAAAAACTTTAATGTATAAAATAGGGATTAAAGTAAACTCTTAGGTGTTTATATATACACTGACAGCCATACACTTCTCGGTGAATATAGCCTTGCGAAGCTGTGTTCCAGTTTCTAAACAGTTCCTTCACTGGTAGCAGTAAAGGGATACGATACTCGATAAGTTAATGAATAAGATTCATTTGCAACACCTGGGCACCTTTGAAGATTCTCAGTGTTGCACATGTATCTTATTTATCACTCAATCCAGTCACTGTCGTGTGCATGTCTGTCCAAATTTTGGTGTTTCACTGGTGGATTGAGACGTCAGTCAAACGAAATTCAAGACAACATATATCTAAAACATACAGGAACAGATAAGTATTCATTAACTTGTTAAGATTGAGCTCTATAATTTTTAATTAGCTTGCAACTATTTTTTTTAGAAATCTGCTCCATCACTGTCTCCTGGGAGACAGTGATGGTGGTAGATTATATGTCAGGAAATAACACAATCTTCACACAGAAATCACTCCCTATTAAAGCAAAAGACTGGCCAGACGGTGCAACATACCCCCAGTGAAAAGTAGGATGCACTCGTAGCAATCTTCCCCACTCACACACACAGCTCATAAGGAGTAGCAGAGATGCTGGTGCAGGAGTCAGGGTTAAATCTTTGGTATTTCAGGGCCGGTGTTCTCTCTGGTATGAGGCTCTCAACTCTCAAAAGCTCTGCTCCATTTGAGCCATTCCTGGCACATGGGCCACAGTCTGAGTGCCTCAGAAGGCTCCCTGAAGATCAGCGTGTGTGTGTATATATTTATGTACCACATACAGTCCACTACTTGTATCTATATTATTTTCTAGGGAGGACGTACCTCTTATACTATAAAATATATTCCACAACAACAATAATAATAAATATAGTTAAAATAATCAGAGAGCACAATCTTCAGCATACTCAGTTATAGTTACCCTAACAGTGGAGTGTTATGTTCTTTGCCAGGTGGTCACAGTACCTGATGGGTTTCCTCAACTCCTTCGTACACACTGTGATGTATCTGTACTACCTGCTGGCAGCCCTGGGTCCTCGCGTCCGTCCATACCTCTGGTGGAAGAAGTACCTCACTACCCTCCAGATGGTGCAGTTTACCCTCGTCTTCTTCCATGCTCTCTTGGTGAGACAAAGCTCAGTTTTCTTGTATTATAGGACTGTTAAGTAAGTTTATTTAGGTACAGGTACAAATAAGTTTAATTATCATACATAGTAACATATGTGTAAATTATTAGGATAATCCCCCCCCCAAAAAAAAAAAAGGTCGGAGTGACTTATTTCCTTTGGGGTCCTTGTAATATCTTACTATTTAAAGCCTAGCTGTAAGATGCAGTAGAAATCAGTCTGAGGATATGTGCAGTAGTGTCTAAAGTGCATCTGTGTATATAAAATAAACATCGAATATAACTACGTATTTAAAAATAAGGTAAGATTTATTCAGAAATATAAAATCGTGGCTCATTCGGGATAGCGTCTAGCTCAGAACCCGGGTTCGATCCTGGGGCAAGTGGAAACGTGGGAGCATGTTTCCCTAAAATACCTTGTACGTGTACAAGGTATACAGGCCTAGCTGACATCAATGACATACTACTATATAGAAAGCCCCTTGTTATGCAGAGTATTTCGGGCAAATTAGGTCAATTTTGTCCCCAGGATGCGACCCACACCATTCGACTAACACCCAGGACAGACAGGCAGCCACTCAGCCACAAGGGCAGGCGTATAGACAGACAGGCAGCCAGTCAGCCACAAGGGCAGACATCTAGACAGACAGGCAGGCAGTCAGCCACAAAGGCAGGCGTCTAGACAGGCAGGCAGGAAGGCAGAGAAACAGCACTCATCTTCGTGTTCACTACAGCTAGCGTTCGTGGACTGTGATATACCAGCAGTGTTGCTACGTTGGCTCTGTGGATACGCCGTCATGTTCTTCGTCCTCTTCGCTGACTTCTACATCAAGGCCTACAGGAAACGAAGCTCCAAGGACAAGGTACACGCATTTCTTTATTTTATTTCCTTGTCTCCCTACAGGAAACGAGACTTAAATAACAAGGTCCATTCAGTTCCATCATTTCTCTTGTACTCTACTGTACTTATTATTATTATTACTACTACTACTACTACTGCTACTACTACTGTTACTACTACTACTACTACATTCTCATTCCTAGGGTCAGACCTGATTATCTCCCATTCTTCGCATTTCCTAGGCGTTGTATGAATGTTAACTGTTTAGAGTTTTCCCATAATAAAAATAATCATAATAAAGTTAATAATAATAATGTGATTTAGCTTTATTTATAGGGGTACTGAATAGTTTTGTCATAACGATCATTAAAGCAAATATTTTTCTCAGAGTGATGGTCTTCCAAATATCTGCTACATTGGAGCACCGGTGTCCAATGGAATTCCAAATGGCGAGCTGAAGACAGCGTCCGGCAGCATCCACAACAGCACACAGGACAGCGTCAGAGATGATATGGCCAAGAGATTACCTAACTCTGTCCCCAACGGCATCGCCAACGGGCTACACAAAAGAGTTGCTAACGGTACGGCTAACGGAGTACTCAAAGACGCAACCAGCGGCCTGTATCCTACAGATACGCAGACTCCTGCGTATCTGCAGGGAAGTGTGAGATTACGAAGTCGTGTTGGACAGTAGGTGGTGGGAACGCCAACTCTTCAACGTAACATTAAAATATCTTCGGAAGGACCTTCAAGAGCTCTTAATTGCAGTCTCAGAGTTCTTCGGCAGGACCTTCTGGAGCTCTTCACGCAGCATCAAAAGCTCTTCGGAAGGACCTTCAAGAGCTCTTCATTGTAACCTCCAAGAGTTCTTCTGCAGGATTTTTAGGAGCTTTTCATTGTAACCTCCAAGAGTTCTTTGGTTAGTCCTGCAGTAGTTTCTCAGCGGAGCCTTCATGTAAACTTTACCAGGTCCTTCATAAAAGTTTTTGGATGGTTATATCTGTACGATATACCTATGACTGGCTTCGAGGGTTCTTCTACCCTTGCAGCCCGGCCTTAGGATATACTTTTTTCTTTGTTACATGGCCAACCAGGTTGTTTCTGGTAGCCCTGTGCATCGTAGTCCGGTTTCCTCTTGAAAAGTTCTAATTTTGTTCCGGTTCTACTGCAAGATTTTCAAGGGCTTTCGGCTCTTTGGAGGAACTTTCAGTAGTGCTTTGATAAGACTTTCATGAGCTCTTAGGCTGGTCCTTCTGGAGCTCTTTAGTGAGCTCTTGAGAGCTCTTCAGGCTATCTGCTTATTCCTCAACCCAGACTTAAAATGATGCCACAACCATATATCCACGAGAACCACGTCAACCACACTCCTTGTTTGACAAAACTGAGAAACCACACACACACACACACACACACACACACTCCTTGAATTTAACCCTGCCAAATGTAAAGTCATGAAGATCTGGGAAGGGCAAAGAAGACCGCAGACAGAGTATAGTCTAGGTGGCCAAAGACTGCAAACCTCACTCAAGGAAAAAGATCTTGGGGTGAGTATAATACCGAGCACATCTCCTGAGGCACACATCAATCAGATAACTGCTGCAGCATACGGGCGGCTGGCAAACCTAAGAATAGCATTCCAATACCTCACTAAGAATCGTTCAAGACTCTGTACACCATATACGTCAGGCCCATACTGGAGTATGCAGCACCAGTTTGGAACCCACACCTGGTCAAGCACGTCAAGAAATTAGAGAAAGTGCAAAGGTTTGCAACAAGACTAGTCCTAGAGCTAAGGGGATTGTCCTACGTAGAAAGGGTAAGGGAAATCGGCCTGACGACACTAGAGGACAGGAGGGTTAGGGGAGACATGATAAAGACATATAAAATACTGCGAGGAATAGATAAGGTGGACAGAGACAAGATGTTCCAGAGTCAAAGGGATGTTAGGAAGTATTTCGTCAGTTATAGAGTTGTCAGGAAGTGGAATAGCCTAGAAAGTGACGTAGTGGAGGCAGGAACCATACATAACTTTAAGACGAGGTTTGATAAAGCTCATGGAGAGAGAGGACCTAGTAGCAATCAGTGAAGAGGCGGGGCCAGGAGCTATGAATCGACCCCTGCAACCACAAATAGGTGAGTACACATCTGGTTCACCTACCCCACTGAATGTTAATTCCTTAAGCTGCCAGAGCTGTCAGCCTTCCTGCGTATACGTATGTAAATATAAAACAAATGTTCGGTAATAGCCCACATGAAGACAGAAACTCTGAAGACTGACTGATTTGTATATTTCGACCTCCTTCTGGGATCCTCTTCAGCAGATACACAAGTGAAAGTCGAACATGTCAAGGACTGGGTGAGTGATGTGGGTTGTTATTGAGCATTAACAAGTGTTCATCACACTTTAGTTATTCATAAAACAAATATAACTCTTACATGGGTTGAGAGGTAGTGTTCATGTGTGTTTATTTTTATGATTGTGAATGAAGAAGTAGCCACTAGTTGCTCTTTGGCAGTGATAATAGTTAGGCATTAGAGTCGCATTCGTGTTACGAACGATGTGAATTTCAAAATATTTTTGAGTTAGCCAAGTGAAAGTGGATTATATCATAGCACAACATAGTCTCTATAGTTCTGTTTATAGTAAGGAGTGTAATACATTATATGTTGATCATTCAGGTTGTTCCTGTCCGTGAATAAAAACTGTAAATGTGCACAATTTGTTATTTGTTAACTCTTTATATCTCCTTTAGTGTGGTCACTGGAATGATATGAAATTATTAGTTGTAATTACCATGTTTGGTGTAACTTATGGCTGTTCCTTGTGTATTGTAACAGTTCAAGGTTGTTCCCAGTGTTTTGTAACAACTTATCTCTTTTCCTTGTGAGTTATAATTAAAAGCTGCATACTGTGTTTTGTAGCAACTCAAGACTGTATCCTGTGTGTTGTAGCAACTCAAGACTGTATCCTGTGTGTTGTAGCAACTCAAGACTGTATCCTGTGTATTGTAGCAACTCAAGACTGTATCCTGTACGTTGTAGCAACTCAAGACTGTATCCTGTGTTGTCACAGTTCATGCTTGCTCCCTGCTTGTTGTGAGAGCTCACTGCAGTGTTCAGTAATTACATTACCTTCTCTAGTATTATTTGTGGGAGTCTTCATAAAAGCATTATTCATATGATTCCATTTGTATTAATTTTGAAGATGTATTTGTGCTCAACTTACTTATCCCCTGATTTAAATATAGGAATTACATTAGTCATCGTCCACGTCTCTGGCACAACACAAGTTTGGATGAATGCATTAAACACGCTCGTGAATATATATATGTCGTACCGAATAGGTAAAACTGGTCAATTAGCAAGAACTCATTTAAAATTAAGTCCTTTCTAAAATTTGCTCTTATACGTTTAAAGATATATGTTTTTCATTTACGTTAATGTAAAAATTAAGTATTTTGTTCCAAAAGAAAGTTAGAAAACTTACCTAACCTTATTATAACAAGCGCAATTTAATTTAGCCTAATCCAACTAAATATATTTTAGATAAGTTTACAATAATTTAATAATAAATAAGCACAATGAAATATATATTTTTTCATTAGGTTAAGAAGGATTTTTGCGAAATTATTGAATACACAATTAAATAAAAAACTGGGTTTAGTGCAGAATGCCTTTGGGTCTACATAGCATGTTGGAGTGGTGAAAAGCTCTTCAAAATACATGTATGTGGCGAGAGTTAGCACATAGTTTCCACGTCATACTTGTCAAAAGTCTATCAAGCTAGATTGCTATTACAGCATCAATACCAAAAGTCTATCAAGCTAGATTGGTATTACAGCATCGATACAAAAATGTCTTTAAAGTCAATCATCACGTTATACTCTCAAAATGTTATAAAACTATACAACCATCAATTTATACCTAACAAAAGAGAATAAAACTGCAGTCTTCACTTCATTCCTGTAGAAGACTACATAGTCTTGCCTTCACGTCATTCCTGTAGAAGACTACATAGTCTTGCCTTCACGTCATTCCTGTAGAAGACTACATAGTCTTGCCTTCACGTCATTCCTGTAGAAGACTACATAGTCTTGCCTTCACGTCATTCCTGTAGAAGACTACATAGTCTTGCCTTCACGTCATTCCTGTAGAAGACTACATAGTCTTGCCTTCACGTCATTCCTGTAGAAGACTACATAGTCTTGCCTTCACGTCATTCCTGTAGAAGACTACATAGTCTTGCCTTCACGTCATTCCTGTAGAAGACTACATAGTCTTGCCTTCACGTCATTCCTGTAGAAGACTACATAGTCTTGCCTTCACGTCATTCCTGTAGAAGACTACATAGTCTTGCCTTCACGTCATTCCTGTAGAAGACTACATAGTCTTGCCTTCACGTCATTTCTGTAGAAGACTACATAGTCTTGCCTGCACGTCATTCCTGTAGAAGACTACATAGCCTTGTCTTCACGTCATTCCTGTAGAAGACTACATAGTCTTGCCTTCACGTCATTCCTGTAGAAGACTACATAGTCTTGCCTTCACGTCATTCCTGTAGAAGACTACATAGTCTTGCCTTCACGTCATTCCTGTAGAAGACTACATAGTCTTGCCTTCACGTCATTTCTGTAGAAGACTACATAGTCTTGCCTGCACGTCATTCCTGTAGAAGACTACATAGCCTTGTCTTCACGTCATTCCTGTAGAAGACTACATAGTCTTGCCTTCACGTCATTCCTGTAGAAGACTACATAGCCTTGTCTTCACGTCACCCCACCAAAAAAAATCCATAAAACCATGCAGTGTTCACAGTATAAAGTCATGTGGCTTTCACGTCATTTCCTCCAGACATACTGTGTACCTCTCAGCCTTGTTACATTTCCTACCTCTGTAGTATTTGTTGAAATAAAACAGGAATTAATATTATGATTGTTTTACAAATAATCAATATACACCCAATTTATCCCGGTATGTGTTCCATTGTTAGGCATGATATTCTGTTCTTGTATTGTTGCTCTTCGTTGTAATACATTTATTTAGTTATTGCCTGTTTATAATATATATATATATATATATATATATATATATATATATATATATATATATATATATATATATATATATATTATATATGATGGGGTTCACCTCTGGTGTACATTGTACTGGTTAGGTGGCCCATGGCCTGGTAGGTAACGTTCTCGCTTTACACGCTGAGTGTCCGTGGTTCGATCCCCGGCAAGGGTGTAACTTTTAATGTGTTAGGTAAAAGGACATATGTGCAGCTAACAGGATCTTTGTCAAGCCGTTCAAAAGCCTCCTGTTTTGATCCCAGGAAGAGACGGTTGCTCCAAATGTTGGATCATATAACCTTAGCCAGCATCAAGACACCACCTAATCCTGAACGGAGAAAATTCTCAAGATTTTCTTCAATTGTCTGCAGTCAGAATATCATCAACGTATTCACGTTGGATTATTCGAGAAAATATTGGGAAATTTTCTTCAACAAATTAGATATGCAGATTGTCCATCACCACTGAGAAAGGGTGCCCAAAGAATTTCAGTATTTTAAAAATATATTTTGAAAGAGAATGACACTGGAATTAGGATTATGAATCTTTTGAATATTTTGGGGCTTTATTAAAAAAGCCTCGTAGTTCGTTGAAAAAAAGATGTGCTGAGGTAGGATAACGGTTCTTAGCTTGTAAATTCAATGCTGTACCAGAAATCACCAATTAAGTGACTCTTGGACCAGTACAAACTAAGTTACTAGTGAACATACTGACAGAGTTAATAGGAAATGTGTCAGCTTCCCATGTGAAGAATAAAATTACTCTATAAGCAATCAACAGGTTAAAATGTGAGCAGAGATTCTTTTAACTTTCATTGATAATTCATGTATAGTTAACCTAGAATAACCCAATTAAGTCATTGTGACTTTACTCCATTTGAAGAAAGTCAGTGGCCATGTGTTATCTGCTTATATTTTGAAGTCTATGCAACTTTACTCAGGGGCGACACTATGACTAAGCAAACATACGTAGACTTTATACCTTGGGTGTCAACACCTCTGGGTGTCAATAAACCCTTCCAAACACTCCACGCTGTGCTACAAAGTATCACTGACCAAGAGTTGAAATTTCAGTCTGGTAGGTGCTGCCATCTGACACATAGAGCTGAAGATCGAAGGATAAACATTCCTCAGCTGACTGCACTAGTGCCACCAACGCACTCAAGCAACTCTTTAATAATTTATTACCATTACGGTTGTTTTCATCTACGTATAAGTAATGCAAAAAGTTTTGCACAGTTAGCCGAAGGAAAATCTGATGAGTATAACTTGATTAGTTAAATTTAAAATATACCCCGAATTTGTGGTGAAATGAGTTAATAACTTGGAGGGACAGGGGAGGGATCCCATGATGTTGTTACTTATAACTAGAGATTGGAATCCATTATGGATGTGATTCGTGCATTTTTAATAATTGACGTTCAGTAGTTTTACGTGTTTTTTGATAATTACTTGTCATATAACCATTAATTGGCTACACCGGAGAGAAGCTGGTAAAGATATTGTCAAATTGATAAAAATATGCTGTATATGCCTCCCAGCATACATCAGGGGGATTACCAACAAACTACTGGCTGTCTTCAAGCAGGCACTGGACAGGCACCTAAACTCGGTGCCTGACCAGCCAGGCTGTGGTTCGTACGTTGGACTGCGTGCGGCCAGCAGTAACAGCCTGGTTGATCAGAGCCTGATCCAACATGAGGCCTGGTCACAGACCCCTGGAACTCTCTCCAGGTAAACTCCAGGTAATGCTGTAAGTACTAAATAACCAAACATTTCTAGTTATTTGTGTATTTAAAAATAACAAATAAACTACAGTGCTTTGCTTGTATAATATTTACAGTTTACATAAAATAATTAAAATAAAATTATGGAGCAAAAACGCAATTGACTGCCTATAACTCTAAGGAAATGGACACGAAGTCATGCGTCATCGAGGACTGTCTGTCTTATTCCCATTGTCGTCCTCAATCTTGTCCCCCAAGATGCGACCCACACCAGTCGACTAACACCCAGGTACCTACTTGCTAGGTGAACAGGAAAACAGGTGTAAGGAAGACCTTCGAAATGTTTCCACCCCGCCGGGAATCAAACCCGGGCCCTCAGCGTGTGAATTGAGAGCTTTGCCGGCTAGGCCACAGGACCCAGTAATTCCTTTATAATTTTTTAACCTGCCTAGTTTCACACATTGCTCTTCGCAGAGTTGTATGACCCTCTTGGGTTGAGCGCTTAATTCGATTGTGTTACTATTATTACACCTTAAAATTAAATTGGTCTTGCATGTTAATAAACTGTTCTGGTTCGCAACCCAGAGGACCAAAAAATCTCCAGTGGAAATAAGCCACGTTGACTGGCTTTCATGGGTTATTTTTGGTTAGTAACCCACCGATATTAATTATTCGAATAAAGTATTGTAGTGTTTAACGATAACTGATTAGGGTGGCCCATGGCCTGGTAGGTAACGCTCTCGCTTTACATGCTGAGTGTCCGTGGTTCGATTCCCGGCAAAGATGGAAACATTGGGCGTGTGTCTTTACACCTGTTTTGGGTTATCCTAGGTTCTCTACACATATGCTGCTATGTATGATAATCTATGTAACTGTATTTGTGTATACCTGAATAAACTTACCTGTTGTCTCTCTCACCTAGCAAGCAAGTAGGTACCTGGGTTGTTAGTCGACTGGTGTGGGTCGCATCCTGGGGGACAAGATTGAAGGACCCCAATGGAAATAAGACAGACAGTCCTCGATGACGCACTGACTTTCTTGGGTTATCCTGGGTGGCTAACCCTCCGGGGTTAAAAATCCTTACAAAATCTTATCCGATACTATAGTACATAGTAGTGTTTTGTTAATTCGATTAGTTTATCATTATACACAAATTCGTTTTCTATGAAAATAAATAAGAAGTGCGTTTTCTTTATTGAGTGTATATAGGGCACACTCGTGAAGAGGCAGAATAATAATAATAATAATACGTAATAATATTAATAATATTAATAGTAATATAATAATATCACAAGTACATGTACAAGGTATACAGACCATAGCTGACATCAGTGGCATACTACTATATAGAAAACCGCTTGTTATGCTGAGCATTTCGGGCAAATTAGGTCAGTTTTGTCCCAGGATGCGACCTGGGACTAACACCCAGGTATCCATTTTACTGATGGAGAACATAGACAACTAGTGTAAGGAAACACGCCCTGATATGGGTGATTAAAACTGTCTTACACAGTAACACATGTGTAAATTACCCAGAATAACAGCCAAAAATGTCAGAATTATTTTACACAGTTTAACAAATTTGAGCAATGTTCTAAGGCTCATAATAGCGTTTTAAGTGTATACATAAGAGTATTTAATGTAATAGTTCATGCGTACTTATTATTTAGTCAGCCCATCAGAGTGACACCGTTTTTTGAGATACTTTAATCAGGTATAAGCTTGACAACACTTGATTACAATTACTTTCGGGAAGTTCAGTTATAACAACAATTACAAATACTATTTTTTTTAATTACATTCAGCTTCAATTACTGCGAGCCTCATCAGCGCTCCCTTCACTTTTTGGGAATTTATATCAACATGGAGCCTGGCTCCGGGAGTAGAAAAACTCGAAACTCATCAAAGGTATATCAAAGGTATACCTATCTACGTGCTGCCCTACAATTTCGTATGCTCCAACACTCCATAACGCTTGTATTCTTCTGACGCCTGTTTGATCGAGTGTCCTCCGAAGGGTAAACTGCAATAGTTCTACCGCACCGTAAATCAGGGACCACTGGACACGATCCATTCCATTATAGACCCATAGTTCTTACAGGCATTTCTGTAAATTATGGGTTTCATTGCTACCATTCCTGTGACTGCATTATGGAAGGTGTGAAAATTAGCAGGGAAATATTTTCCCACAGCAGTTCCAGTCGTCGACATTGTGGTGTGTAGATGAATGGTTCAGAGAACCGACAAGTTATAAATTAGACATATGCAACACTTGGGTATCTTTATTGAGGAAACGTTTCGCCACACAGTGGCTTCATCAGTCCAATACAAAGTAGAAAGGTATAAGGAGAGGAGGAGTTTGAGGTAATCAGTCCCTCGGCCTGGAGTCGATGTGTTCAGTGCATCAATCTTGTTAGAAGTGCAGCACAAGGCCGTAGAGGTGGCTTATATGCTGTAATCAGGTGAGGTGAAGCAGCAGGAGGCGGGGTCATAGTGGTACCTTCCACTATTCGAAGTAGGTCTTCGTCCAAAGGTTGGACAAGTGTTGAAGAATTCGTTTGTATCAAGATCCCAAGATGTTGCTGTGTCAGACAGGATGTAGATGAATGGTTCAGAGAACCGACAAGTTATAAATTAGACACATATGCAACACTTGGGTATCTTTATTGTGGTGTGGAATCAGAGGATTCAGTTGAAGTCAAAACGCAATAGCATGTCACTTTGCCCTCTTTTCCGGTGGGTCAGCCATTACTCATGAGTTCTGTACTGTTATAGGCTTCACTGGATCACAAATAAACTATGTAAAGCTCCATTTACTACTGAGCTTTCAGTTTGCCTGTTGTCCTTTCAGATAGACATATACTTTCAGTGGAAAGAGGCTCTAAGTGCTTGATTGAAACTGGCTTATCACGCCAAAGTTGGTTTTCATTTTAGCTCATAAGTTAATTCGTCAACGCTTGTCGATAACATCCCTTCAGTCTTGTGGTGCTTTGTGGCCAGTAAGGACGCACTGTGGGGAACTTAACAATTTATCGTCAGAAGAAACGAGAAAATTTCTGCAGACGGGGTTTTGGTTATTTGTTGACCTGCTTGAAAATCCACAGAACACATTTTCGTGGACTAAGATGGGAGTTATATTGAAACTTTCAGACTATTGTTTTCTAACTTTATTATCAAATGTCTTATATTTAAAACACCTAAGTTACAATAGATGGCTTTATATGAAATATTCAACTTACAAGTAAACTTTATATAGAAAACGTAATACTGTTTTAAAATGAATAACAATTTGTCATGCAAAGTTAACCTAAACAAGAAGCAGACATAACTGGTACATATAATGTTGGTCAAGGACGTAGGTAGGTAGGCAGGTATTAGATTTGTCAGGAAACAGGACAAGTGTTTCCTGACGCGGGTCTTAGTCATATGATGACCCACAGCTGGAGCTTTTGGTCATCTGACAGAGGCCTTCCGCTGGCTTACCGGTCCACCTCTTTAAAAATTATGGTTATGATTTTTATATAAGTAGGTAGATTGGTTCTTTTAAAGATTCGGCGCCTCTCCCAGGTAAAAATTAAAATATTACTATGCAAATTGTTTGTCTATTTCTTTGTACTAAACCTGACCCAAATACGCATCATCTTAACTTTTAAAATTTGCGTAAAATAGTTTAATTTACCTTATCTATATAAGAATTCGCATCAGCATATTTATTTTCACCCGGTAGAGGTTAACGCCTGTATTTGATTCTAGTTTTGTGTGATACTGCTGTAAACGAGCTGTAATGCCTTACATGTTACTTCTAACACGTGCAGCCGAAGCAAAAGCTTTATTTCTTAACATGTCAACAAGAATTAACAACAACAAACATTCCTTTGTATATCCTATTCACACTATAGCTACTTTCAACACCTAATTGATCTAATCCATATTTGCTTATGGAAATAAACTATAACAGTAACTGTCAACATAATCTTACTGAGTTCAGTCTAGACCAGCAAATATTGTCATAATGTCAAGCATCTGGTCTCCAGTTATTTATACTAAATTATGTACTTAATGTATTTTTGGCAAGCTGTTTTGCTACGTACAGTCTAACTAATTCACTATTAACCTCCAGCCTGGAGAGGAATCATTTCATGACGTTTCGGTCAGTCCTTTACTGATGCAAAGTTTGACGAAAGTGGTGCTAGGATGGAGCGAAACGTTATCTAGAATCCTGATAAATTAGACACATGTGCAACACTTGGGTATCTTTATTGAGGAAACGTTTCGCCACGCAGTGGCTTCATCAGTCCATACAAAGAAGAATGGTGAAGATCAGAAAGAGTGAGGTAATCAGTCCCTCAGCCTGGAGTCAATGGTATCAGATTACCTAAACTCTTTCAGATCTTCACTATTCTTTTTTTGTATTGGACTGATGAAGCCACTGCGTGGCATAACGTTTCCTCAATCAAGATACCAAGTGTTGCATATGTGTCTAATTCATCAACTTGTGGCTTCTCTGAACCATTCATCAACATCTAGAATCCTCTCCAACATGTGGAGTAACAGGAAATAGTTCCAACCAGTATAATAAGACCTAGTCAATATGGAGGGATTTGTTTACATGTTGGTCTTCGTTGTCAGCCACTGATTTCTGGTAACTGAAGGAATAATTAAAATCTGTACTTTGTGAATTTTCCCCTGAGTTCATCATCTGGTTGTGAAACTGTGTGTTTTTCTTCTCGTAGACACTCGAGAGCTTGGGGATGCAAGGTCATGCTGCCCTGAACCTGTGGAAAAAAAAAGATGTGAGCCGGAGTTAACTACCCTGGTCTGAAACCGGGTTGAGGGAAAGGGAAGAAGGCGAACACTTCCCCTCTACTCGGAACTAACAGTCAGACATGATGCACCATAATTGCTGTCAAGAATAATGTCTATGTAAAAAGATACTTATGCACTAATCAAGACATTTGTAGGAGGCAATTAAGAAATGAGTATATATAGTGGCGGGAGGCAGGTGGTAAGGTTAGGTTAGGTAAGGTTTGTCAGGAAACAGGACAAGTGTTTCCTGACTCGGGACCTTTTGGTCATCTGATCGAGGACTTCCGCTGGCTTACCGGTCCATCCCTTTAAAAATTATTGTTATGATTATAACCTGTTGTATAACCCCGGTGGATATACAAAGGCTGGCATATACATCATACCCTGAAGAAGTTGCGTCAAAAACTACGCAGGCGTATCATCAAACGCACTTAAATTTAGACTTCAAGAATAACAAAACGCCTGTAGACGGACTATGAAAGTAACTTCCGTGTACGACATAGATCAGCAGAGGGACACGTCACGAAGTTCAGTAAAGCTAAGCTAATAATTCCTGAAAACTATTTGCGGTGACGCAGGTTCCTGGAAACAGCAATGGGGAAACAACCAACACCAGGCCACAGAAGTTAGGTAGATATAGAATATCCAAAACCTTGACCTAAAGATTGCTACACAACTAACACCGCCACTGGAAGACACCACCAATTTTAACCGAATATTTTACCTCTCACGTATTACCCGTGTTGACAAGTCCTCCTCAAACACAACCCATCTCGCCTCAGCTGTACTACTACTGCTACTACTAACCACTTCCTGACTCAATCTAGTGAAATTGCAGTTCACACTGATGGTTCAAAATCCTCTGACGGTGTCGGGTTTGCAGCAGTGTTCCTGGACATTGTTGTGCGAGGTCATTTATTAGACTACCAGGCCTACCTCAACCTCTTGAACACTACATACTACCAGGCCTACCTCAACCTCTTGAACACTACATACTACCAGGCCTACCTCAAATGATTGAATACTACATACTCGTTTTTTACCTTAAATTTGTATCACCATAACACTTCCACTATAATTTTAGTATGGCATTGCATTATGGAAGAGCAGTCCTTCAAGGGGGTTCCTTGATGCTGGTGAAGTCACACAGAGTCGAAGTTGACCTTCCCTTAATTAAATCAATATTTTTTACTTCCCATTCCCCTGGATTATTTATATTAATGGTATAAAAAATGACAGGTAGATGAATAGAACATTTGTACAATACCTAGGTATCTTTATGGAGGAAACGTGTTGGCTTGATAAAGCCATTGGTTGGCTAAACGTTGCCACAATAAAAATACCCAAAAGTTGTATGTACATGAGTGTTAATCTTTGTCAGGCAAAAGCTCACCTTGTATCTGTAGGCTTTAATGTAGAAGTCAAGGAAGAGGATGAGGAAGATGAAGGCCAGGGCGAGTATTACTCTCATGAGAGGATGGCCCACTGGACATCCCGTCGCTAAAGTCTGCGGATAAAGAAACACGTTACAGGGTAGTGTACCTTCTTAATTTTGTATTTCCTGGGTTGCTCAGACTAATCAAAATGTTTTTTCTTTGGTTAATTTACAGTTCAAATAATGTTTGTGCATATGAAAGTATTTATACACACAAAAATATACAAAAATATTTATGAGTAGTATGTATAACATTTAAGGGTTCTAATTACACTATGCCCAGTTGAACAACCTTCTAGTACTGCGTAGAGCCTTCTATTGGCCACAGAACAGCCTGTATTCTTCGTGGCATGGATTCAACAAGGTCCTGGAAACACTCCTTGCAGATTTTGGTCCATGTTAACATGACAGCATCACCCAGTTGCTGCAGATTTATTGGTTGTTCGTTCATGATACTAATCTTCCATACCACCACGTCCCAGAGATTTAGCAATTCACTACCAGTTGTGTCGCAATATCGTACACCTAAGAACATTTTCAATCTTCAAATGTCTTTCTTTGGTAAGTCTGTCTCATTAGTATGTTTGTCTCTGATGGAATGAACCCAGTTGGTCTATCCACAAAAGCCCATCCACTTCAAGGTTTGACGTGTTGTGTGTTCAAAGATGCTTTTCTGCATACCCCTGTTGTAACGTGTGGTTTTCTGAGCTACTGCCAGTTGCATCAGTCTGGCCATTCTACTCTGACCTCTCTCATTAACAATGTGGTTTCTCCCACAGAACTGCCGTCAATGGATGTTTTGTTTTCACACCATTCTCTGTAAACTCTAGAGACTGTTGTTTCTGAGATACTCAGACCACCTCGTCTGTCTGGCAGCAACAATCATTCCATGGTCAAAGTCACTTAGATCACATTTCTTCCCCATTCTGATGTTTGGTATGAACAACTGAATCTTTTGACCATGTCTTCATGATTTAAGGCATTGAAGTGCTGTACCGCGATTGGCTAATTAGATATTTGCATTGACTGAATATATGTGTTCTTATATATACAGTATTTATGTGCATAAATGGATATACTAGTGATGATGAGTATACTGCACACTAAGATATCTTGTTAATTTATTTTACTTCATGTAAAACGCTAAATTCTTATTCAGTGAAAGGAATTGTTGAGGCTCAATCCACCGTCTGGTAATCGCTGTCAGACTCCTCACCAAATTTGCAAAAATATCTCTTGTGAAAAAGAATGAATTGTAACCAAGTACATAAAGATGTCTTGAGAATGTTTCTGAATGCTTCATGTCTTGTGAAGGTCAGGTGAATGATTTGTGAAGGTCAGGTGATTGTCTTGTTAATGGTTCCTGTCTTGTGAAGATCAGGTGATTGTCTTGTTAATGGTTCCTGTCTTGTGAATGTCAGGTGATTGTCTTGTTAATAGTTCCTGTCTTGTGAAGGTCAGGTGATTGTCTTGTTAATGGTTCCTGTCTTGTGAAGGCCAGGTGAATGTCTTGTGAAGGTCAGGAGAATGTCTTGTTAATGCTTCGTGTCTTGTGAAGGTCAGGTGAATGTCCTGTGAGTGTACATATTACCACCTACCAAAGCTGCGTGAACAAACATCGTGATGAACTGCACCATCTGGAGGGTAGTGAGGTACTCTTCCACCAGAGGTATGGACGGACGCGAGGACCCAGGGCTGCCAGCAGGTAGTAAGAGTACATCACCACGTGTACGAAACAATTCAAGAATCCGAAAAATGTTGTTTGGCCACCTGAAATACAGAGATAAAATGCTGGTAAAGCTGTCCTGCAGAGAGTACATATACGTGTAATTAACAACGAAAGTGTTAGAAACAACTGTCGATGATAGGTGGTAAATATGAGAGGCAGAACCACGGATATAGTGTTGGTGTGTATATTTAAAAATATACATATGAATATTTCTACTGCTGCTACTATTACCGCCACCACTACTACTACTAATACTACGACTACTACTATTTCAACAATAGCAGCAGCAACAACTACAACACTAATGCCGCTGTTACTAGTACTGCTACTATTACTACTGTTACTATTACTACTACTGCTACTATTACTACTACTGTTACTATTACTACTACTGTTATTACTACTACTGTTATTACTACTACTGTTATTACTACTATTGTTACTATTACTACTATTGTTACTATTACTACTATTGTTACTATTACTACTATTGTTACTATTACTACTACTGTTACTATTACTACTACTGTTACTATTACTACTACTGCTACTATTACTACTACTGCTACTATTACTACTACTGCTATTACTACTACTGCTATTATTACTACTGCTACTATTATTACTACTGCTACTATTATTACTACTGCTACTATTATTACTACTGCTACTATTATTACTACTGTTACTATTACTACTACTGTTACTATTACTACTACTACTATTATTACTACTCTGTTACTATTACTACTACTGTTACTATTACTACTATTGTTACTATTACTATTACTGTTACTATTACTACTACTGCTACTATTACTACTACTATTACTACTACTGCTACTATTACTACTACTGTTACTATTACTATTACTGTTACTATTACTATTACCACAACAATAACTACTACTACCACTATTACTAATAATAATAATCATAATGTAATCTAAAAATCTTACTTTACCTTAAGTCTATCAATACATTCAGGTAATCTACTGTACCAATACTATTTTTTATAATTTCTGTAATTGTTCCTGCGTTTTCCTCTTTTAAAAAAACCATACCACTATCCCCGCCCGCGGTATGGTTTGTTTGCAATCGTGTCGTTACGTGCATCATCGTGTCATTACGTGCATCGTGTCATTACATGTTCCTCTCTTCCTTATTTACAATACTGTTACAAAGAGTTTAAGCAGATTACCTTATAAATGCATTATGAATGTTTTTAAATGTTTAAAAACATTTATAATCCATCTCTCAGTGCCACCCTCTCTCTATTCCAAGTACGACTCTCACTTTCCACTCTAAGTATCGAGTTCAGCATGGGTAAACGAGGGGTCGTTGCTTCCCTAGTGGCCAGCCATATTACCAATGGCTACCCCGACCTTCACACACATTTTTAGTAGCCCTCACGTATTCCTGTAAACACCAGCGGTTCATTTTTGCTGTGTCTTCGTCATATGGCGAACGACACCACTGAACCATCTCATGTATTGAAACTACGTTACATTTTTCCCTGTCAAATACATTATTAAGTGCAAATGCTCTATGTCCCGCTCTATGTATCCTGTACCTTAGTGCTCAATGTAAGGAAGAAATGGCAACACTACAGCTTCCTCATCTGGTATTCTCACTTGCAGCGAGGACGCCATTCACAGCGTATCCATTATGGCAGTTCTGTACACTTTCATCGCCACACTCACATATTGGAGACTCTCACTCCCTTGAGGAGTGGCGCTGACACGCTGGTGAAGGGCTCTGGATCCAGGCAACTGGTGCTAGCTTCCTCTTACTCGCATTTAACGTCATTACATCACATTTCCCAGGTGCTGGGTGACCCCGTATCGGTTTATCAATTCCACGACTGTAATAAAAATATATGGCACATGCATGGACCACGGAACACCACGACCAAAATTATGCTCTTATAACTACGGTCTACGTGGAGTCTACGTGGAGGGTGTTTCGGGGGTCAACGCCCCCCGCGGCCCGGGCCTTGACCAGGCTTGGTAATTGCAAACAGGCGCTCTGACGTACTCTACCCGACTATGATGGGCCCCCACTATGAAGGGTAGCACTAATAGGGCCCCCACTATGAAGGGTAGCACTAATAGGGCCCCCACTATGAAGTGTAGCACTAATAGGGCCCCCTACTATGAAGGGTAGCACTAATAGGGCCCCACACTATGAAGGATAGCACTAATAGGGCCCCCTACTATGAAGGGTAGCACTAATGGGGACTGACCTGGTTCATGTCGCATGCCATACCACACCCCGAGTGGCATGAGAGCATGATGGCACACGTGGAGGAGAGAGATGTGGTCGTATTTCTTGTTCAGAATGAAGAAGATCTGTGAAGACGCAGGAAATTAACTTGCGGTAAAATTGTAATTTAGAAAAGTCAGGGAGGTAAATTATAGACGAGGATTTTAATGGGATAGAGTTTCGATCTGTGTAGAGCTTTTTCGTAACTTGATAGAGCTGTAGATAGAGGATCCGTCTGACCCTGGTGGGTTTAGAGCTTAGTTCTGATTTTTGTAATGATAATAGGAAGACTTAATGGATCTCTATACAGAGCAAAATATGGCTCGTTAAAACTCTATACAAAGCGAAATGTGATAAAGCTCTACACAGAGCGGCATTGCTGTGTGACCCAGGTGGTGTAGCGCTTAGCTTTGAATATAATAATAATCTACAGGGGGCGAAACGTTGTGGCAAAGTTCGCTTAAGTCATCCACCTGATAATCTATAATGATACGTAATGCATAATTCATTTGATACTAATAACTGATAATTTTCCCTAAGACATGTGATAATTACTAATAATTTTCATATGATTGTTATCTGTTAATTGAGTAAAAAGATAACTAACTGAAAATTAGTGATAATATAAATAAATTAGAACCGAGAAATTAAACGTTGCCATGAAATGGTGATATTTTTTTTATCTGGACTGTATAATCCCTACAGGTTTAGCGCTTTCCCTTAATGATAAGAATCGCAGCACAAAATTTGTCTAATAAATAAAAGATACTGAAGAATTGTAACTTACAAGGAAGTGCCTTGATGCTGATTAACTCTTGATCCAAGACGTTGGAGTTGCTCTCCTTTGCCTTGGATCAAACCTGGACAGTTCCCCCTTCACCCCCCAAGTCCCCAGGAGCTGCACGGCCACTACGGGTTTACCACTTCCCGATCACTGCAATATTATTAAGGAACTTTATGTTACTGTATTTGTCCCATGCGAGTTTAGCGCTTCTCTATCAAAATTACAGTATATTCCCGGGCTACTCACCGTGTCTATGAAGTCTATGAACTTCGAAATATTATACCAAAACGCCGCATGAATCATCTGAAAAAGGCATGAGAGTCAAATATCATCCGAAAAAATTTTGAAAAAAAAAATATGCAATATTATATGTATGTGGTGTCGAATGGGTAAAATTGGTCAATTAGCAAAAACTCATTTAAAATTAAGTCCTTTCTAAAGTTTTCTCTTATACGTTTAAAGATATATATTTTTCATTTATGTTAATGTAAAAAATAATAATTTTTCACCAAAAGAAAGTTAGGAAACTTACCTAACCTTATTATAACAAGCGTAGTTTAAATTTAGCCTAATCCGACTAAGTATATTTTAGATAAGTTTACAATAATTTAATAATAAACAGACACAATGAAATATATTTTTTTCGTTAGGTTCAGAATGATTTATTCGAAATTATTGCATACACAAATTTTCACTTGCCATATTCGGCAAGAAAAGCATTGCTATTTAAGCCAAAATCGCAAGTTTTACCTATTCGGCACGATATATATATATATATATATATATATATATATATATATATATATATATATATATATATATATATATATATATATATATATATATATATATATATATTATAAATAATATATATATATATAATAAAGTATATATATATATATATATATATTATATACATATATAATATATATATATATATATATTATATATTGATATATATATTATATATATATAACATATATATTATATATTATATATATATAAATTATATATATATAGATTAGTAAATAACAGCGGAATATTATACAAAAAAAAACAAGATAGAGTATCATTCAGTATTGTCTTCTGTCTGTAGATGAGTATTAACAACTCCTGACATTTCATCCCAGGTGATATATTATCATGCACGTTTATATATGTTTTTCACTCTGATATTAACCATGTATCTTTACCTCACCACTTGTACTACTGTTTATCAACAGTTTTGTGTATATTGTCTCTTTTAAGATTAGTAAATTAACTCTTGCTTATTTAAATTGCATGACAATAATTTTTAGTAGGCATATAAACCTCTTCAGTGAGACATATAAACTTTCGCAGCTGGGACGATTACCTTTGCTGCTGAGGACGATTAACCTCTGCAGCTGAGACGAATTGAAACCCTTCTCTGCTAGCTGAGGACGAAATTAAACCCTTCTCTGCTAGCTGAGGACGAAATTAAACCCCTTTCTGCTAGCTGAGGCGAATAACCTCTCTGCTGCTGAGGACATTAAACCCTTCTCTGCTAGCTGAGGACGATATTAAACCCTTCTCTGCTAGCTGAGGACGAAATTAAACCCCTTCTCTGCTAGCTGAGGACGAATTGAACCCTTCTCTGCTCTGATGACTATTGACCTTCTGGTGAGGACGATATTAAACCCCTTCTCTGCTAGCTGAGGACGATATTGAACCCCTTCTCTGCTAGCTTTGGACGAAACTGAACCATTTTGAGCTGGGGAGATATTCCCTTCCTCGGAACAAATTTGATGTCCTCCATGTAACCACTGTATCTCTGCTAGCTTCAGGACGATATTTAACACCCTTTCAATGATAAATTCAGCAGACAAGAAATTAAACCCCTTCTCTGCTAGCTGAGGACGAAATTAAACCCCTTCTCTGCTAGCTGAGGACGAAATTAAACCCCTTCTCTGCTAGCTGAGGACGATATTGAACCACTTCTCTGCTAGCTGAGGACGATATTGAACCACTTCTCTGCTAGCTGAGGACGAAATTAAACCCCTTCTCTGCTAGCTGAGGACGATATTAAACCCCTTCTCTGCTAGCTGAGGACGATATTAAACCCCTTCTCTGCTAGCTGAGGACGATATTAAACCCCTTCTCTGCTAGCTGAGGACGAAACTGAACCATTTTAGGGAACTGAAGTTTCTCTTCCCTTCCTCGGAACAAACTTGATTGTCCTCCCATGTACCATGTTATGCATGACTCCTACGGGCTTAGCGCTTCCCCATGGATATTCCTATTTTTTTAGTTTCACAGCTTAGTCAATGATTAAATTCACGCAGACAGGCTAAACCCGAAAGGGTCAAACATGCCTAGGAAAAAGGGTGGCACTCAGCGCTGGTGCCAAGAAGGGAAAAGTAGCTCCAATTCCTTAGATCAAAAGCCCTCCACAGGCATTTAGGGGATGCAAAGTGGAGATTAACTTGGACGAATACGAGTACAGTAAAGTTACAACTTTATTGTTACAGCTGTTGTAAGTTGTTATAATGACGACTACAATGATGTAAGTTGTAATAATGACGACTACAATGATGTAAGTTGTTATAATGACGACTACAATGATGTAAGTTGTAATAATGACGACTACAATGATGTAAGTTGTAATAATGACGACTACAATGATGTAAGTTGTAATAATGAAGACTACAATGATGTAAGTTGTAATAATGACGACTACAATGATGTAAGTTGTAATAATGACTACTACAATGATGTAAGTTGTAATAATGACGACTACAATGATGTAAGTTGTAATAATGACGACTACAATGATGTAAGTTGTAATAATGACGACTACAATGATGTAAGTTGTAATAATGACGACTACAATGTTGTAAGTTGTAATAATGACGACTACAATGATGTAAGTTGTAATAATGAAGACTACAATGATGTAAGTTGTAATAATGACGACTACAATGATGTAAGTTGTAATAATGAAGACTACAATGATGTAAGTTGTAATAATGACGACTACAATGTTGTAAGTTGTTATAATGAAGACTACAATGTTGTAAGTTGTAATAATGAAGACTACAATGATGTAAGTTGTAATAATGACGACTACAATGATGTAAGTTGTAATAATGACGACTACAATGATGTAAGTTGTAATAATGAAGACTACAACGTTGTAAGTTGTAATAATGACGACTACAATGATGTAAGTTGTAATAATGAGACTACAATGATGTAAGTTGTAATAATGACGACTACAATGATGTAAGTTGTAATAATGACGACTACAATGATGTAAGTTGTAATAATGAAGACTACAATGATGTAAGTTGTAATAATGAAGACTACAATGATGTAAGTTGTAATAATGAAGACTACAATGATGTAAGTTGTAATAATGAAGACTACAATGATGTAAGTTGTAATAATGACGACTACAATGATATAAGTTGTAATAATGAAGACTACAATGATGTAAGTTGTAATAATGAAGACTACAACTGTTGTAAGTTGTAATAATGACGACTACAATGTTGTAAGTTGTAATAATGACGACTACAATGATGTAAGTTGTAATAATGACGACTACAATGATGTAAGTTGTAATAATGATGACTACAATGATATAAGTTGTAATAATGACGACTACAATGATGTAAGTTGTAATAATGAAGACTACAATGATGTAAGTTGTAATAATGAAGACTACAACTGTTGTAAGTTGTAATAATGACGACTACAATGTTGTAAGTTGTAATAATGACGACTACAATTATGTAAGTTGTAATAATGACGACTACAATGATGTAAGTTGTAATAATGATGACTACAATGATATAAGTTGTAATAATGAAGACTACAACGATATAAGTTGTAATAATGAAGACTACAATGATTTAAGTTGTAATAATGAAGACTACAATGATATAAGTTGTAATAATGAAGACTACAATGATATAAGTTGTAATAATGAATGCTACAACATTTCAAGATGATATAATGAAAGGCTTCATTTTGTCATATGCCTCTTTCTCCACCACTTGTGATTTCCCTCTCGTAGTTGATGAACCTTTAATAAATATTTGACGTAAATTTCCATTACCCTGTTGAAGTTTCCCAGCTGAGTCTGTCACATTATAACATGTGATACATCCTATGTGATGGAATATAACGGGGAAGCATAGCGTTTGTTTCCTGTGTTTATTTACCCAGTTTTGATAAATATAAAATAGGAAGTTCCACGGCCTGTTTGTAGAATAACTTACCCTGATGGCTTGAGGGCTGTCTGAGAAGTCACAGGGCTGACACAGCAGGTTGTAGGACCCGAACCAGCCACCCATCCCAGCCTGTGGACCATAGCAACAAGTCATCAGTAAGGTAATGTTAATAAATCTGCCTTTATAACTAAATTCACCCAAAATATTCATGTTTAGAAAACATCTTACGATTTGTGTTTGTTGGGGCTGAAGCCTTGACTCCTTGTATTTAATTCTTAAAAGAGTTAGGGAAGATTCGTCAGGAAACAAGGCAAGTGTTTCCTGACGCGGGTCTTAGTCATACTGGGGCTCAGGTCATCTGACCGAGGCCTTCCACTGGCTTACCCTTCCACCCCTTTAAAAATTAAGGTTGTAATTATAACCAGTTAAAAGGTGGCCCGATAACCCAGCAGATTTTGGTTATGTGACTAAACTTCCATGATAAATACCTCCTGTCCCGCCCTTGGACACATCCTGATTCTTGACGAACCTTACCTAACCTAACGTGATCGGCATTACTAGTTTATTTCCACTTGGGTCAAATCATACCTATTATTAAAACTGTGTATGGCGTTTGCTTCCAGTACATACGTGCAATTTCGTGATCACGAGAGAGGGGAGATGAGGAATATTACAATAAAATTTTATTTTGCCGACAGAAGGAAAAAATTTGGTAGCTGTACAATTTTTTTTCAAGTATACGCACAATTAGGCTGCGTATGTGCCTAGCTATTATTATTTTAATTAAGTGCCTTTATGATAAGAAGTTGAGCCTATTGATGTTGAAGAATTCTTAACCCTCAAACTGAGCCTACTCTCCCCTTCCTTGGATCAGATCTGTTTGTCTCACATCCCCCCGGCGCCGTGTGACCATTGCAAGTGTAGTGTTTCCCTATGAATATAATAATAATAATAATAATAATAATAATAATAATAATAATAATAATAATAATGAGGGGTGAATGAGGGGGTGGAGATATGTTACACTTTTTAACTGTAGTATCGGCACGCCTCTGGCAAGACAGTGATTGAATGAGTGATGATGAAAGCGTTTCTTTTTTTTGGGGAAGGGGGTCACCCTGCCTTGGTGGGAAACGGCCGATGTGTTAATAATAATAATAATAATAATAATAATAATAATAATAATAATTGTTGTGTTTTTTTATTAGATATAGAATCAGCACCCCTTAATAATGGGGTAACCCTCCAGAGGGTGTTATGTAGGTATGGTTGGGGAAAACATTTTGTAATCGATATATTAGCCTTGGTGTGGTTCGTTATGTTGACACTGTGGTGGGAGTTGTAGGCCTTGAAACTGTATGTGCGGAAACGTGTCTATGAAATTCCTTTACCCAGTGAAGGATGTGTTTCCTTGGACCCCAATGGAAATATAAGAACCCCAATGAAATATAAGAACCCCAATGGAAAATATAAGAATCCCAATGGAAATAAGCCACCATGACTTTTTTGGGTTACCCTGGATAATCTATACATATGCTGCTATGTATGATAATCTATGTAATTGTATTTATGTGTACTTATAACTAAATAAAAACTTACCTACTTGCCATATTATGAGTCAGTGCGCTTGTCAATAAGGGTCAATGGCGTGTTTGATAATGCATCATGTTTAATAGTGCAAGACTGAACACACATTACCCTTGAACTTCAATGATATCAGCAGGAACTTGTGGATCATCCCGCGCACTCAATATCAACTAGAAGTTAGTGAGAGTTGGGCATTATATCCTCGTATGAATTATTTTGAATGTCTCTGGTATAGCAAGATATAACAGCATAGAACTCTCTAGTGATGTATACAAATCTTGACTGCATTGCCATCTTTTAGAATTAGGAAGGTTTGTAGATGGAAATCGGTTACACATGGAAAGTGAAGAGGAAGAGGGTTCCCCACAGGCGTCCCTGTGCCACTTTTCTGATCAACTTATTGTATTGTAAGTGACGCAGGAAGAGGGTTCCTCACAGGCGTCCCTGTGCCACTTTTCTGATCAACTTATTGTATTGTAAGTGGCGCAGGAAGAGGGTCCTCACAGGCGTCCCTGTGCCACTTTTCTGATCAACTTATTGTATTGTAAGTGGCGCAGGAAGAGGGCTCCTCACCAACGCTTCTTTGATAGCATCTTCCATCTGAGGAATTGATGCTGTCCTCTCCTTTCTTGAATCAAACCTGATCATCTCCCATACCTCAGGGGCTGCATGACCCTTGTGAGGTTTAACACTTCCTAATAAATTCAGTAATAAACCTTATTCTCTTTACTGATGAAAAAAAAAATATTAAATTCGCCTTCAATGAATATATTAATAATAATAACACTAATAATAATAAAATAAATAAAAAAATAAAATAAAAACTATAATAATAATAATAATAATAATAATAATAATAATAATAATAATAATAATAATAATAATAATAATAATAATAATTGCTTGGAGCAACGAAGCTACGCATAGGGCTTGGTGAATTAACCTTGACTTTTGTTCCGTGGGATTAGAGCAAGTTGGACAAGTTTTTAGAGGTAGTGAGACCGGAAAATCCTGAAGGAGGTCTTCCTTGCTATACCAGAGCCACGGGTGTGCACGTACAAACAGCCAGAACTCATTTCGAAGTAAAACAAAAAAACATGCTTGTGGCGTTTCGCACAATGTAAAGCTCTCCACGGGGGGCGAAACGTGGTGACGCTGGTGGTACGCTGCTGTGTTCTGGTTTTGTTTCATTATGTCACTTTATTATAGTTAAATTTCTTAATTCTTATAGTTTTCTTAAATTCAGTTTCATTTAGGCTGGGTTAAGGTAGGTGAGATTATCTTAGGTTAGGTTAGACTAGGTTATTGACTTAGGATTAGGTTTTTCATTGGTAGGATAGGTTAAGAGCTAGGTGAGATTAGGGCTTTAGGTTAGCTTAGATAGGTAGTTGGATTAGGTTAGGTAAATAAACATGGATGCAACTAATGTGAGATTTTATTGTGTCAACGTTTCGCTCTTCAGGAGAAAAACGTTGCCACAATAAAATGTCACATTAGTTGCATTTGTGTCCATTTACCTAACATTTTGTAGGCAATTCTGCCATTATTACTACATTAGGTTAAGGTAAGGTAGGCTGGTTAGGTTAGGTAGGTTAGGTTAGGGTAGGTTAGGTTAGGTTAGGTAGATTAGGCTAGATTACGTTTGGTTCAGTTAAGTCAGATTAAAATTGGTTAGAATAGGTTAGGTCTACTTTAGGTTAGTTTAGATTAAAGTGGGTCAGGAAAAGTGTACAACGCCCACTTGAGAGTGAAACGTCGTACCAATAAACAATTAAATGTCTGCGTCCACTTATCGTCCGTAACCCCGCCCAAAAAATTGCGATTGAGATGATGGTATTATAGGGTGAAGGTTTTCTCTGGTTCTAAGTTCTCCTGCCTTGAAGGTATGGTACTGTTGGAGCGTTTATCTCTGGTGGAACTATCTCTATCTCTGGTGGAACATTATCTCTGGTGGAACTATCTCCATCTCTGGTGGAACTATCTCTATCTCTGGTGGAACTATCTCTATCTCTGGTGGAATCTATATCTCTGGTGGAACTATCTCTATCTCTGGTGGAACTATCTCTATCTCTGGTGGAACTATCTCTATCTCTGGTGGAACTATCTCTATCTCTGGTGGAACTATCTCTATCTCTGGTGGAACTATCTTTATTTCTGTTGGAACTATCTCTATCTCTGGTGGAACTATCTCTATCTCTGGTGGAACTATCTCTATCTCTGGTGGAACTATCTCTATCTCTGGTGGAACTATCTCTATCTCTGGTGGAACTATCTCTATCTCTGGTGGAACTATCTTATTTCTGGTTGGAACTACTCACCAGATGTAGTCACTTAACTTCAGGAGTAGCTAGACTACCCCAGTACCAGCTAGACTACCCCAGTACTAGTGAGACTACCCCAGGACTAACGACACTACACCAGGAGTAGCAACACTACAGCGGGACTACCACACCTCGGTATTCCCGTGGACTTGCCCCAGCTGTGGTCAGGATACTAAGTACTTTCAATCATCCCTGAAGGCCTGGCTCTCGTCCAAGACTCAGCGCTAAATAAAATCTGCAACGAATTTCGTTTTCGGCAATATTTTTATTAACTAATATTCAGCCACCTAATTCGCTCACTGAACTTGTGAAATAAACTTGGAAATAAAGACAGAATAAACCGACCATAAAACAAATAAAGAAAAGGCAATCGTTATTAGTTCTGTGGAGATGCCTTTGAAATAAATTGGTGAACCCATGGGTAAAATATGAGAAAAATATTAGAAAGTAAAGATCTTTTGTTCTTGACCAAAAAAAAACTTATTTGGAATAAAGATGTGTATTCCCTGGACGGAGAAATAGGCAATAAAGCAACATGTACCTAACATAAAATATAATAGAGAGAATAATAAAGATAATATTTACCCAAAATTAAAAATAAATGGAAACTATTCAAGTATTTAGCCAAAGTATAAACAATTATTGTATGTAAATAAAAATATAGGAAATTATCTCCTATTCCACTAATAATGGATTTGGAAATAAATATATTTAACCAACTTGAAAAAAAAATTAAATATATATATTTGTTCTACTTGGAAAATCCTAGAGGGATTAGTACCAAACCTGCACACGAAAATCACTCCCTATGAAAGCAAAAGACTCGGCAGGAGATGCAACATACCCCCAATGAAAAGCAGGGGTGCCACGAGTACACTGAGAAACAACACAATAAGTGTCCGGGGCCCACGACTGTTCAACTGCCTCCCAGCATACATAAGGAGGATTACCAATAGACCCCTGGCTGTCTTCAAGAAGGCACTGGACAGCCACCTAAAGTCAGTACCTGACCAGGCGGGCTGTGGTTCGTAAGTCACTTTGCGTGCTGCCAGCAGTAACAGCCTGGTTGGTCAGACCCTGATCCAACATGAGGTCTAGTCTCAGACCGGGCTACGGGGGCGTTGACCCCCGAAACCCTCTCCAGGTAAACTCCAGGTACATAAAAAAAAAAGACTGGAATATTAAAATATTTAGAGATTAAAAAAATAATAAAAATGTTTAATATACACGTTAAAAAGAGACTGGAAAATAAAGATAATATGTACCGAACATGAAGAAAATACTGTAAAATAAAGTTACACGAAAAAAATAAATCGAAAATGTAGTGTGTACGAATCATTATAAAAAATGAATAGGAAATGAAGTATGTGTGTATTTACCTCATAAAAAACCCAAGCGGAGAAGACTACTTGGAAGGCGTTGTAAAGGATCATTATTGGCTTTAAAGAGCTGAACGGCTTGCGATCTCGCATGAGCCGCGGTCCGATCCACGTCACGGCCGTAATGTAGGCCAGCGATGCCACAAAGATCGGCGTCGGAGAGGCCACGAATATCCACGACTCGACACGCTTGTCTACGGGCATCTGATCCATTACCAGGATGTTGCCGTATATGTATAGGAAGGTGGTAGCCATGGCAGCACCGCTCCCGTTGGACCAAAGTTTCCTCTCATCTTCTGCAAAAGAAAACATTGTATACGAGGATTTTTTCCACTAATTGTACTCCTGGACATGTACTCTCCTACCATTCAAGAAAATATATTTCTTGAAACGCTTCACTTTACAGGATAAGGGATGTTATGTACAGTATTAATGGCATATAAACCCTACATGTATGTGAATACGACAAGTGCAACACCTGGGGTATCTTTATTGTAGAGAGGTTTTGCCAAGCAGTGGCTTTACCATTCCTACTCAGGAAATAACAGTGACGATGGTGGAAGATGTGAAGTGTTAGTTTGACGTGACCAGATCCTCAAGCTTGACAAGTGTTCAATCCATCAGTTCATCAAAACTGATGGACCGAACACCTCCTCTCAAGGTTAAGAGACTGATCACACAAACTTCAGCTGCTTCACGTCTTGCAAGACTTCCAAATGATTCATCAGTACCAAGGGACAGATCACCTCAAAAGTTTCGTTATGTTTTCCACAGTATCAAGTACTGTGTTGGACTGATAAGGTCACTAATTGGCAAAACGTGACCACAATCAAGGCACCCAAGTGTTGCGCTTGTACCGTATTCATAACAGATGTTATCCTTACCTCAGCATCTATCAGAAACAATTAATAAACGACTAATACGCAGGTATTTATTTATTGTTATCGACTAGGGGAAATAGGTGTAAGATGTTTTGTGTGTAGGTCTCGCCCAACCCATTGAGATATTTCTTAAATAGTTACAAATCGAACGTGTCTTTCGAAAGTTGAGGTTCAGCTGCTGGGCCACTCCTATGATCATTTATTATTAGGCGAGCCGTACCCGTACCCTGTATGGCTCTGTCAAAACTACTTATTAATGCACGAATGCAGTTAACCTTCGCTACATCTGTTCCCAATGCTAGCAATTACTCACTTCCTTCTAACTAAAAATATATTTTGTAAAGATCCATGTCACTCATGTGAGATTCTAGTTCCCATTTTGTGTATCTGTTCGGTTCCCTTGTGTGTTAATCTCTTAACATCCGCTTCCTTTGTGCCTCTGAGTATCGTATACTGCGTGATCATATCTTCTCTAATTCTTTGATTCTCTGGAATTGTGAAGTTGAGCTTGAATAACAAATTATATTTCAGATCTCGTCAACTCGTTCTGTCCTTCTGCCTAATCATACTCATCGTATCATAGAACTGAATTAAATTAATTTTAGAGAAGGAAAATTTTGCCTTTGTTTATTCTTATTTTCCCTAGCACCTTTGCAGGGCGTGTATGTCAGCAATATTAGACATTCGTGTAGCGCCTCCTATCTCTATACTTTTAAATTTCATACGAAAGAATGAAACACAGAACAGAAAAAATGACCAGAACAGAGACACGAAGTAAAACTGCATCTCTGGGAGGGTGTACATGCACTCTATTAACACTGGATAGATAATGACTTGCTAGCTTTATTTATAGCCAGTCATTTTAGCTGTAATATCTCGTAATACAATACGGATGACTCTGATTGCTGATGTACACAAGTGCAGTTCTTAACAAGGGGTCTTCAGTTTGAAATTAAAAGAATCCCAAATTCTACAGCTAGAAAGAACTGAACATGAATACATTCATCCTTAATGAAAAGCTTATCATTCTTTGACCTGGTACACTACAAATAATTGAAGTGTTCATATTGCCAATATGTTCATTCCTGACCGTTTCTTAAGCTGTTGGTAATTATTTACGGTTCAGCACAGTGGCAAGCTCAAAGGAGGCCATAAATTTAGGCACTAATTGGGTAATACAAAGTTAATCATAGCAGAGCAACTTTTTATCATAAAACGTTTCGCTCAGAAATAGGGTTAATCAAGTTTAAAAGGGCTAATTTTTGAGCTAAACGTTGCGTAATAGTCTTGGCTTTGCTATAACTATTTTGTTCATAGGATACATCAACTGAGAGTATTTTTTCCACGTATATATTCTGAGAGTTTAATTTATTCCCTATTTTATTGATTAAAGTATTCTTGTCTGGTGGTGAAAAGGTTACCTGCAGTAGCCTTAATAACCCAAGTGTAGTCGATAGGCTTTAAACCCTATTAACCAACTAACCAACTACTTTTTGTATTTCCCTACGTCTCTGCACTCAGTCTTACTACCTTGTAAAAAAAAAAAAAAAAAGTCGAAAATGGCAATTGTTAGTGAATGCAAAATATTTCCAGTAGTGACTAACTCTTCAATGACATTAGTTTTGTTTTCACTTGTCGTTTGTTTTTGTTATTGTGACCTTGGACCTCAAGAGCTGAAAGCAAGCAAGGCTCTCAGGACCTTTAAGAGGGTCTCATGAATTATATTTCTGAAGGGTGCCTTCAAGCTGGTGGTCCCTTGTCCCAGGTCCATTATCAATAGCGTAGTAGAGTTACCTAGCAGTGATTAGTTATCAAGCAAGGAGAGTTTTCTAGCAAAGAGCAGAGTTGCCAAGTAACGAGGAGTTACCTAGCAAGGATGAAAGGTACCTAACAGGGGAAGAGTTGCCTAGCAACGAAGAAAGGTACCTAACAGAGGAAGAGTTGCCTAGCAACAAAGAAAGGTACCTATCAGGGGGAGAGTTGCCTAGCAACGATGAAAGGTACCTAACAGGGGAAGAGTTGCCTAGCAACAAAGAAAGGTACCTAACAGGGGGAGAGTTGCCTAGCAACGATGAAAGGTACCTAACAGGGGAAGAGTTGCCTAGCAACGAAGAAAGGTACCTAACAGGGGAAGAGTTGCCTAGCAACAAAGAAAGGTACCTAACAGGGGAAGAGTTGCCTAGCAACAAAGAAAGGTACCTAACAGGGGGAGAGTTGCCTAGCAACGAAGAAAGGTACCTAACAGGGGGAGAGTTGCCTAGCAACGAAGAAAGGTACCTAACAGGGGGAGAGTTGCGTAGCAACGATGAAAGGTACCTAACAGGGGGAGAGTTGCCTAGCAACGATGGAAGGTACCTAACAGGGGGAGAGTTACCTAGCAACGATGGAAGGTACCTAACAGGAGCGGCCCTCATCAGTCGAAATGATTGGGACTGATGAAGCCATCAGTTGCAAAACGTTTTGTTTAATGATAATTTTGAGCAGCACACTTACGATCACTCCCGACTACCGTATTTCCCTGCATATAAGATGCACAACAGAAGTATTCAAGGGCTAATTATCTCGTACTTTACGCTAACGCGTAACCCAAAGCATACCCATGCCCCTGACCTTGAGCATATAAGACGCAGAGTGGTTTTGCAAGACGCGCATTATATGCAGGAAAATGCGGGAATTCAATATAGGAGCGTCAGCAGGTCTCTTCACAGCTACAGGCTATCGTTGGGTACACGCGTGACTGGTCTTGACCTTCAGGTCTCGTCACCTGCCCACACTTTTTGTTTCTTCGTTCTCGCGGCTTGATGATATTGCAGAGATGACCGAAACGTTGCTCTGTTTTTATCTGCAATTTGTGGGTAAGTTGTTCATTGTTCCAACAACGGTACTGTTGTATTTATGCGATTTATGTGGTTCATTAGCGATTAAAATACAGAAATATATATATATATATATATATATATATATATATATATATATATATATATATATATATATATATATATATATTTTATATATATATATATATATATCAATATATAAGCACTGAGATATATTCTTATCTATACTTAAACAAAGGTACTCTTATAAGTACATAAATACTGATACATACTCCAGTATAAAAACAATGAGAGATACACTTTACGTTGCATAAAAATTGGTATATAAACATTGATGTATACTTTAATTTCTAAAATAAGAAATACAATGAACTTTAAGTGTGCGTGTGTGTGTGTGTGTATGTGTGTGTGTGTGTGTGTGTGTGTGTGTGTGTGTGTGTGTGTGTATTGAGAGAAACATTCATCGGCGTACAAAATCTGAAAAAAAAATTATCATTAATATACCCTTTAGAATGTACAATATATAAAGTCAGGTTTTTTATTAAAATCTCGCCCTCTCGACCAGTGAACTAACAGTTAAGATTATGACAGTCGAGACCCCAATGTTGTGCTAATTGCTGGTTCAACATCCAGTTACGTGAAAGCTTGCCAAATCTGTGATGTCAACTCACGGTGCAGAATTGGTGGGCTTTCACTGCCTCTGGTTGAAGACGCTGGTATTACAGTGGATCTTACTTGTATATACCATATTGTAAATAATCTCTGTACATAGTGTACATTGCATACGTTTTGGTGAAGGAATACACTGATTGAGAATTGACTTCTTCTGGTTTTTAACCTGCGCTGCGCACATAAGAGTTGGTCTATTTGCAAACAGGTTCAACAGCCCTATCAGATATCACCTGTGTTTCGTAATACCCTATTATGTGACTGCCATACAGAGTTGGATACCGACACACTGCTGGTGCTCTATGTGACTCTGTTAATAAACAAGGATACTCATCCGAGTATTCATGTGTGGTATGAATGGTATCATGTATACATGTATTTAAGTAATGTGTGTTACGGGACACAACGAACACTATAGAATTAATGTAGCTTTAAAGAATAAAAGAGCACAATACCGTGACTGAACAATACACAAATAACCCACGCACAGGAGAGAGGGACTTATGACCACGTTTCAATTCGACTTGGACCATTAAGTAGTCACACACTAACACACGAAGGCAAGGGAGCTACGTAAGAAGCAAAACAAATATACAACAGGAATAAAAAGCGAATTACCAAAACCTCAGTCACCAAATCAACTATAGTTACTATCACTAAGGATGTGCGCGAAATGAATATCCAGTGCGCTGCATGGGGGTGGACGTTGTAAGGTCGCAACGTCCACCCTAGTTTATATCAGTGTGTTAAAAATACACTGATATAAACTAGGTTTAAACTAGGTTTAGCTCACTAGCAACATGTTGGCTTGTTAGCTCACTAGCAACATGTTGGCTTGTTAGCTCACTATGACGGCTTTTTTAGCTCACTAGCAACATGTTGGCTTGTTAGCTCACTAGCAACATGTTGACTTGTTAGCTCACTAGCAACATGTTGGCTTGTTAGCTCACTAGCCACTAAGTGCAACTCACTGAGAAATTCCCTCCCCAAAAAAAATCTTGCAAAAAATTGCAGCATTTATTCTCAACTTCAAATTTAAACTGGTTCGTCTTCCATGCAGTGTGTGTGTGTGTGTGTGTGTGTGTGTGTGTGTGTGTGTGTGTGTGTGTGTGTGTGTGTGTGTGTGTGTGTGTGTGTGTGTGTGTGTGTTACCATTTTGTCCTAGGCACATGTCGATTAGACACTAGGCCTGTTGTATATATATGTGTGTGTGTGTGTGTGTGTGTAAGGAAACACTTCGAAAAATGTTTCGGCCCCGCCGGGAATTGAACCCGGGCCCTCCGTGCGTGAAGCAAGAGCGCTAGCCACCATGCCATCGGGGCGTGTGTGTGTGTGTACGTGTGTATGTCTGAGATTAGACGTGTTTAAACAACTGCTCTTAATCCATGCCTGACGCTACACCTCTGTCTCTGGTTTTTGTCTTAAGAGCCGTTCAGTGTTGTGGCACTCAGGTTTGTGCGTTGCAAGACGGTGTAAGGACACCTGAAGGTGGAGTAGCGGATGGTATATTGATAAGAGCAGTGATCACTGGCTTGCATATTTTTTAGTGGGTTTGGCTTTGACAAGGACTTGCCAAGTATGGGCCGGTAGGCCTGCTGCAGTGTTCCTCCTTTCTTATGTTATTGAAGCTCAAACCCTGAGTAGCTTGAAATTTAGGTAAAATACATGGGTGAGAGGGGTTGGATTTGAATGAGACTTGCACTTGAGTTAACAAGTTTATCAAAGCTTGTACACAAATAACCAGCGCACACGAGAGATAAAACTTTATGACGACGTTTCGGTCCGTTTTGAACCATTTCTAAGTCACACTGACAGAAGAGAGTGAGTGAGCCAGTATGTATAGGTGAGGTGGACAGGGACGGGAGAAAGAGAGGAGGAATAAGTAGTGGAAGTGGTAATGCTGGTAGTGGTAATGCTGGTAGTTGTAATGCTGGTAGTGGTAGTGGAAGTAGTTGTAGAAGTAGTAGGAGAGTAGTTTTTGCCACAAGAGATAGAAAAGGGAAACGAAGCAGAGCAACAGTATGTGCGGGTTATTTGGGTATTGTTCCGGTCATGGTATTGTGCCTTTTTGTTCGTTATCAAAGCTTATTCCTTGGGTAGCATTGAAAATGTGTTGGGCAAATATTTTTGTTAGTGGGTTTGTGTTGGAGAAGGTGTTGCCTAGTGTGGGCCAGTGGGTCTGCTGCAGAGCTCCTCCTAAGGTTCACTATGGTAGAACCGCTGACTTACCCGCGCTGGTCTCAGGGGATGGAGTGTTAAGATATGTGAATTGAATCTTAGAATCGGAAGGAAACTCAAATAAGAAATCACAATGGTATCAGTATTATTACTGAAGAATTTATTAGTGAAGGAAATAAATGGTATAAAATACCGACACAATGGAAATTTAAACATAAGCAGTATAATGTGATCCGTTAGCGATCACATTATACTGCTTATGTGTTTATATTCCCAATTAATTAGTGAAGAATTAATGAAATCGTGGCTGCTGCCTAGGATATATTAACGATCATTTTAACGAAAACGTTAGTGAGGGGTAATCTAGTAGCCACACCCACCCTCCTGGTGAAGGACTGGAGGTGATGTCCCTCGGAACGACCTACAGGTAGACCGACACATGCTGGAGGCCTGAGACACATACCATATCACTCCCCAATACCATATAACCTCCCCAAATGACTTATTACCTCCCCGTTATTCCCCGTCCCCCTCCCTTGCCACCCAAACTCTCTGCCAACGCCATCATGACCAACACATAGTGGCTCCCACCACGTTACTGGTTCACTAAATATGACCCAAGACATCGCGCAAGCCTCCAAGTCTTCCCGTGGACTACTGAAACTAAGGGATTTTTAGTGAGGACAAATTCCAGTTACTAAGTTACCCTAAATTAAGAAAATTAAAATGAACACAGTATAAGACAAACTCAAATCATTCTTTAGAGCAGAAGACTAATGTGAGAGACTTGGTAGTAATATCAGAGAACCTCATTCAAGGCGAACAACAAAATTATCGACAACTATGATAACTCTTTAGGTAACTCGTACTCTCTCGACTGGAATACTGTTAATACTAAAGGTTACCCTTGTACTCAAGGCAGGCGAAGCTGCATAGCTGGACAATGTACACAGAACCTTCACAGCTCGTATTAACCTCGGTTAAGCACCTAAATTGCTAGGAGCGTTTGAAGTCCCTCGATCTGAACTCCTGAGAACGTACATGAGAAGATATATCATAATCTACACCTGAAAGATTCAGGATACACTGATTCCAATCCTTCACACCGAAATCACTCCATATAAAAGCACAAGTTTTGGCAAACGGTGCAAGGTACGTCCATTGAAAAGCCATTGAAAAGCCTAGGCATACCTAGGCATATTATTGGCCATCTTGTAATATCTACTTCATAAAATGTATAAATAATATAAGTACACCCCACTTTGTAATATTACCAGAAATAAAGTTGAATTTGAATTTGAAAAGCATGGGCGCAGTGAGCGCACCGAGAGAGATCAATAAGTGCAAAGGAACCACGACTCTTCAGAATCATTCCATCGTGCATAAAGAGAATTACTAAGACAAACCCTTGTTGTCTTCAAGAGGTAACTCGAAACGTTCTTCAAGTCATTTCCTGATCAACCGGACTGTGATATATACGTGGGGTTGCAGGCGGGGGCCTCAACAGCCAGATCGACTAGGCCAGCAACCAGATAACACGGTCTAGGATGGGAGCGAGTCACGAGATCAGTGACATCTGGAAGCGAATGCAGTAACTAACAGGTATAATGGACACTGCAGCAGCGACCACTACTGGCTTACCCATTGTCGGGTCACTGCATGGAGACCCGAGCCAGGACCTGTCCAGGCGAACCTGCCTATACCTGCTTACCAGTGCCTGACTCAATGACCTGAATGCGGTAAGGCCGTGGGGCATGGTGTTTCACTTGCTATGCGTCCTACTCACCGTCTCCTCTCTTATTCCGTGTTGTCTCTGGCACTGGAAATCCCGCGTCCGCGCACTTCTGAATATAATCATTAGTTACATTATATTTTGTTTTGCATTTATGTCATTTCCCTGTAAACCGAGTTAATGAGGACACATCAAGTAGAGGCGAGGTTCAACATGGGGTCCACTTGACTGCTAAGTGTACCAACCTGAATTATGTACTAATTTTATATCACCTTGACTTGCTCACAGTTGAGCAATATTTAACGATTGTTTTGTAACTCTCTACTTTTCGTAATAATAAAAATTATTAAAAAGTTTTAAATATATATTACTAATTTTTTTTTTTAGTTTTTAATAGCTAGCAAGCTATGCTTCACCGTTGTACGGGGGTCAACGCCCCCCGCGGCCTGGTCCATGACCAGGCCTATGGCCACTATTGAAAAAAAATACTTTGGAGGTCGTGAAACCGTTAACTTTTAATGGGACATTGCTTCTTATGAAGTAGTTGTCTGTGATAATAACTTCGTTATTTGTCGAAAGCAAAACCAAGTTACTACTTTATATAGACAGTTAAGTATTCCCAATGAGATACCTTATACTGGTTACCTGAAGTATTCAATTATTTCGTGTATGACTTGAGAACCCTTCATCCGATCGATATCAATTTTCTAACACTGGTGTACTGTAATTAGGAAAAGTTCCTAAACTCTTGACATGTGTAAATGCCTTGTAGTCAAAGGTTATATGTACCACTGTATAAATTATATATCACTATAGACCATTCACAGTTTTGGTTTCTGTACTATAACTTAAGGACGCCTCTTCAGATTGGCTTCAGGGTTTCAACGCTCTTTTATGCCACTTCGGAGGTTGGAATTGTTAATGGTATGTGTAGATTCCAATTTTTATTTTCAAAACACTGGTATTTTTGCCGTAAAATATCTTGACTATGCTTCACGTGAATGGATCCAGTGGTTATTGACTGCTCAATCTCATGGGAAGGATGACACTAAGTTTAAATAGCGTAGGTGCAATTTTGCCTATATACTAACATAAAAAATCTTGGAATACTGTTCCTATTGCGTAGGTCGAGGTACAGGACTTGTGGGATAGGGGGACATCTTTCTCGGAAATACAGTTTCAAAGGATAGACCCAATTTCAAAGAGTATATTGTTGAAATTGGTCTATCTTGTGAAACAACCTGTCATCTAATAGTGTCATAACACTTCTGAACACTACTAGGAGAGAGGAAGAGGATGCAGGCGAGTCTTAATGCAGATAATATGAATCACGATAATGTGGCTGGAACTACAGCTAACTCAGTGTTGGGAGGTGAGATTTGGGAAGATGTTTAAGTCTTCTGGATCATTATCAAGCCACAACATGAAAATGGTCGAGGAAGGATCGAAACGTCGCATAAAATTTTCTTTCCGAATTATGGGTTGTTATGAATTACGTCGGATATTAATTGACGTATTATTTAGTGAAAAAATTACATTTTTTTTTAGCTTGCTGGCAATTTAAGAATCAAGACAGGATGGCCCACCAAAACAGGATGACCCACCAAGACAGGATGACTCACCAAGAGAGGATGACCCACTAAGACAGGATGACCCACCAAGACAGGATGACCCACCAAGACAGGATGACCCACCAAGACAGGATGACCCACTAAGACAGGATGACCCACCAAGACAGGATGACCCACTAAGACAGGATGACCCACCAAGACAGGATGACCCACCAAGACAGGATGGCCCACCAAGACAGGATGACCCACCAAGACAGGATGACCCACCAAGACAGGATGACCCACCAAGACAGGATGACCCACCAAGACAGGATGACCCACCAAGACAGGATGACCCACCAAGACAGGATGACCCACCAAGACAGGATGACCCACCAAGACAGGATGACCCACCAAGGTAGGTTGCAACATTCACTGCCTCTCACCCTCTAGTGCCCCCATAACTGCAGGCTTGACATCTGACCTCAGATTTCTGCCACTGACTTTCAGAGTGCTAGCGCTCTACTTCCCACTGACTCTCAGCATTGGCACAGCCAGGATTTCAGTCTAAGAATACAACCTGAAGGCTAAAACTGGCGTACGCTTGAATAACGTGGGAAACGTTTCGCCCATGATAAAGCTCTACACAGCGTGTGTCGTTACTTAAAACATCTGCTGTTTAAACGAGAGCTCAGTGAACCCTCTTGAAGGACTGATGATCGTGTTCTGAGGAACTAGAAATAACCTCCCCCATACTCGTATCATACCTGGTTATCTTTCATTTTCCTTGAGCTGAATGTCATAGAGTGAGTGTGGAGTGATGGGTAAACACGTTTGAATCAGTGTAAGAGAGAGTACCTCAAATTCCTTCCATGAACACTCTTCAATGGGACACAAAATACGTACTTTCCCATGACTATAAATTCATAGATTCACCTCTGACACGAAGCATTACAGAAGAAATTGTTCAGGAACAAATGTCCACGCAAACAGTCCTCTTCTTGGCGTGAGTTAGGTGTAATTACAAGATTTTTGTGTGTAAAATTTGTATCTAGAATGCGCAAGTTAGTACAGAGTTGTTGACATTATCCTGAGATACGAACGGCGGCTGTTGCGTCCGTGATCCTAACTTCTGTGTCATGATTCGGACCTAGAAGCTCTGTGTCACATCATTGTCCTAATTTCTGTGCTTTGCCGCTGCATGGTGTCATGCATCACATTCTGTACTCACACAGTTGTACTCACCCATTTGTGGTTGCAGGGGTCGATTAATAGCTCCTGGCCCCGCCTCTTCACTAACACTCAGGTACCCATTTTATTGATGGGTGAACAGTTACAGAGCAAGTGTCTAGTGGAAACATGTCAATGTTTTCCAGCCTTGAGCATTGTAATATGTAACCTTAATTACCTTCATAGAGTTGATAACTTTTAAAATTTTTAAACCAACCGACCAGCCAAGTGATCAACTAACGAATCACGTCATGCACAATTCAGAAGTGTGGGTTTTATTACTGACCAAATATCTGCATCTGGTTAAACCGGTTTTGCGTTTAGTCTATTTAATTATCAAAAGACTTAAAACATGGAACTCTGTATATACTCTCACCCACCAACCCTTCCGTACACACATACAGCTAGCCAAGCATGTAAGGAAATTAGAGAAAGTACAAAGGTTTGCAACAAGACTAGTCCTGGAGCTAAGGGGCATGTCCTACGAGGAGAAGTTAAGAAATGTCGACCTGATGACACTGGAGGACAGGAGAGATAGGGGGGATATAATAACGACATATAAAATACTGAGAGGAATTGACAAGGTGGACAGAGACAGGATGTTCCAGAGATGGGACACAGCAACAAGGGGTCACAACTGGAAGTTGAAGACTCAGATGAATCACAGGGATGTTAGGAATTATTTCTTCAGTCACAGAGTTGTCAGGAAGTTAAATAGTCTGATCTGGGAAGTGATGTAGTGGAGGCAGGATCCATACATAGCTTTAAGAAGAGGTATGATAAAGCTCATGGAGCAGGAAGAGTGACCTAGTAGCGACCAGTGAAGAGGCGGGGGCCAGGAGCTGTGACTCGACCCCTGCAAACACAACTAGGTGAGAACAACTAGGTGAGTACACACACACACACACACACACACACACACACACACCTGATCAAGGTAACCTTGTAGTCGCATACCACTTGAAACATGATGCTAAGACAGGAGGTAAGTCATGGGAACATGCTCTACCACCTGGACAGGGCGGGACAAGACGGAAATGGAATGGGAGACAAGCGAGGGTGTATATAAAAAGCGGTCGGACATGGTGAAGAGAAGCTTGCGCAGTTTCATCTCAAGGTCTTTTTTTCATTCTCCATCACCTACACACTTCATCTTTCCCTCCTAATTACAACTTTAAAAACTGAAACCTTCCCTATGTAACGTTTCATGACCCAACATCAGCCCAACGTTCCTCATTCCTGAGAAATGCACAACACAACAATGACTAAGACTACACACACCAGATCCTGGGTCAGGGGGAAGAAAGTTCAAAGTCTTGTACACACACGCAGACGTATTATCAAGCGAGGGTAATGAACTAAAAGGAGGAATAGCATAGGTAACCCCAGACATCATCATAATACTGTAATAATATTTATTGTTATGATGGTGTACAAGGTATACAGGCCATAGCTGACATCAATGACATACTACTAGTATATGAAAGCCCCTTTGTTATGCAGAGCCCCAACACACATTTTCACCCCCACACTCACATTCATCCCCCTTACACACATTCACCCCCACTCACACATTCATCTTCACCTCTCCCACCACACAATACATACACATTCACCCCCCACACAGGTAACCGGCTAGTAACAGATTGCCAGACGATGTCCAGTCCACTGATTACACAACCTGTAGTGGATATTATCAATGATTTCAAGAAATACCCAACAAATTGTGCGTTCCCGCACAATTTGTTGGGTATTTGAGAATAGTTTGAGAAAATAGTACTAATAGTTCTCCACATGTCTTTGCGTTATGTTCCTGTTTGCGTTTTAAAACAGACGCAACTACGCAATTTTATGATCATTTACGTCAAAATTTGTAAATGCGTATTGATGCGGCCATATACCGCATGCTGAGTAAAAGGACATAAGTGCAACTAATGCGGCATTTTATTGTTGCAACGTTTCGCTCTCCATACTGAGCTCAAGTTCCCAGTCTCGCATTTCAAGGAGTTACTCGTCTTTTCACATTTCTAATCATTGCCTTAAATGAAATGTGAGGTTATGGCAGTTCTTAGAAATGTGAGGTTATGGCAGTTCTTAGAAATGTGAGGTTATGGCAGTTCTTAGAAATGTGAGGTTATGGCAGTTCTTAGAAATGTGAGGTTATGGCAGTTCTTAGAAATGTGAGGTTATGGCAGTTCTTAGAAATGTGAGGTTATGGCAGTTCTTAGAAATGTGAGGTTAGGGCAGTTCTTAGAAATGTGAGGTTAGGGCAGTTCTTAGAAATGTGAGGTTAGGGCAGTTCTTAGAAATGTGAGGTTAGGGCAGTTCTTAGAAATGTGAGGTTAGGGCAGTTCTTAGAAATGTGAGGTTAGGGCAGTTCTTAGAAATGTGAGGTTAGGGCAGTTCTTAGAAATGTGAGGTTAGGGCAATGCCTAGAAATGTGAGGTTAGGGCAATGCCTAGAAATGTGAGTTAGGGCAATGCCTAGAAATGTGAAAAGATGGGTAACTCCTAGAAATGTGAGACTGGCAACTTGAGCTTAGTATGGAGAGCGAAACGTTGCCACTTGCGTCCTTTTACTTAACATATTGTCGGTAATTCTACCAACATTAATACATATACATAATGTTTCAAGCAACTCTGATTTTGCTACTGTTTTTATAAGTATCTTCTGGGGATGTGATGACACAAGTTAGACAGTATTTAACAATATTACACAGCTGAAGTATAATGACGCACCGGAGGCCACCACTGTTTAGTGTGTGTTGACACGAGTGTCGGGGTGCTCTTTCCCAATCATAAGACTTGCTTCTGTTTTTTTTAAGCATCTATGAGCACTTTGATGATTCAGTGTACCAAGACGTTATAACAGCAGCGGATAGAGCTGCCGTTATATTCAACGCAGATTAACGCTACTGAGTTCCTCGTAAAGACCCTTCACCTTGCTACCGTTATATTCAAAACAGATTAACGCTACTTAGTTCCTCGTAGAGACCCTTCACCTTGCTACCGTTATACTCAAAGCAGATTAACGCTACTTAGTTCCTCGTAGAGACCCTTCACCTTGCTACCGTTATATTCAACGCAGATTAACGCTACTGAGTTCCTCGTAAGAGACCCTTCACCTTGCTACCGTTATATTCAACGCAGATTAACGCTACTGAGTTCCTCGTAAAGACCCTTCACCTTGCTACCGTTATACTCAAAGCAGATTAACGCTACTGAGTTCCTCGTAGAGACCCTTCACCTTGCTACCGTTATACTCAACGCAGATAAACGCTACTGAGTTCCTCGTAGAGACCCTTCACCTTGCTACCGTTATACTCAACGCAGATAAACGCTACTGAGTTCCTCGTAGAGACCCTTCACCTTGCTACCGTTATACTCAACGCAGATAAACGCTACTGAGTTCCTCGTAGAGACGCTGTGGATCTGTTACCAGTAAATAATTATATCCTGATCTTCAAGTCTCAATCGTGTGTACTATTATGACATTTCATAATGAATGCAGTACTGTATAGCGTTATCTTTTTATATAATTGAAAAAAAAAACTTGCCCAATGTACCGTAGGTAAATTCTAGGCAATATTTTTGCTTCGCAAGCATCATAAATCTATGATTTTCACAAAAATATTATTTTTTTCCTCTATGTCTATTTTATTTTGGTTCGATTTTCATTTACGTTTACATTATATTAATTTTATAATGAGTCCGAGATTTTTTCATTATTTCGTGTTTCATATTTCGATAATTTTTTGTATTGTAGACGATGTAATATTAAGAAAGGAGACCCAGTGGAAAACTTACTAGGGTGTATTATGCTATATGACATCTAGAGCACATATGCTTTAGGTAACTCTACCTGTAAGTTACCTGTAGTCGCTTCCAGTGTGCCCGATCCCAGACCAGCCTCCAAAGATTAAGAAACTAGAATCTATATATATATATATATATATATATATATATATATATATATATATATATATATATATATATATATATATATATATATATATATATATACGTATTTTCGTTCTTAAGAGTTAATTCTTTCTCCCATTAATTTCTTGATTTATCTTTGTCGATATTTTTCAATTTTATTTTCGACATTGAGAAGGACAACAAGAACGCGGAAGGGAAGGATAGGTAGGCTAAGCAATGAAAATATTGTGGGTGAATAGGAAGTTTGAAGTTAAGGCTGAGCAGCCTGTCCACTACGGATAGGTGAGGAGCGGTTGTCGTATAGCGAGTCGTAAGTATCGGGGCGTTTCCGGTAACACCATCATTACCATTGATATTAAATTGTCCCACAAACTCGTTCCAGGTATTATTGTCTTTCATACATTTAAGGAGAGGAATATGTAACAGCTCTGCTGTCTAGTGCTGGGGAATGTTAGAAAACAAGTGTATAGCACTGGTAAGCCAGCGGTTTAGTCACTCATACCCAGCACTGGTAAGCCAGGAGTTGCTTAGCCATTGACAAAGAACCGCGTCAGGAGACAAATTCTTCTTTCCTGACGAGTGAAACACCAAAGTTAAATGTAAAAAAAAAAAAAAATATTACTTTGAACCTTCACCCGGTGCTTATTACTCGTGGTTAAATATCCGCTGGCTTACGGTGCCGTGTTTTTATCCCCATTAAAAATATTCCAAAGTTGTCCTTGGATACACACTATGAACTGGATAATTAGTTTTCTCGGTTTAAAGCCAACTGACTATACGAGGCATTAATTTTGCATGTCACCTGAGCAACAGCAGTCATGGTTACCTTAATCCCTAAAATAGGGATTGAAGTATCCTTGACTACACCAGGGCTTTAATTTTGTACAATAGCAGTCAAAGATACCGTAATCCCTAAAATAGGAATTAAAACATCAGAGAGAGGTGTGTATATCTCAGCGTACACGCAGTGGAAAGTTGCCTTAATCTCTCCTTTTAATGACTAAAGCATCCTTGGACTGGTGGTGCACAGGTAACATTCATCCCCAGTGACCCTAGTGTAGGCCATAGACGCAGCATCCAGTGAACCAACAAACCAGCAGACAATTCCGCTGCCGACTCAGTGCTAAGATAATAGGAAAGGGAAAGGTTTCAGGTGTCAAGGCAAGCAGGGGTGAGGAAGACTCCGTTATGTTCTTGAGAGTAGGAAGACCGACAGCCACATGCTGATATACTGTGCTAGTCTAACTCGTGGTTTCCACCTACGAGGTTAGTGTGTCCTACATTTCATGGTTTTGGTCTTGCCTGCCTTGTCATATCTTCTCCTGTACCCATGAGTACAGGAAAAGATATGTTTTCTAATGGTCGTTTGTTTTTATCTGTGTACTCCCTTCAAAGTGGTGGAGAAAGGGCTCTTGATTGAAGGAACTGGTCATTCTTTCAATTAAACATTAATAGCTCCAATTTTCCCAGTAGCTGTATGCCCCCTACGGGCTTTGTCCTTCTCTCTCTCAAAAAAAAAAAACATTAATATAAAATATTACTACTAGCAGTAATATTATAATTGTATATGTGTCCTTGGTCCCACTCTCTTGTCCCTTGTCCTAGATATGCTTTGTCATGCCATTTCCTTGACATTCCTATAGTTCATCATATCACTCGGCCTTGGTGTGTTTACTCCGGAGATATATACTTTAGGAAGGGTCTTGTATAGTATCTTAAAGGATTGTTGTTAATTTAGGGTCCTGGGAAATTCTACTCTCCAGTCCCTCAAAACTGAGAGCAGGTGGGTAAGCTCAACCATCCTAGTAGGTACAGTGAGAGACAGAAAATGCAAATGGTTGAATATGACCAGCGGAGTCCTCATGGCTCAGTCATGGCTCCTGTAATAGTGGAAAAAAGACTCGTGTCAAAATTTGCGGATAACTCAAAACTAATGAGACTGTAAGTTGGATTTGAATGATGTTCTGCCTACAATAATGAAATAAAGGCAGAAACTGCTAAAGAAACTTTTACTGGCACAACGTTTCGCTCTATGTAGAGCTATATCAGGTCGTTTAATGTACTGTATACGCAGCGAAACATTATGTAAATAAACGCTCATTCTGTAGAGAAAAGCTGTGAAATGAATGCTTATTCCACAATATTTGTCTTTCCTTCACAGGCCCCAAATAGATGACAGGGAACAAGAGGTTGTCAAGTCTTCGTAATTTTCTTGAACCTAACGGACTCGTCGTGACCCCTGATTACCTTGACACCAGCTGGACCCTTTCCCTTTCCTGTTTATCTCAACACCAAGTTTGTTACAGAACTGTCTGTAACACACTGCTCACTGGGCTCCAGATCCGTTACCTACACGAACGTCATTGACACAACACGTTACCTATGCACCACCAGTCAAAGAAACACCGGGTGAAACACCGGGTGAAGGTTCAATTTTTTTTAACTAACTGTAGGATTTTATTTGTAGTGTTCCACTCGTTTTACCTGCTCGTTCTTATGCTTCTACTCAGAATAGATAATAGGTTAGCGTCTACCAACTAGCCACCGAGATACTACCCTCCTGTTCCTCACTGTAGATGGCAGATTGGTAGAAAACGACCAACCTGGGAGATACTATTCTCCTGTCTTAATGGACACTTATTCTCAACTTTCTTCCTCCCCGACGTATGATTGTGAATCATACCCACATTCGGTAGGTGCATGAGTAGCAATCGTTCAGAAAGGAACCAACTTCCTGTTATGGAATCATGAAACGGGACCCTGTTAAACATTTTGGAACCCTGTTAAACATTTTGGTAGGATTACTGATCTATTATTTGTCTCATGGAAACTTTAAGTGGCAGGCAAATGTTATTCTTCTCTTTTGTTTCCAAGTGGTGTTTTTTCCTGTTATGTTTCTTTTAATGTTTAATTTGGAAGGGCCGTATGAGCGGTGATACCTGGACTCTTTCACACACATGCAACAGGTATATAACTGTTACGGTGATTCGTGTATTTTAGGTATTTCGTGAGTCACTTGATCATTTCTTCTCATACGCCTGACCAGTTTCCAAGTCGTCTGGTTGGGTACAGTAATACGCACTCTTGCAGTCAGGGACATCCAGTGTACACAGCTTTTTTGGTTGTATCTGACTTGATTACAGGTGCACCTTGTGGTAGGTTCTCTCATTCCTACATTCTTCCATGATCTGATTTGTCTCATAGTTCTTCTTCGAAACTTTTCTGTCTTAATTTGGGTATCACTCTAGTGGTTAGCATTACAAATTACTTCATTGTTATATGCTTTGCTAGGGGTGGGGCTCCATACTGCTTCTGAATAATACTGACTTGTGTTTGTGACATCTGATGATTCGAAGGATTCTCAAAGGCTATTCTTATGATGGCTAGATTAGCCAGGTGATTAGCTAGATTAGCCATCATATGACGTCCACTAACAAGTGTTGCTCCTTCACTAGTAGCCAATTTTATAAGCATTTCTGCATTCTAAGTCATTTTGTAGATTCTTATCATAACAAGAATAAATATAATAGGAGTCCTCAGGCTATGGTTCATCTTTATATATCCTTAGTAAGGCCTCATTTAGATTATACTACACAATTAAAGTCCAATATTACAGAATTGAAAATTTATAGAGAAGAATGACGAAGTTGATTCCATGTTTCTGAAATCTTACCTACGAGGATAGACTTAGGGCACTAAATTTGCACTCTCTCGAAAGATGAAAAATTTGAGGACTGAAGTGCGCAAATAAAAGACAAGGAATAAATAAAGGGGGAATATAAATAGCGTACTGAAGATACCTAACCAAGACATAATTAGATTTAGAGAGGATATAGGAAAGCTTTGGTTTAGTAATAGTGTAGATGAGTGAGACAAACTCCCGAGTTACGTCATGGAAGCTGCAACCTTGGGTAGTCTTAAAAAAAAAAAAAACGGGTCAGACAATACATGATAGGTAATGGGGGGACGAGTTGGACCTGTTTGGCATGGGGCAATAGGTACAGTAGATGAAAACACATACACGGTTCAAGTCATTGAGAAAAAGTTTTCTAAAAGTCTTGAAAGTTGCATATGTGGTTTTGTACTTTAATGGTACACCGACAATATGATGAATCATACACATGTGCAACATCTGGGTATGTTTATTGTAGACGTTTCGCCCTCCAGTGGCTTTATCAATACAAATTCAAGGACATAATGAGAAGACTTATAAACATTTCTGTCTTTTGTAAAATCAATTATATGACATTGCTTTAATCACCCTCTTCACACCCGGGAGGTAATGTGGCATAATCTCAAGAAGGTGAGATCAGCTGCAGTATCTTAAATCAAGAGACCTTTTCCGTTATCAAGGCGCTTACTTCCCTTGAATGTATAAACTCACTCTTCTAGCTACATTGTTGCCAGCATTGTTGCCAGCATTGTTGCCAGCATTGTTGCAGCATTGTTGCCAGCATTGTTGCCAAGCATTGTTGCCAGCATTGTTGCCAGCACTGGTGCAGGCGAGTTCAAGGCAGGGGACTTTTTTTTTTTAAGATTAAGCCACGCATAGAAGCAAAGCATTTATTTATGGCTAACGGACAATACTATCCTGCACGTCTTAGCAAGTCAGAAATCCTTTTCTTGACAATTGTTATTATGAGATGTTGACTAGGAGAGTCGGGTTCACTGAGTACGTGTGAGAATGCTCTGCAATCTTCCACTAAGGATGGAAAAGAAATACGGAATAATGCAATTCTTTAATAACAACGTTTCGCCTACATTATTAAATGATATACAGCTCGGATTATTCTGTCTTCTTTTTTCATTGTGACTGTGTTTCAGGTCATTTATCTGAAAATTGGATTATAAATGGCCCAAAAGATCACATCTTCCACCAGTTCTGCTGTATTCGACTGATGAAGTGTAGGCGAAATTGTTTTTGCTATTCAGGGTGGATTTTTTCCCTTGTGTCCCTGCTATCATGGCTGGAATTGTTGAATTATCTAGTGGGGAATTTTATGTTTTTATAACTGTTCAACCTTGGATTTTTTGTATATGCAATGTTCTGAGTTTTTTTTTATTCAGGCTACGTTTCGCTCGTCAGGTATCAAGTCACACCCTTTTGAAAGCCCGTTATAAATTTGTTATTCATATCTATATCTTATCTGTCCATTATTTTTAACTATATATTATATGTACATCTTAAAGATGTTTTAATGCTTTACATAAAAAAAGTTTATTGTTTTATATTAACAGCTGATTACCAACACAGATGTGTTCAGTTTATTTAATAACTCTTTCAACAAGGACATAAAAAGAACCCTATATATACCCCTTTGAATTTCGAGCGTTTTTTCTCCAGGAGCCCGGCCATGGAGCAGGCTCGTTTGGTGCTTGCCAGGTCAACCAGGCTGTCAATTAAAGTCTACTTGCCGTGCTAGGCAGGTTCTATTCAGACGTGGCAAGCTACCAACTGGCGTCCTTGAAACAAATGTAATTTGCTGTAGTTTAGAAAATTGGTTAGACACATTTAAGAGTGGTAATGATAGGTGTTAATAAAACCTGGTTTAGAACTAGAAGAACTCAGAGGTAAGGACCCACTAGGGGTGAGGGGGATGTGGGGATAGTTGAAGAATAGATGGGGGAGAGGAGAGAACTACAGCAAGCAAAAGAACCTATTTTGAATTACTGTTCTTATATAAATGAGGATGGTTGGGTAGAAGTCTGGTGGGTTTACCACAGAGTACAAGGGCCTAATGCAGTCTCTTTTATGTTACCTATATATTAATAGCTATACGGGTGAATAAGATTCGTTTCACCCAGGTGTTGCTCATGTGTCATATTCGTCTGCATGTCGGTTTTGTATATCATAAATACAACGATAAACGTGTAATATACCTGTCTGGTCGATGTGCTTCGACGTCCTCTCTGCTGCTTCCTTTGGGTAATCTTGCTTGGCCTTCTTGATGAGTTGTGGTCGTGGTTTGTCTTCGGAACATGGTATGGAGTCCATGTGGTAAGACTGTAGACTGTCAAGACGGTATGTAAGGTCCTCACGACTGGTCTTTTGCCCAGATGGTATTGGAGCCATTCTGAAGAGAAAGGTACTATATCAGTTTACGATTTTATGTAAATTCAAAATATTGTTATTTAGTTCATCCCATTTCGGTCACAGTATCGTGGCTAGAACAAATTTACAAGTAGTCTACAAATATAAATGAAAATTGGATGACATTTCTGCCCGTCCTGAGCCATTGACAACAGATATATCCAGATAAAATTAACATTTACATCATGCTTTATGTATACAACCACGCATATACATACACACAGACAAGCACACACACACACACGGGTTTAGGGCGACAGATCCGTCGAACGAAAACCCCGGACAAAATCCACCTAGCTAACCCAAACAGATCTAGCCTAACCTAGCTTAAATGGAAAATAATCTAACCTAGGGCATTTGTCCATCCCTCTCCCTTCCCCACACACGTACATATATATACAGACGAACTCATAGCAACACGTTTAATAATGAATAATTGTTCCTGTGTGACCTTTGCTGAAAGTAAAGATATATTTACAATACTTTGGATATTTATTAAGGAAGCGTTTCGCCCAGTAGGAACCTTATCAATCCTATACAGAGTTTATTGAAAAAAGGAGTTAATTATCAAAGAGAGATATCAGTTAAAACAGAAAGATCAAGAAAAACAGAGAAATCAGGTGAAGTAGAGAGACATTAGATCAGGTGGAGGTACCTGTAATGTGGTGTTAGGAGGGGCAGCTCTGTCTCCTGACTGTAGTGTCCTACTGGGGCAAATACGTTTCGAGTACAACAGAGATATTTAATCTCCCCGAGTTTTGCACGACTGAGTTATCCTGATATGATAGCTGTTTCTAAGCAACATAATAACATATTAACATACTAATTACTAGCTTCATCCCGTTTCACGAGATGCCTGTGTGTGCCAGGTTGTATTACGCACGCGTCGCGCTGGTTATCCCGGCTGTACGCATGTTTATATTAATTCCTTGTTCTGGAATTAATATAATTAATATTGCGTACTTTCCGGCACCCTCATACCTTCATGGGATGCTGCGTACACCGCGTTCAGTCACTTTTTAGTTTCTGGTTTTTGAAGTTCTTAAGGGTGGGCTTCAGGGGAACGATTTAGCATCTCTGGTGCACTAGCCAAGATGATCTTTATCTGTGTGATAAATGGTTTTGAAAACCGACAAGTTGAGAATTGAGACACTTATGCAACTTTGGGAATCTTTATTCTTTCAACAAACCGGCCGTATCCCACCGAAGCAGGGCGGTCCAATAAGAAAAACGAGTTTCTCTTTTTAAATTTAGTAATATATACAGGAGAAGGCTTTACTAGCCCCTTGTTCCAGGCATTTTAATCGCCTCTTACGACACACGTGGCTGACGGAGGAAGAAAACCCAGAGGGGTTTGTATATATATGCCTGTACATGCATGTGTAGTGTGACCTAAGTGTAAGTAGAAGTAGCAAGATGTACCTGAAATCTTGCATGTATATGAGACAGAAAAAAGACGCCAGCAATCCCATGTATAACAATCACAGGTTTCCGTTTTACACTAGGAGTGGTCCTGGCCTTCGTTCTGTCCCAGATATTATCATTAAGGACCATTGTATAGTGCATATCCAATTTGTTCTCATTTCTCTTGAACTGAAAAAACTCGCTGCCCCTTCCGACCGAAACGTCTCCCCAATAAATATCCTTGTACTATACATGTCTCTTGTATCTCCCTCTTCTGTACTTGATATTGCCTCTTTCCTGCGTATTTACACCGAGGAATATTGACTTTAGTCTCAGTTTAACGAATTGAAGTCTGGTGTGCATTACACGTATTCGTAGGTTCTTATTAAAATTATATAGAGCGACATCAGAACATTGTAGAAATAATATTAGAATAATATTACTTCAAAGGTATATAAAAAATATATAGCAGAATCGCATAAATTTGCATCAGAAATATACAGAATTGCTTCAAAATATATCAGACTATATAAAATTGCATTGAAATGCATCATATAATATTTAAAGATACTCCAGTAGTGATAGTACTTCTGAATATATGTCCTGGTACTACTGTGTATATACACTCAGTGAATATAGACTGGGAGATATTACATTAACGGAGAGAGCGCTAAATTCGTAGAGATTCATACAGCGCCTGGGGAAATGGAAGACATTCAGGGTCGATTCAAGGAAGTGGAGCACAGGTCTACTTTCTTAGATCAAGAGCCCCTCACCAGCATCACGGAACTTACTCCCCACAGTCCTATCTTATTATTCCTTCCTACTCCCTACATACCTATTTTATTACTCCTTTCTACTCCCCACATACCTATTCCCCTTTCTACTCCCCACATACCTATTACTACTTTCTACTCCCCACATACCTATTTTATTTCTCCTTCCTACTCCCCCACATTCCTATCTTATTATTCCTTCCAACTCCCCACATTCCTATCTTATTATTCCTTCCTACTCCCCACATTCCTATTCTCGCCTTGACACAACGGCACTGGATGATATATACCTCTCGGTATATTTAAACGGGAATATACAACTCTCAGCGTATAACTCTGATATATTCACCTCTCAGTACATATATACTGAAATATGTAATCCTTTAGGTGAATATACTCTGGAAACTTTTTAATTGTGTATGAACACGGATATACAGTATACATTTCAGTTCATGAACACTTGAAGCTGTGCACCTCTCAGTGTATATACACTGAGACAGATATACCTCTCAGGCATTTCATCATCTCAGAAGTGTAAGAAATCTAAGCCCAAGAAATAACCATGACATTCACCAAGATTACTTCATTTTCAATAAACCCAAAGTTTAAACTAATTTGTGTCTTTATTACATACAAACTTTCGCTTTTCATAACATTGTTAAAACGCATTTATTAATTTTTCTTAATAACTCCAGTTAAATGCGAATAAAATTTGATCGTGTACAAACCAATGTAGAATATTGTTATTAATATTATTGTTGTTATTAATGTTATTTTTCGTGGGAAATAATCAATTCATAGGATGCATAGGTTGAAATAGGAAGCAGTCAGATTTAGTTCAAGGAAGGTTAGGGTGTCTCCCCTTCCTCGGAACCAGAGTTCTTCACTGTTAACAAGACTGGGTATACCCTAATAAAGGGATTCCCTCACTAAATATTTCTTCACGAGTGCAAATCTCTAAACTCTCACTAGACACAAACTCATGTGTTTCTGAATAGACATGTGCAACACTCTGGTATCTTTATTGCCAAAACATTTAGGCAATAAAGATACCCAAGTGTTGCACATGTGTATTTTGCATCTGCTGGTCGGGGTATAGTACGCTAATATATTTCTGTCACTGTGTATACATTTTGTTCACACTCTTAGAGTGGCTGAACCTTGATCGTGGTGAAGGGTTATTGATCCAAGAAAGTTATAACAAACCCCCATTTATTGGATCAATCCTGCTTGCTTCCCATTCCCCAAGAGCTGTATACTCTGTATTATCAATGGTATACATTGCTGACAAGTTGATGTGTAAGAAACATGTGTGACACTATGTATTGACTGATGAATTGGCAAAATCTTCGTCAGTAAAGATACATTGCACATCTTACTCACCAACTGAATGGTTGCCCATCAATATAATAGTGTTTTATTTGAGCAGAAATGTATGAGAGTAACTGTGTTATCATTGTTGGTGACTCACCTTTGTGAATGTAGGTTGAGTGTGTTTTTATCTTGCCGAAGAGGAACTGAGAAGCTCTCTGGTGGATTGAATCTTGTTTACTGTCGGTTCAGTGGCACAACAGTGCTCAGCAAGACTATATGAGAGTGCGGCTACGACGACCTCTCTCACACTTCGCACCTCAGAAAACGACAGTTGTGGCTATGAATGAAGACTGTGAATGTCCAGCACTCTCCTCTACCCAAACTGTTTTGTAATGCTCCAGTGTTGTTGACAGTACACGGACAGCCGTACGGCGACCTTGCTCAAAAAGCCAGTTTGCAACAGCGCGAAGGAGTGCCAACAATCTCCATCGCCTTGTTCAATTGTAACTACCAGGCAGTGTCCTTACAAAACGAAAATGGGTCTTCGGTGCATTCAGATATTGAGTGGACATTCACAATTCTCCAGATTAACCACAACGTCTGAGAAAAGAGTCCCTCCACTTCAGCTTCCAGCCAAACACTAACTAAATCACCTTGTGTCTGAGGTACTTATATATATACGTACCCTTCCTCAGGTGCCAGCTAGAACAATACTAAGATTATTTGTATTAGGAAGCGAATTGAGTATAAGTAATTTTTTTAGAGGAGTTTTGTCATTTTCAAGAATGTTTAATTAGTAATATAGATAAGAGCGCACGTCAGGAAATGGAAATTTAGGAAGGTTTATGGGATTTTATGATCCTTCAGCCTGTTTCTTTTCCTCCACACACACACACACACACACACACACACACACACACACACACACACACACACATGGTGTAGTGGAGGCAGGATCCATTCATAGCTTTAAAAAGAGGTATGATAAAGCTCATGGCGCAGGGAGAATGACCCAGTAGCGGCCAGTGTAGAGGCTGGGCCAGGAGCTATGACTCGACCCCTGCAACCACAACCAGGTGAGTACACACACACACAATTGGAAGCTGAAGACTCAGATGAGTCAAAGGGATGTTAGGAATTATTTATTCAGTCAGAGTTGTCAAGAAGTGGAATAGTCTGGAAAATGACGTAGTGGAGGCAGGATCCATACATAGTTTTAAGATAAGATTTGATAAAGCTCATGGAGCAGGGAGAGAGAGGACCTAGTAGCGATCAGTGAAGAGGCGGGGGCCAGGAGCTATGAATCGACCCTTGCAACCACAAATAGGTGAGTACAATTAGGCGAGTACACACACACATTTTAAGAAGTATTTCTCCAGCCATAGAGTTGTCAGGAAGTGGAATAGTCTGTAAAGTGAGGTAGTGGATTGAGGTACCATACATAGCTTTAAGAAGGGGTACGATAAAGTTCATGGAGTAGGGAGAGAGAGGACCTTGTAGCGATCAGTGAAGAGGCGGGGCCAGGAGCTATGAATTGAACCCTGCAACGACAATTAGGTGAGTACACAGTCCTATATTGAGGTCCTATCAGGCCACCAGGAAATGTCGAGGAACGAAAGGGGCACGTTGCTGGGCACAGGGCAGTGAGAGGGAAGGGTCTACCTGGAGGGCATTTCGGGGATCAACGCCCCCGCGGCCCGGTCCATGACCAGGCCTCCTGGTGGATCAGGGCCTGATCAACGGGGCTGTTACTGCTGGACGCACGTAGTCCAACGTACAAACCACAGCCTGGCTGATCTGGCACTGACTTTAAGTATCTGTCCAGCTCCCTCTTGAAGACAACCAGGGTCTATTGGTAATTCCCCTTATGACTGGTGGGAGGCTGTTGAACAGTCTTGGGCCCCGGACACTTATTGTGTTTTCTCTCAGTGAACCAGTGGCGTCCCTACTTTTCACTGGGGGGTATGTTGCATCGCCTTTCAAGTCTTTTGCTTTCGTAGGGAGTGATTTCTGTGTGCAGATTAGGGACCAGTCCCTCCAGAATCTTCCACGCGTAGATTATGATATACCTCTCTCGCCTGCGCTCCAGTGAGTACAAATCAAGTGCTTCCAGGCGTTCCCAGTAGTTAAGGTGTTTGATGGAACTTATACGTGCAGTAAAGGTCTCTGTACATTCTCTAGATCTACAATTTCACCTGCCTTGAATGAAGATGTTAATGTACAGCAGTATTCCTGCCTAGAGAGAACAAGTGATTTAAAAAGGATCATCATTGGCTTGGCATCTCTTGTCTTGAATGTTCTCATTATCCATCCTATCAGTTTCCTCTCAGATGTGATAGTGGCATTGTTGTGGTCCTTGAAGGTGAGGTCTTCGGACATTACCACACCCAGGTCCTTCACATTACTTTTCCGCTCTTTTGTGTGATTAACGTTTGTAGTATACACAGTCCTAGCTATTATTTCCTCCAGTTTTCCATAACGGAGTAGTTGCAATTTGTCTTCATTGAACATCATATTGTTCTCTGTTGCCCATTGGAAAACTTGGTTTATATCTTCTTGGAGATTTGCCGTGTCCTCAATGGATGACACTCATGCAGATCCTAGTATCGTCTGCAAAGGATGACACGGTGCTATGGGTTACATCTCTGTCTATGTCTGATATGAGAATGAGGAACAGGATTGGGGCGAGTACTGTGCCTGCTTTGCCAATTATCCCTTAACACGCATTTTGTGTGCTATTACACCATGATTGCACTTCTCAAAGGCTTTTGTAAAATCTGTGTATACTACATCTGCATACTGTTTGTTTTCAAGAGCATCCAAGACTATATCATAGTGGTCCAGAAGCTATGTTGCCCTGGATTGTGCAATTTTTGGGAGTCCAAGTGGTTTGCGATCCTGTTTCTTAGAACTCTTTCAAATATTTTTATGATGTGGGATGTTAAAGCTATTGGTCTATAGTTCTTAGCTATTGCTTTGCTGCCACCTTTATGGAGTGTGTCTATATCCGTTGTTTTTAGCGACTGTGGAATCTCACCTGTGTCTAAGCTCCTTCTCCACAGCATACTTAGGGCCCTTGAGAGGGGTTTCTTGCAGTTCTTAATGAACACAGAGTTCCACGAGTCTGGGCCTGGGGCTGAGTGCATGGAAATTTTGTCGATGGCTTTCTCAAAGTCTAGTGGATTTTGAGGCCCATCCATGAAAAAATTGTTTGGATTGTCTATCTTTAGATTGACTAGTGGCTCGCTGAACACAGAGTCATATTGAGATTTCAGTATCTCACTCATTTCATTGTTGTCATCTGTGTAGGATCCGTCGTGTCTGAGAAGTGGTTTTTGCCTTGTTTTTGGCATATGAAAAGAAATATTTCGAATTTCTTTCAATTTCACTAATCGCTTTTAGCTTCTCTTGTCTCTCCTGGATCCTGTATGAGTCCTTTGACTTGAGCTCAATATTTTCCACTTCCCTGGTTAGCGCTTCCTTCCGTGTATCAGATAATCGGGCATTCTTGAGGAGCTCAGTGATTCTTCGCCTTCTTCTGTAGATGGAGCGTCTCTCTCCAGTTTAGTTCTTCTCTTCTTTTCTTAGGGAAATATGCCTTGAACATACTTCAGCTACCAGAAAGTTGATCTTTTCAAGGCACTGGTTAGGGTCCATGTAATTTAAGATATCTTCCCAACATGTTTCATTTAGAACATAGTTTACATGGTCCCAGTTGATGTTCTTGTTGTTGAAGAAGCGTAGGTAGAGAGGTGACAGGACCCCTGCAGAGGCGCGACCAGGCCAACGGGAGATACAGGAAATGATAAGGGAAGCAGCAATGGCTGTGCTTAAATGGGACCAAGAGACGAGGAGGGAATAGCAATAGGAGGAGGAGAGGGAGACGTCAGTTTTTATTCATGGGCTTCAGGAGATCGAAGGGAGGACATACAAAAATGAGAACTGGAAGAGAGAAAAAAGAGATTGAAAATATCATCAAACAAACAAGAGAGGAGGATATGACTGAGCTGATAAATTTTCAGAGAATAGGGGGGATACTCGAGGAGGAGAAATCGGCAGTCAGATTGATTTTCAAGACAGAAACGGTTCGGAATAGGATCCTGCAGCAGAAACCACAGCTAAAGGAACAGCCTAGTGTACGGCTAAAGGTACAGCCTCTGTTGTACCCAAGTACACCAGAGGGGGTACCCAGATCGCGACAGAACTAGAACAAAACGACAGAAACTGAGTGAAAAATACAAAGACGAAATAGGCAAGAGAGACAAGGCTAGAGTCAGGAGGAGACAACCAGAGTCGGGAGGGAACAACCAGAGTTGGGAGAACCAGCACGCCCAACGGCCCACAGAACCACTCGCAGAACCCCGCAACCAAACATACTATCCTGGTGAAAGAATTACATTCCCAGATCAATAAAAATACCAATAAAAGAATTACATTACCAAATAAAAAAAAATTCCAATGAAAAAAATACATTTCCAGATCAATAAAAATCCTGGTATTAATTAAAGGAAGATTAATAAAATCTTTATGAGAGAAATAAAAATTCAGATCAATAAAAAATGTTTGATAATACAGTATAAACTTAGACACCAGCCAAATAGGGCTCTTGATTCATGGAAGTGGAGTTATCCCTCCTCTTAAATCCGGACTGACTACCAGCAATTTCTCACACGGTATAGGACCCTTTCGGGATTAGCGCTTCCCCATGAATCTAATAATAATATCAGCAATAATACTAATAATACTAATAATAAAAACTAATAATAATAATAAAAATGTCAATAATAATAGTAATAAGAATGCATTAAAATCATATAAAATTATTTAAGGAAGAACACAATCTTGTGGACAAATTTCACAAAATAATTTACAACGAATGTATTATTACGACTAAAGTAATTGCTGAAGATACTCTAACGAAGACTAATAGAGGTGGGTTTTTAAGTAAAATTCAATTGAAGTTGCCTATGCTAAATGACAAATGTTAAAAGTATCATATAATTAACATTCCGCGACATTATCACAAGAAATGAGTAGTACCTTCATAGACAATAACATGATAATGAATAGCGGTGTACGCCAAGAGCTGTCATCTCTTCTCCCAGAATCCGATATATATATATATATATATATATATATATATATATATATATATATATATATATATATATATATATATATATATATATATATATATATATATATATATATATATGGGGTCCACCTCCAGTGCAAATTGTGGGACCCATAGCCTCGAGAAGTGGATAAAAGGCTTCAAGGAAGAATATTTGGACTTCTTCCTGAAGCCATTTGAATATTCCACTTCTCCTACACCCATCCTATATACACACTACATACATATAAATGCTTTATTAATAGACAGAATATATTTGTAGAAAACACAAACATGAACAGAAAACAACGCACACATGTCAGAGACTATGAATCTCCTCCAGCTCCTCAAGCCGACCGAGCCAAGAATGAGCATGCGCTTCCTCTGGAGCCACGACACACACACACACACACACATATATATATATATATATAAATATATATATATATATATATATAATATATATATATATATATATATATATATATATAACACAAAAAGATCACATAACAGGTGATATCAAATATGAAGAAACACTATGAAAATGAAATCCTAAAATGGTAGACTACTACACAATCAAGATAGGGTGTACGCAAAGCGCTGGAATTCTTCTATTTTCATAGTGTTTATGTATATATATATATATATATATATATATATATATATATATATATATATATATATATATATATATATATATATATATATATATATTATATATATATATGTATATATATATATTATATTATTTATGCTTTTAAAGATATATATATTTTTTCATTTATGTTAATGTAAAAAATAATTTTGTACCAGAAGAACCCTAGACAACTTACCTAACCTTATTATAACAAGCGCAGTTTAATTTAGCCTAATCCAACTAAATATATTTCAGATTAAGTTTACAATAATTTAATAATAAACAAACACAAGGAAATATATTTTTTTCACTAGGTTCAGAATGATTTTGCCTGTAAGAGAAAATTTGAAAATTTCTGTATATTATTGATTTTATATACCTAGAAGCATGTTACTGAGACACAATATGCGGTTTGTGGCACTAATTCACAAGACGTTTTACCCATCACTAAAGTTCTTGCTGGTCGATACGTCTTCTCAGTAAAAACCAGACACCGCATTTTATGTCTCATTACCCTAAAAATTTCTTTTGGTGAGTCTTGGTTATATGATCTTAGACCACACCACAATAAAATTCACATTTCAAGAAGTGGATGTAGCACTTCCACCCAGAATAATGATTTGTTTTATTATATGGTGGATCCCACACAGTCCTAAGATTCTTCAGTGTTCCATTAAAAGATATTATATTCCTCTCTAGGAAGCTGCGTCTTCCTTCTTGAATCGTCCTCATCTGTTTCAGCTGATAATTAAGTTTTTCCAAGCTAACATAATATATTGTTTATCGTTCAAAATAAGGTTTTCGCTCCACTTGCGTTATTAAGTTTATTTAAACACAGGTACACATAAATACAGTTACACAATTTATCATACATGGGTAACTGTAAGTGTAAATTAACTAGGCTAACCCCCCCAAAAAAAGTCAAAGTGACTTATTTCCACTGGGATCCTCCAGTGACCACTGTTAGAGGTGAAAAGACGTCTTACCACTGGAAAAAAAAACACATAGCTAGTCGTTACAACATGCAATGGGCAGTAACTACTTAAAAGATGCATTCTTTAGTTACTGGAGAAGAAATTAATATAACTGTTCAATAAACTAACTGGAGTATCACAGACATGAACTTTGTGTTCAGAACATCACTGGTCGTTATTAATTTCATTCTCAACATGCAGGTTCTAAAATCGAAGTGTTCTTACATATTTTATTCATACATTAACTGTCAAGATACGTAAATTAATAGTACCTGCCGCTGAGATGCATCAGCCATAAATATTAAAATTGTTCAGAAGAGGTAAACTGACATTTGTTTAGCGTAATTTAACGGGAATAAAAAATCACACAATTTTGCACATAAAATTGCGAACTCTGCATTTATCTGAATTTTACTCACCTGCGTCGTCCTATTTTTAGCATCTCTAGTGAGCGTTTGAAGCTCCGCCACTAGTGTCTCTACTTACATGCATTATATGTGCATTACTTACTGTTGACAAGCATAACGTTATAATCTGAGACCTGGCCGCGGAGGCGATGATCCACGGTACCATTAAACATAACAAGAATTGCTTATTGTACCCCTATGGTTGCAGACGTCTTGGACACCCTGCAAAAATATCCCGGCCAATACAACCAGTCAGGTACCCGCTAATAAAAAAATATACGTACTGGTGATCCCGATCCTCACTCTGTCGTCAGTGAGGCGAGGCTGACGACCCACTAACATTGGCGCTACGAAAGTCACATGTAGAGTTACACTAACCCAGTCATTGGTATCGTTATGATGCGCTGTTTTGCAACTTTTGACATAGTTCTCAAAAGATATTCCCAACAACAACAATTATTACAAAAATAAGATCACTGGTGATAACAAAAAACAAACAAAGAAGCAAGAAATACTTAGTAAACCGGTTTTTGTAAGATATTTTTTATTATTTTTGCGTGGTCATTAATTCTCAACCAGTTCTTGTTTATTATGCAGCAGGGAAATTTCCCGGAAAAATAAAAAAGTCTCCCTGTAATAACTTTTTTTGCAAATGTCTTCTACATGTGATGTTAAATCTGGTTTAGAGTTGTTGATCTTTAATCAGTCTTGCCACTGTGGATTTTCATAAGACTAACATGTACTTTTATCAATTTTATTCATTATTTTGTTATTTTCCTTAAATTTTGATTATAGGTTATACTCAGAGCCCTCTTTGAGGAGTGGCGATTCCAGAATTTCTATTTAGTAGTGTCCAGAATTGCTATATAGAAATGTCCAGAATTACTATATAGAAATGTCCAGAATTACTATATAGAAATGTCCAGAATTACTATATAGAAATGTCCAGAATTGCTATATAGAAATGTCCAGAATTGCTATATAGAAATGTCCAGAATTTCTATATAGAAATGTCCAGAATTTCTATATAGAAGGGTCTATAGCTGCTATATAGAAGGGTCCATAATTTCTGTATAGAAGGGTGATGGAGGTGGCATCCTGGTCAAGAAGAGGGGTGACTAGGGGATTCGTCTTGACGCTGAGTTATTTTTGTTTTGAGGAGATTGTCTTAATTTTTTTCTTTTATTTTTCTTCCTCCAACTTTTAGATTTTATTTCGCTCTTAACTCGAGAACGGTTCATCCAGTCGTCTTCAACTTTCCAGCACTTGTGTACGGTAACGAGGATCAAATTCGTGAAACAGTTGCCCTATGACCAAAGTTATTGACCCCCATTCTCAGAATCCTGGAAGGGCTAAGATAACTTACAAAATCCTCAGTGGGGGAACTTTAAACGTTCACAAAAGGTCCCCTCAAATTCCAATGACGGAGTAAAATTCAAATGTGTAGATAAAATCTGATGATTTTGTGCAAAATAGTGTGAAATTTTTCTTCCCACGTGACGTTCCTTGGTGCCGTACTCTGATGACCCAGTAATAAGGGAGAATATAGTATGAGTCCCTCCCTTTATTACCACCACTTATAGATAAGAAATTATGAATGTACAGTGGACCCTCGGTTTTCGTTCACCTCCGAACTCGAACAATTATGTAAGTGTATTTTTGTAAGTGCTTCTGTAAGTGTATTTTTGGGGGTTTGAAACGACTAATCTAATTTACATTTGTCCTTATGGGAACAAATTCGTTCGGTAATGGCACTCAAACAGCATTATGGAAAGAATTTTCAACGAAACCCGAGGGTCCACTGTAATTTTGTGGGAAGAGGAAGTATTCCTCCACTGAATTCCAATGGACTTAACGTTGAAGCGCTAAACTCGTAGAGGTCATACAAAGTCTGATGAAATATATGCAACGTTGAATATGTGTTTATACATGGTAATCCCTATCCTCACTTTGTCTTTAGTGAGGCGAGTCTGATTCCTAGCAGAGGAGAGTAGGTCCAGTTCCTTTGATCAAGAGCCCTTCACTAGTACCTTTCTGTGACAACTGTTAATGTCACATTCATAACATATCAAACCAAGGAAATAGTATTAAAAATTTGGCTTAGTCTTCTTTTTGTAAAATAATTAGTTTTTATTTCAATATTTCTCGTCCGACGGCTAACTCTTTATGGCACCCGATGTTGGTTAGGCAAAAACACCCCGGAAGGCACTGACACAGCGGGCTATAGTAGTCGCTGGCCCTCACAGGCACTCTCGCCTGTTTCCTCATTCACCAGATGACCACAGAAAACCGACAATTAACATCACACTTCTGTTACTCCTTGACCTCAGATGTTTAACTTCTCACATTGTCAGAATCTACAATTGTATACGATCTTTGCCATCTCATATCGACCACCATTTTGATGCCTCTGTACTATACCGACAAGCCAATGAGCAAGAGTATTCTTTAATCCCTTTTTAGCTCTCAGAAGACAATCGAACCCTTTGTGATCCCTTAAAAGGCAAGTTGAGTAATCAGTTTGCATGTCTCTGGAGAAATCTAAAATGCTGTTAGTTATTAGATTTTATTTACCAGAATAAAATTTATTTTCTTATTAAATATGAAAGTTTGGTAATTAATTTTTGTATGTACAATGATTTCTACAAGACAAGTTTCTGTACAGGAAAGAATTAAACAAATATATACAGGAAATACAAGTTTACGGGAAAAAACGGGTAGAGGCGCAATTTCTGGGTTAACATTCTAAGGGAAAAGATTCCACCTGGCACATTAGAATGATGGATTACGTGACGTTTCCAAATTTCTGAATGTACATATATACCACTAAGAACGTTCATTAATGGGTTGACACACACACACAAACATACAGAGTCTTCTACCAGAGTATGTTCAATATACTCAGGCAGTTTAGAAGCATTTACTAGCAGATAAGACGTTTCGCCTTGCAACCTCGACTGGTATCCTAGTCTTATATGCTTAAAAATGTTTCCACAACGTTGGTGAATTTTACTTATATAGGGTCGGTATTTAATACCATCTGTTCTCTTGTCATTCCAGTGTTATACGAAAACGAACATGAAGCGTTCAAATGAACATGAAGCATACAATTGAACATGAGGCGTACAAGTGAACACAAAGTGTACTTATCCTAAGAGGTGCTAAAGATAAGGGTTTCTGAGCCAAATAAGAAAAACAAAGACTAATAAAACTCTGGAACTACTCCAGCGTTCACTGGTGTAGTCAGACCTTCAATAAAACTCATGTTGAGAGATTATCGTTGGGGTTGGGTAGGCTAGGCTAGGGTAGTGTTGGGTAGTTTAGGTTTGGGTAGTTTGAGTTAGGTTAGGTTTGGGTAGTTTAGGTTAGGTTAGGTTTGGGTAGTTTAGGTTTGGGTAGTTTGAGTTAGGTTAGGTTTGGGTAGTTTAGGTTTGGGTAGTTTGAGTTAGGTTAGATTTGGGTAGTTTAAATTAGGTTAAATCTGGGTAGTTTAGGTATGTGTCATTTTTCCTATTTCCTCTTGTGCTTTCAACCTGTGTCTGTCTTTCCATAAATCGCAAAACAATACACCAAACCTTGGAAATCCATACATTTTGAAGCAACGCCAGCCATTCCATTATTAAAACTAGGCTACACAAAAAGAGGCCGACAGGATAGGCGTTTCCTGCTCACATACACAAAGAAATTAAATATTATCCATCACCTATAGATATACACTTAAAGGGTAATGTATTCTGTAAATTTAAAGTAACCTACAAGAACAAGAACAAAAAGGCACAATACCGTGACTGGAACAATACACAAATAACCCACATATAAGAGACGCATGTGACGACATTTCGGACCAGCTTGGACCATTTACAAAATCACAATGTGACTTTGTGAAACGCCGTTGTAAGCTCCTATGACCTACAAATTGGAGATTAAATTAGATGACGTTGACGTTGAGCATCAAAAAATATATTCCTTTTTAATGTTTATCTGTCCTGAGGATAACATTGCCTGCTCTTTAAGTGAACAACATAGAATTAGAGGAGCACTGCAGTAGGCTTACTGCCTCATGTTAGGCAAGTCATACTCAAATTCATCTATTCTCACTCATGTACTATTTACATAACCTGTTGTTAGGTATATGCATATACCCTGGGTAGATAGATACATGCATATACCCTAGGGTAGGTAGATACATGCATATACCCTGGGTAGATAGATACATGCATATACCCTGGGGTAGGTAGATACATGCATATACCCTGTCGTAAGTAGATACATGCATATACCCTGTGCATATGCATGCATCTACACAGGGTAAATGCATGTGAATTAAGCTATTTAGAGTATATGTATGTCACTGAAACTACCTGGGTAAATGCTTGTCACTGAAACTACCTGGGTAAATGCATGTCAGTGATGGAATTTACCAAGTACATGAATAAAACACAACATGAGATTTAAAGCATTATGCTGAGATCACGTTCGATCTACCAAGGTCTTTATCAATTCAGACAGAGATGTGAGGTGACAAGTGGATCTGGGCGGGTGACTTCACCTATTGTAATATTCAAATGGACTAATCAAAGCTTTGAAATTCGTATGGTTAAGCAGGCTGACTGCAGTACTCCTACGTACATGTTTATGCAAGAGCAGTATCATGTCTCAAAATCAAGGATTTATTTCCACAGATAGAATCTTTGTACAGAGATTGGTGACGTTTGATTGTGCATGCAGAAAGCCAATGGTTATATCTGACCAGAATAACTTTGGCCAGTGTTTCTGAAATTAATTAAGCCAAAACCTGATTTCCGTGTGTTGGGTTTTTCCGTGTTGCGGCGAATTGCGTAGGAGTTATAAGTGCCATCTCTCTGGCAGGCATTTCCGTGTTCGCTGATCTCTTTCTTAAGGTTCATCGAGGTTTCACTCATTCAAAACTTATTACAACCTCCAAAAGGTATACAGATACCAGCAGTAATGTCTTTGGTTAAGGTTTTCTTGGTAACTAATTTTTTTATGGTATTGGAGGCTATATAGGGAATCCTGATGTTGACTTTGGGTAAGAACTTGGGGAGGTTATTGCTTTTGTTGTTGACTGATAGACCAGAGTATCTGCTGGCGTTGGGATCTCCGGTATTGGGTAGTATTTTGTTAGTCCTTTTCCTGCAATCAGTGATGAATTGTTGTGAATAACGAAGTTCGTGAAAGGTTCTTTTGATGTTGTCACACTGTTCTTCGAGGAATGTATTAGCCTCGTAAGCAGAAGCCAGCAATAGTCCCTCACTTTGTTCTCTTGTCGTGACGAGACAGGTAATAAAATCAGTCATTTGTGTTAGTGGATTTGCATAAACCTTGTATTTATTTGTTTTGAAAATCCTGACGTCCAGAGAAGCTTTTCTTCTGTCTTTTTGCACTTCGATGATAAATTTGATTGAAGATTCTACAAAGTCTATGTTGTTAAGAGATTTACGGTGTTGAAGTCTTGGAGTGATAACCAGAATGTTGCCGGCGTATCTTAGCCACGTTACCTCTCAAGGACTGCACTCAGTGGGTAGCCCATGGCCATACCAAATGACTGCTTGTATCTTGAGTTCTTAAAAGAAAAGTAATTAAAGTTAACATATAGCTCAAGTGCATCGAGAAAGTCTTTGACAGAAATATGAAGGTTTAGTCCATAATGAATTTTCCGGGGATGTAGGTCCAGTGGCCCGGTAGGCAACGCTCTTGCCTCATACACTGAGTGTCCGTGGTTCAATCCCGGCCGAGTGGAAACGTTGGGCATGTTTCTTACACCTGCTGTTCCTGTTCATCTAGACGTAAGTAGGTACCTGGGTGTTAGCTGATTAGTGAAGATGGCAGCCTAGGAACACAAGATTAAAGGACATCAATGGTAATAAGACAGATAGTCTTCAATGATGCATTGACTTTCTAAGGTTATTGTGGGTGGCTGACCCTCCAGGTTAAAAATCCAAACAAATCGTGTCTTGAGTAGCAGGCACCTTTGTAAATAATGACATGACGTCAAAGCTACGAATTTCTTGGTTCAGAAGCGTGTGTGGCGTATCCTGTTAATGAGATTCCTCGAGTGTCTGAGATAAATGATGCTGCTGGTTAAGAGGAGTTATGAGAGATGTTAACCAGTAGACCTGTTAGCTGGTGTTGGCTGCTGCCTCTGCCCTACGTTATGGGTCTTGTGGGTATGCCCTGTCTTGGGAGTCCATACGTGTATGCATGTCCGGATGTGTAGGGTAACACATACAGGAGATGTTTGCCTTTTTCCGTTCTCTTTAGAAAAAACGGATTTCATGCAAGAATTATTTGGTTGGTCATAAACACACAAAGGGACAGGATGTTTCTCGTGTTCTTATGTTTATGGAGTTCATGATCACAACTCCTTCCGCCTTTGTTGTGGTGATGTTTATGTTATGATTATTGGCCAGATCTTTCAAGGCAGGATGTACCTGTGACGGAACGGACGTCTCAGCGGTTTCAAGAATTTGTTGCTGTGATCATGCATTGTGTAAAACCTTTCTGAAAATTGCTGTCCCCTAATCTTTAAATTTAGGAGATGGTAGTTAAGTACACTTTCGTTTTTTAGTATATCGGTAGAGTGTTTTTCGCTCAGTGGTGGAGAGGGTGCGAGTGCAGATGCTGAGGTATGGAAAGAATAAAGAACTCAAAAAGAACATTATATACAAAACTCAAGAAGGTCACCAAATAGAACGAAAGGAATACGTAAAAGACCTGAGAATAATTATGTCAACATAGCAAGACCATAATCACGACAGCCAGGAAGATGACGGGGTGGGTAATGAGAACTTTCAAAACAAAAGAAATAATGCAGTGCCTATGGTGACACTCTTCAAATCGCTAGTGCTCCCTCATTTAAAATATTGCTCAGTGCTGACGGCCCCGTTCAAAGCAGGAGAAATATCAGAGCTGGAACAAATACAGAGATCGTTAACGGCTCACATTGAGCCAGTAAAGCACCTAAATTATGGGAACGCCTTCAAGTCTTGAACATGTACTCATTGGAGCGGAGAGAAAGAGATACATGATAATATATACCTGGAAAGTACTCGAGGGCCTGGTCCCAAATCTGTACACTACCATAACAACATACTGGAGTGAGAGATATGGGAGAAAGTGTAAAATAAACCCAGTGAGGAGCAGGGGTGCGGTGGGGACAATACGGGAGCACTGTATTAACATCCGGGGTCCCAGACTATTCAACATCTTACCAGAAGATATCCGAAACACGGCTGGAACCAGTGTAGAAGCCTTCAAGAGGAAACTGGACAAGTATCTTCACCAGGTGCCAGATCACCCAGGCTGTGGTGGATACGTGGGGCAGTGGGCCTCCAGCAGCAACAGCCTGGTTGATCAGCCAAGCACCAGACAAGCCTGGCCCAAAAGTATATATCATACCAAAAGTATATACATACCATTCCCATTAATGTGAAAGGTTTCACATTAATGGGAATGATTTCATTGAGTGTGTGGGAAGGATTTCCTGTGAGTGTTACAGGTTTTCTGTGAGGATGAAAGGGCTTTTTTTCAGTGGGGAGTGGCTTTCTATGAGAGGGAAGGGGCTCCCATGTGAGTGGAGAGGGGCTTCTTGAGTGGGTGGGTTAGTGAGTAAGGAGGGGCTCCTGTGTGAGTGGGGAGGGGCTTGCATGTGAGTGGGGAGGGGCTCCCATGTGAGTGAGGAGGGGCTCCATGTGAATGGAAGGCTCCCATGTGAGTGGGAGGGCTTCTGTGAGTGGAGAGGGCTATGAGTGGAGGGCTTCCATGTGAGTGGGGAGGAGCTTTCTGTGATTGGAGAGGGGCTCCCATGTGAGTGGGAGGAGCTTTCTGTGAGTGGAGAGGGGCTCCATGTGAGTGGGGAGGGGCTCCCATGTGAGTGGGGAGGGGCTCCCATGTGAGTGGGAGTTGTTCTTGTAAGTGAGAAGAGAATCCATGTTAGTGCAAGAGATACCTGGTATATTGCAGAGTGATTTACATTAATATATGGACTGTTGATCACCATTCAGCGCTAAGAGACTTGTTTACGTTAGTTGATTGACGAAGGTACACAGGCAAGTGACGTTCGGATCTTACTTCGTCATCGTGGCGGTGTTGAGCCGCGTCTTAAAGGATCAAGGCATCCATCTGGAACGGACGGACACGGTCGAAGATAATCTTGGTACAAAAAAAAAAAACACTGTTTGAGTAAGGAAATCTTCCAGATTTTTTTTTTCATATTGAAATCTGTCTTTTGATTGGCTAATGATTCTCAATCTGGATTTTTGTTGATGTGCTGTTGATAATTTTGGTGTTTTGGAAAGTCTTTGTATAAGCTAAGGGCGATTTATCTAAAGAATGTGAGATAGTTTCCGTTTGGATGGATCAGACGTGATTGTCTCCCGTTCTATATGACCTGCCAGTTCACTTATTCACAGTGATAATTTTCATTATTTTATTTTATTAACACATCGGCCGTCTCCCACCAAGGCAGGGTGGCCCGAAAAAGAAATACTTTCACCATCATTCACTCCATCACTGCCTTGCCAGAGGCGCGTTACACTAAAGTTATAAAACTGCAACATTAACACCCTCCTTCAGATTGTTGGCACTGCACTTTCCACCTCCAGGACTCAAGTCCGACCTGCTGGTTTATAATAATAGTGACATCACGTGGAGTCACTTGTGTTGCTCATGTTGGGAGATGACTTATTCTGACGTCGAAGAAAACATATTGTTCTTTATACTTTATCATGGTCTCGTATTTACAAACACACACACACACACACACACACACACACACACACACACACACACACACACACACACACACACACACACACACACACACACACACACACACACACACACACACACACACACACACACACACACACACACACACACACACACACACACACATCCACATCACTCTGTCCATTGGGCCAAAAATTCTCGTTGAACCATTGGATAGAGTGATGTGTACATTGTCTTGTTCTCACTGGGCTGGGCATGGTGACGAAGGATCAAATCCTGGCTAGCCGCAGTTCTGTTAATGATATATATATATATATATATATATATATTATATATATATATATATATATATATATATATATATGTCGTGCCGAATAGGTAAAATTGGTCAATTAGCAAGAACCCATTTAAAATTAACTCCTTTCTAAAATTTTCTCTTATAGGTTTAAAGATGTAATTTTTCATTTATGTTAATGTAAAAATTAATAATTTTGTATCAAAAGAACGTTAGAAAACTTACCTAACCTTATTATAACAAGCGCAATTTAATTTTTCCAATCCAACTAAATATATATTAGATAAGTTTACAATAATTTATATAATAAACAAACACAATGAAATATACTCTTTTCGTTAGGTTCAGAATGATTTTGAGAAATTATTGCATAACACAAATTTTCGCTTGCCTTATTCGGAAAGAAGAGCGTTGCTATTTAAGCCAAAATCGCAAGTTTTACCTATTCGATACGACATATATAAATTTTTCCTATAGTTAATCTTCAAGACTTTTCAGAAGTGCGAGGACTGAGTCAGCAGCCAAGATGTACGGAGATGCGTAAGTATGACCAGGCGTCAATATACGTCGCAATAACTACAAGAAACCATTTACATAAGAACCTGAAACAGGCGTTTCCACCTACGTGCATTCGGTTCAAGGTTACGAGGCGATTACAAGAACCAGAACCCCACACAAATACAGCTAAGAAATTATTTACGGGTACCTACACACACTCACACACACACACACACACACACACACACACACACACAAACTTGATTTATAACTTGATACATCACAAGGAATGTGACTTACAAGGTGTCACCAGAAATTCTACGAGTGGCAGTAGAAGCACCGTCCTAACAAGTAGCTAAAATCTACACAAGACAATAGACAGAGGACTGTTGACGAAATCTAGAAGTCAGAGAAAGTACTCCCTATATTTAAGAAAGGTGACAGACATGAATTGAACTGTAAAGAAATTTTATTGAGATGGAATGTTCAGTGATGGCAAATCTTGTGTTATCCTCTTTTATATCTATGACAAAGTAACAGACTGGAAAGAGGAGTGGGGGAAGATTCCAGTTTTTTGTTTTTATAGAGAAATAAGAAACTGTATCCCACAAGAATCTGGTCCAGAAACTCGAGGTTCAGCCAAGAATAACAAGGAACATATTCATGTGAAGCAAAGAGTACTTTAGGGAAAGGGAGCAAAGAGTGAGTGTTGGGAAAAAAATTGTCAGAATGGGACAGGGTAACAAGCGGGGCTCCGCAAGGATCATTATTAGGACCAGTACTGTTTCTGGTTTAAATGAATAGTATACCATCATGACTATCGAAATCGTAATAACACGACTGCAAACAAATCAGGGACTTGAGGGTTTGAACCCATGGCAAGTGAGTTCCAAATCTCAATGGCCATTGCGTTAACCACTCGGCCAGCTGGCTCTAATATGATTAATCCAACTAGGTATATTATATTAGAACCAGCTGGACGAGTGGTTAACGCAATGGCCTGTGAGTTTCAGGAGTTGTTTGCCATTGGTTCAAACTTCACTTGTTCTCTGATTTAATGACATGCAAGTCCACGCGTATCATTTCTGGCTCTTCTCCATGCTCAACATTCCCCAGCATGTTTTCCTTTCTATATTTTTCTCCATGCTCTTATGCTTGTAGCTTTTGCCTCTCTGACCACAGGGTGAACTGTTCCTCCCTGTCTTCTGCTTCTAGGTATCAATTTATACTCTGCTTCCTACTACTATCCAACCACATGCGCCATCATTTCATTTGGTGCATTTCTGTCTAGTTCATTTTCCCAAGCCACTCTGCTGAGGAATTGCTTCATGCCTTTATTGTCTCTTTTTTTTTTTTAAGTCAGGTTTGTCCCTTTCACGTTTTGTGTTCCTCTCCACATTCACTTTAACAAGGTATTCGAACCTCAGCATTCTCATAGTCAATGTCCCCTACATCAGAGTTACTTGTGTTGAACACAAGGTGTGTGTGTGTTCTCTGTCTATCTGTCTGTCTATATTGTCCTTGCCAGCTGAGTCTACGTCAGTCACTTGTGCTTTTTACCATTTGGAGTAACATGTAAGATATGAATCCCTCAAACACTGCCAAACTCCTCCATTCGTACCTAATTCATGTTATTTTTATGAAGAAACGCTAGATTGGGGCAGGTCATACAGTCCCCGGGAAGCTAGAAATAGTTAGATTTGATCCTGGGAGGAAAAGGTTAGCTTTAATTTTTGGATTAAGAGCCCCTTTTAAGCACCAAGGCTCCTCTCGTGAAGGCTTCAGGAAATTATAAACGAAAACTTCATTATTGTGACTTTCTCCCACATGTCTGGGATGTTAGGATTATTTGAGGTGTTATATAGTATTTAAGGAGTGTGTCTTTTTGAGGTATTAGGAGTTGTTCAGGTGTTTACTTTATTTAAAGTGCTTGCGATATTTCAGGTGTTTTGAGTATTTGATTTGATATGCCTGCAGTATCTGAGGTCTTTGGGGAATGACTTGTTTGGAGAGCTTCTCACCCAGGCATAAATTTACATAAGCATCAGAGAAGCCAAGAAGACCTTCAAGTAAGCACACTATATACCAGTGCAATATGTTCATCTGTTAAGTAGTCGTGAGGCAGGTATTATCACACACACCTGTCAAGGTCTTTCACGGCCAGGGGAGAATGTTCCATATGTTAATTTAAGGTTTAAGGACTTAAGCACGTCTCTACGTAGCCTCGTCATTCTGTTTACACCTGCTACCGTTGTCTTACAACCCACCATTGTTTTGTTAACTTACCACCCTTCTGTTTCAACCCACCACTATTCTGTTTACGACTACCACCTTCTGTTTCAACCCACCACTATTCTGTTTACAACTACCACCCTTCTGTTTCAACCCACCACTATTCTGTTTACGACTACCACCCTTCTGTTTCAACCCACCACTATTCTGTTTACGACTACCACCCTTCTGTTTCAACCCACCACTATTCTGTTTACCCCATGGATGCACAACTTTTTCACTTCAGGTGCCGGATCATGTCAGGGTAGATAGGTGGGTCCTCAACATTTATGCAGATTTAGACAGTTAAATTATATATTTTATTTTTATTGACATGTAATAAATGTATCAGCGATACTCCACAATATACTGCTAGTGGTTGTCAATATATATATATATATATATATATATATATATATATATATATATATATATATTTTTTTTTTTTTTTTTAACACATCGGCCGATTCCCACCAAGGCAGGGTGGCCCGAAAGAAAAACTTTCATCATCATTCACTCCATCACTGTCTTGCCAGAGGGTGTTTACACAAGTTATAAAACTGCAACATTAACACCCTCCTTCAGAGTGCCGGCACTGTACTTCCCATCTCCAGAACTCAAGTCCGGCCTGCCGGTTTCCCTGAATCCCTTCAAAATGTTACTTGCTCACACTCCAACAGCACGTCAAGTATTAAAACCATATGCCTCCATTCACTCCTATCAAATACGCTCACACATGCTTGCTGGAAGTCCAAGCCCCTCGCACACAAAACTTCCTTTACCCCCTCCCTCCAACCTTTCCTAGGCCGACCCCTACCCCGCCTTCCCTCCACTACAGATTTATACACTCTCGAAGTCACTCTGTCTCGTTCCATTCTCTCTACATGTCCAAACCACCTCAACAACCCCTCCTCAGCTCTTTGGACAATCGTTTTGGTAATCCCGCACCTCCTCCTAATTTCCAAACTCCGAATTCTCTGCATTATATTCACACCACACATTGACCTCAGACATGACATCTCCACTGCCTCCAGCAGTATGGAACAAGCATTAATTAACTATTCGAGTGAAGTAGGCTGTTACTCAGGCGAAGCCTATCGTTATTTTTAATACAACAATCCCAGTGGCAATAAGTCTTTTTTTTTTTTTTTGGGCGGGAATACCCTAGGTAAAATACATTATGTATGATAATTGTAGTTATGTGTACTTGTAATTAAATAAACTTAGTTAGCTGAAGAACACAAAGGCACAATACCGTGACTGGAACAATTACACAAATTACCCGCACATAGGAGCGAAGAGGAGCTTACGACGACGTTTCGGTCCGACTTGTACCATTTACATTCACTGCTTGAGGCAGTGAATGCAGCAGTTATGTTGATCAAGGTCAATACGATACGCATGTGCATGACCGCGTAGCATCAATCCTTCTGCTTCAATCCATTACATTTTTTTTTTACGCCTGCCACTCTCATGTGGGGGAATCCCCGAAAACATCTCTGAAATATAGCAATTCCACCATGAACATGCTAGTCAGTGTTTTGCTAGATTGCAAAACACAGAAAGGTCTATTTAAGGCCAGGCAAGTCTTAACCAGCGTCACCGATATATACTGACCTAGTCAAGAACATATTGGTAGACCAGATTCACTGAGATACACTAACCTAGTCAAGGCCACTGGTGGACCACCATCACTGAGATACACTAACCTAGTCAAGGCCACTGGTGGACCACCATCACTGAGATACACTGACCTAGTCAAGGCCACTGGTGGACCACCATCACTGAGATACACTAACCTAGTCAAGACCACTACTGATTTTGGCTTGCTGAAGAAATACCCCAACAAATCTCCCTTACCCTCCTCCCTTCCCCCACCATGTGCACCCTTGTATCAAGCATCATTACACAAGATGATGAGGCTATCATACGCTATGCAGATGATATTTGCACCTTTGCAAACTCTCGACACATTTGCAATTTGAGCCATTGAGTGTGGACGCGCATTATCCGCAGAAGAGAACAGAATTGTACGTTAGAATATTTTCATAAATAATTCATTATCACTTTGATATTATTCACCTTAACATGGAATTCAGTGAACGATATAATTATCGAGTAATAAGAACAAGCAGTGATACTGTAATATAAACAGCAGACTTGAGACGTGATTAAACCCTCGGAACAATTTAATGAGGAATCATTGCCATCAATGCTGAATACACGAGACTATTCTACATAAACTTATAAGATCTCTTATTGATTACCACCTTAGATATCCAGTTTTTACTAGAGTCCATAACTGAATAGGAAAGAATAGTACAATGAAACACAGCTTGTACATACAAGGATAGTGAAAGATACGACGTTACCAACCAGGCTTAGAGATGCGTTGTTTCATGCCGAGAATATAACAGTGTCAGCAGTGTACCGGCTCAGGGCCTATGTACTACTGCAAACCTAATCAGTCTGACCATCCCTATTAAGCGTGACACACCTACCAGCAGCATTTCCCGTCCTTACTAAGCAATGTTTTGCTGGTGATACTGTGGCTACTGATACTGTGGCTACTGATACTGTGGCTACTGATACTGTAGCTACTGATGCTGTGGCTACTGATGCTGTGGCTACTGATACTGTGGTTACTGATACTGTGGCTACTGATACTGTGGTTACTGATACTGTGGCTACTGATGCTGTGGCTACTGATACTATGGCTACTGATACTGTGGCTACTGATACTGTGGCTACTGATAATGTGGCTACTGATACTGTGGTTACTGATACTGTGGCTACTGATAATGTGGCTACTGATACTGTGGCTACTGATAATGTGGCTACTGATACTGTGGCTACTGATACTGTGGCTACTGATACTGTGGTTACGGAAATCTTTCTTGAGTGGTCGAATAAAATATGGAATCATAACTCACTTTTGTTCACTGTAGCCGTCATATAAATATGCGGAGGTGTCCAATAATGTTAAAAAAAAATTCTGCCACTTAAGGCAACATCACCAAAAACTTGCTAAGGCAGGATGCACTTTCTCTGTTTGACCTCTGGCAGTGACACCCACTTAGCAAGTGCTGTAGCACAGTGGAAGTGTCAAGGAGTGCCCATCGTAATAGTACACCAGGAAGGGTTAGCTATCAATTTAATTTGTTTTGGTCTTGATGGACTTAAGGAAACGACGCTGTTTATACCTGGCTTAATGTCTAGTCAATGTTTCTTCTGGTGTTCAAGGAAATGCTCTGGGCATCCTTGATGTACTATTGTTGCTCTTCTGTTGTTTCTTATTGACCCTGTGATGTACTCCTGTTCTGCTACTGTTGTACCTCTGTTATACTCCGTAAGCGCTTTTGTTGTATTGTGATTTTCTGTTGGTTTCCTGTTGCCCCTTTTCGTTTTCTTGTTTTATTCTAGTTAGATCTCTGTTGTATTTCCTTTGTATTTATTTCGTACTTTTGTACGACATAAATACGTTACTTTGTTACGCTTTGTGATAATATTTTTGTACTCCTGATAAACGCCGTTTTACTGTTTTCTTCTGTTGAGCTGTTGTTCTACTATTGCAATTCTTCTGTTTCTCTTTCGTTGCGTTACTAAGCTTCTGTTTCACTTCCCTTATACAACCATAATAGTTCTGTTGTACAACTGATAAATTCCTGTTTTTGTTTGTTTCTAGTTGCTGTTGTTCTTTCAGTTTGTTAGCTTAAATCCTATTCGACTGCCATAGGATTAAGGCCGATACTTTTAACCATGTAAATACCTCTCAGTGTATATACACTGAGAGGTAAATACTTCTCAGTGTATATACACTGAGAGGTAAATACCTCTCAGTGTATATACACTGAGAGATATTTACCTCTCGGTCAATATATACTGAGAGATAAACACATTTCAATGTATGCACTGGTTGATATACATCTCTTGATGTAGATACATTAAGAGATACATATTTCTCAGTGTAATCACGCAGAGAGATACGTACCTTGATGTGTATTTACTTATAGATCAATTTCTTGGTAAATCTGGACTGATATTACGCAGTCTCAGATTAAACCCTTTTAAGTTTAAAGATTCGATCCCTGTAATTAATTGTATAGCAATATACGTGTGCAAGATGTAAGTTTCAGTACATTGATAATAATAATATAATAATAATAATCATGATATAACTTATACAGACCATAGCTGACATCAACATGAGACGAGGAAGCAGCTCAGGGCCAGAACTGCTGAACATTGATGTAAGTCTTCTAGAACAGCTGATACTTCAACTCAGTGGACAAGAGCCTGGTTAAGAACATATTATAAGCGAGGCGTCTATTTTAAAAATTATTTGTCAGCTGCCCTTCAGATCTAGAGCTGAAAAATCACAGAAGTTCTCTGTTCTCCGGAAAATTGATTTTTTTTTAATTTTAACTTTAGACTTGTAAAAAAAATTAAAGATTTCAAAATCTCTTCAATTTTTACATTTTTGTAAATATTTTTTTTTTCTTTAGTGGACCTGAAGATGACAGTAGATAGTCTGGAAACATTGCCAAAAAATGGTTTTGTCTGTCCTTTCGTTGGTTCTACTTATAATAAGATTAGGCTTTCCACCTATTCACCCGAATAAGTAAAATTGGTCAATTAGCAAGAACTCATTTACAATTAAGTTCTTTCTAAAATTTCCTCTTATGCGTTTAAAGATATATTTTTTTCAATTATGTTAATGTAAAAATTAATAATTTTGTACCAAAAGAACCTTAAAAACTTACCTAACCTTATTATAACAAGCGCAACTTAATTTAACCTAATCCAACTAAATATATTTTAGATAAGTTTACAATAATTTAATAATAAACACAATGAAATATTTTTTCGTTAGGTTCAGAATGATTTTTGCGAAATCCTTTCATACGCAAATTTTCGCTTGCCTTATTCGGCAAGAATAACATTGCTATTTAAGCCCAAATCGCAAGTTTTACCTATTCGGCACGATATATATATATATATATATATATATATATATATATATATATATATATATATATATATATATATATATAGTTTATTATCTCTTTGAAACATGTGCGAACATAATATGACAGTTTTAAAAGGTGAGCGAGAAAATGATTAGCTAAATTTGTAGCAGCGATGTGGTAGGTGGTAACCTTGAAGCATCAATAAAGCTGTTAACAGCGTCGCTTTATCTCATAACAGTGATGTGCTAAAAAGATGTGCTGCACGATGATGTGCTGCACGAGGATGTGCTGCATGATGATGTGCTGCACGAGGATGTGCTGCACGAGGATGTGGTGCACGAGAATGTGCTGCACGAGGATGTGCTGCACGATGATGTGGTGCACGATGATGTGCTGCACGAGGATGTGCTGCACGATGATGTGCTGCACGATGATGTGCTGCACGATGATGTGCTGCACGAGATGTGCTGCACGATGATGTGCTGCACGAGGATGTGGTGCACGAGGATGTGGTGCACGAGGATGTGCTACACGGGATGTGCTACACGGGGATGTGCTACACGAGGATGTGCTACACGAGGATGTGCTACACGAGATGTGCTACACGGGATGTGCTACACGAGGATGTGCTACACGGGGATGTGCTACACGGGGATGTGCTACACGGGGATGTGCTACACGAGGATGTGCTACACGAGGATGTGCTACACGAGGATGTGCTACACGGGATGTGCTACACGAGGATGTGCTACACGGGGATGTGCTACACGAGGATGTGCTACACGGGATGTGCTCACGGGGATGTGCTACACGGGATGTGCTACACGGGATGTGCTACACGGGATGTGCTACACGAGGATGTGCTACAGTGTGCACGAGGATGTGCTACACGAGGATGGTCACGGATGTGCTACACGGGATGTGCTACACGAGGATGTGCTACACGGGATGTGCTACACGGGATGTGCTACACGGGGATGTGCTACACGGGGATGTGCTACACGGGGATGTGCTACACGGGATGTGCTACACGAGGATGTGCTACACGGGGATGTGCTACACGGGGATGTGCTACACGAGGATGTGCTACACGAGGATGTGCTACAATGGATTGCTACAGGGATGTGCTACACGGGGATGTGCTACACGGGATGTGCTACACGAGGATGTGCTACACGAGGATGTGCTACACGGGGATGTGCTACACGAGGATGTGCTACACGAGGATGTGCTACACGGGGATGTGCTACACGGGGATGTGCTACACGGGGATGTGCTACAACGAGGATGATGGGTGCTACACGGGATGTGCTACACGGGATGTGCTACACGGGATGTGCTACACGAGGATGTGCTACACGGGGATGTGCTACACGGGATGTGCTACACGGGATGTGCTACACGGGATGTGCTACACGAGGATGTGCTACACGAGGATGTGCTACACGGGATGTGCTACACGGGATGTGCTACACGGGATGTGCTACACGGGGATGTGCTACACGGGGATGTGCTACACGGATGTGCTACAGGGATGTGCTACACGGGATGTGCTACACGGGATGTGCTACACGATGGGGATGTGCTACACTAGGATGTGCTACACGGGGATGTGCTACACGGGGATGTGCTACACGGGGATGTGCTACAAAGGGGTGTGCTGCACTACAAGTGGATTCTCTTCGGAAACTTAATGTGCTAGGACCAAGCCTGATTGCCTTCACTTCCCCGGTGATAGTATGACCCCAACGGGTTTAACACTTCCTTGGGAATGTATTAATCATAATACCAGCACACACACAAAACGTTATTGTATGAATGATTTCAAATCTACAGCAAAGAATGGATTTACGAAGATGTCTGCTTTATGTTGAGAGAGAGAGAGAGAGAGAGAGAGAGAGAGAGAGAGAGAGAGAGAGAGAGAGAGAGAGAGAGAGAGGAGAGAGAGAGGTGCAGGCGGGAGGCTGATGTCTTAAAGAAGTATTGCACTAAGGTCAGTAATCTTCCGGTCCAGCAACTTCTTAACTTCCCAGAGGTCAGTTGACTGTCGGTCCAGCTGTCTCTTACGCCAATAGTTTTCCTGGTCCGTCTCCCGCTCCTAGTTGCGAGGTTATTATCGAACCTTGACTTTTAAGGCGGAGTTTTCAACCGGTTACACGACAGCAACAAAAGTCGTTTATTTATTATCGTTTATATTTTGACCAGTGCAGCATATATCACACACACACACATACACACACACACACATGACGCAGGGAGAGTGACCCAGTAGCGGCCAGTGAAGAGGCGGGGCCAGGAGCTGTGACTCGACCCCTGCAACCAAAACTAGGTGAGTAAACTAGGTGAGTACACACACACACACACACACACACACACACACCGTAGCTGTTGTATAGCCACATCAGAAGGAAGACAACAGTTAAGGACCAGGTAATCAGGCTGAGGAAAGAAGGTGGGGAACTCACAAGAAACGACCAAGAAGTATGTGAGGAACTCAACACGAGATTTAAGGAAGTATTTACGGTGGAGACAGAGAGGACTCTGGGAAGACAGAACAGAGGGTACACCAACAAGGGACATACCAACAAGTGTTGGATGAAATACACAAAACCGAGGAGGAGGTGAAGAAGCTGCTAAGCGACCTTGATACCTCAAAGGCGGTGGGACTCGACAATATCTCTCCGTGGGTCCTTAGAGAGGAAGCAGAGACACTGTTTGTATCACTAACCACAATTTTCAACACATCCCTTGAAAGGGGCAACCATACCTTAGGTATGGAAGACGGCAAATGTAGTCCTCATTTTTAAGAAAGGAGACGGAAACTAGGCACTAAACCTGACAAAAAATAGGAATGATGCATGATACCCCAATGAAAAGTAGGGGCGCCATTGGTACACTAAGAGAAAACACCATAAGTGTCTGGGGCCCAAGACTGTTCAACAGCCTCCCACCAAGCATAAGGGAATTACCAATAGGCCCCTGGCTGCCTTCAAAGAGGGAGCTGGACAGAGTCGGTGCCGGATCAGCCGGGCTGTGGTTCGTACGTTGGACTACGTGTGTCCAACAGTAACAGCCTGGTTGATCAGGCCCTGATCCACCGGAAGACCTGGTCGTGGACCGGGCCGCGGGGGCGTTGATCCCTGGAATACCCTCCAGGTAAACTCCAGGTAATGAAAGAGAGAGTGACGGATGGGTAGATTGTATATTATTAAGCAGAAAGGAAGCGTTAGACAGCGTACCTTATACAAGACTGCAACAAAAACTTGGGGAGTAGGAAGGTATATAACTAACTACCGGACAGTGGGTCAAAGAGTCCTTATGGGAAGACACACACACACACATACATCCTCATCCTTATACGGATCCAACCGTTGCTGCTTCCTTGTAACTTCTAGTCAACATGTGCTCGAGTTAATAAATCCAAGTTTTTATTTTCACCTGAAGCTGCTCTTATCTGTATGTTTCATCTCCAGTTATCATTGACATTACTGTTGGTGCTCTGGTTGTTATTACTGTGTAAAGTCTTTGCCACACCCTATCTCCCTTGCATTCCTTCCCTTGAACTCTTCCTTCCCTTGAACACTTCCTTCCTTGAACACTTCCTTCCCTTGAACACTTCCTTCCCTTGAACACTTCCTTCCCTTGAACACTTCCTTCCCTTGAACACTTCCTTCCCTTGAACACTTCCTTCCCTTGAAAGATATTTCTCCCTTATTCAATTTATATTTCCCTCAATTATATTTATTTCGCATTATAATTACATTTCCAAAACATTAAAAGACCATTTCTTTCCAGAATTTTGTAATACGACTTTCCTTCTCATTTAATCCACATTTCCAAAATATTTAAACACCAACTCATTATTAAAATAGCAATTTTCAAATATGAAAAACAGCATTTTTCCTCTCGTTAAATCTTCAACTCCGGAATAACAAGACATTTCTTTCTCATTACCTCTGCATTTCCCAAACATCAAAAGCTCGATCAATAACACCCAAGATTTGTGTGCCACGAATGGTTTAGTTACTGATGTCTCACACTGGCATTCAACGCTTACTTTACCACTGATGTCTGACACTGGCATTCCGGCCTCTGTTTACCGCTGATGTCGAGCACTCTGTTTTGCCTCTGTTGCATAGCAACCGGAAAGCCAGAGTCGGCTTAGCCATGACTTAAGATTTGCATCATGAGAAATTTTCTTCCCTGACGAAACCAAACACCGTCAGCCACCAGCTACCAGCCACCAGCTACCAGCCACCAGCCACCAGCCACCAGCTACCAGCCACCAGCTACCAGCCACCAGCCACCAGCCACCAGCCTCTATCCTCTGGTGAATTCCTGGAATCCAAAACAACGACGTCAAACTCTAAGGCTGTTGTGGAGACCCTCTTGGCTGGGCAAGACGAACGAATAGATTTACCACTTCAGATTGTAATTTAGAGACAATAGTAAATCCGAACTCTGCTGCAGCGAAGCTTTTGCAGCTGAATCCATAACGAAAAGCTTAGACGATATCCTCGTTGCCTTTCTGAAGTCTCGTAACTCCTGTTGACAGATTTCATAATCTGATGTATGAAATTCTTCCTGTTTGGTAGAATGTAACAAGGACACATTCGTAGCTTTTGTTCACACTATGTAATTTTGTTTAGTTCAAAAAACAGGAGGCTACGATAGAACAGGGCCACATTTGGCGAGAAATCAGTGGCAACGCCAGCAATAACGGCCATTAAAACTAAGATACCCTGATTCTATCAGGCAGTTCGCACCTGAGCAGTGAAGGGACGTTGAAAATGCATGGAAAAATCAAGCTAGTTTAGTGCCCTTGTTCGTTTAGTGACTTAGAAGTTAGTCGATTGTTATTGATTGAATGCTCAAGAAGAAGATTAAAAAAACCAAAATAAACCACGCTGCTTTGATTTCTTGTGTTATCTTGCTTTAATGACCTTCCGGGGTTAATTCGAAGAATTTTTTTTTTGACAAAGAACGGAAAAAAATGAAGAGAAACAAAAACAAAAGCTGGTATATAGAAGCTTAGCTATGACAAACTTATTGTCTGTGATTCGTCCAGGTATTTCCTTAAGACCTGTTACTTCAGGCATCGGCAGCACTCCCTACAAATCAGTAGGAATACTAGCCAAATAAATTTTGAAACTTCTGGATAAGGTCAATCGAGCACATATTTAAAATTCAGTGGACCTCATCATCCACATGCGCCTGACATTAGCGTCACAAACAAGAAACTAGTCAGTTTTCATATTCTTTATTCATAAAGGCTCTTACGATACAAGCCGTGGCTCTATCTCGTCCTAAGGTCGCAGTTGACATGGACCTCCCACTACCCTACTGGCTTCGTCCAGCTTCGTCCACTTAACTGAGTTGTAAGTCAACTTCAGTGGCTTTACCCTTAGCATCTCCATATACAGACAGCGGTGTGGGATGACCAAGGCCTCACTGATTATTGTGTTCTTGTTCAATCTGTACATGGAACACCTGGAGGAGGAGTGATTTGTGTTCTTGCACCGACGAATGTTACAGTGTTACTTTACGTGGACGATATGTTGCTTATTGCGCCCAAAGATTAATTACGTGTAATAATATTGGTAGAATTACCGACAATTTGTTAAGTAAAAGGACATAAATGTAGGATACAAATGCAACTAATGTGACATAAAATATCACATTAGTTGCATTTGTGTCCTTTTACTTAAGATTAATTACGTGGAAACTTCGATTCAGTCTTGTGTAAAGGAGGAACGAAATGAACGCCTTGCCTTCCTTGATGTCCTTCCCTGCAGGAGTAAAGAGAAGCGATCCTTCAGGGTCTTTAAGGCACCTAAAAACAAAGACTGTTTGTTGCCAGAGAATGGGTGACCATTGAATTCATATAGAGTATTTAGAGCATATAGAGCTTATAGAATATAGAGCATATAGAATATCAAGTCCAACATTCACTCAGGTCCAGTTTCCATACTCTCATTCTCACACTTTATCAATGACTATAGAAGGAGTACAGGTCACAAGGCCAGACAAGAACGCTCTACTGGAGGGAGAATTTTTGCCCAATCTTCTTTTGATTATAATAATTTATTGCCCAATCAGTTAATGGAGTAACGAACAGCGTACCACACTCACCAGTAGTACCATCATCAACACCATGGCGTCCATCACAATTATTAAGTTAACATGTATGAAAGAATGCCATCACATTCATGAAATTTAAAGTAGGAATGAATGTAATCCCATGTGAGGATATGAAGTGTATGTGGAGTAAATCTCATTAGAAGTTTAGAGTAAAGTGTAAGGAACACATGTTTGTGTGTGTGTGGGAGAACCAGAAAAATGCCTGCGTCATCCACTAAAGTTACGCAGTGCTGCGTCATCCACCACACTCGACACCATCGCCTTGTGAAGTGTGATGAGGTCAAACTTGTCATCAATGAAGAGACTTTAAAGTTGGTTGTCTGGAAGCTGCTACTACAGCGACCACCTACTACAGCGACCACCATCACCCACAACTATGGTAGTTTCATCGTCTCGGATGTTTCAGCTAAAATAATTCTACTCCAACAAGACACTGCTATCGGCTGAGTAGGAATTAGTAAGTTTATTCAGGTATACACAAATACAGTTACATAGATTATCATACATAGCAGATATATGTGTAGAGAACCCAGGATATCCCAAAAAAGTCGGACAAAGTTACTTATTTCCAATGGGGTCCTTTTAATACCTTATATATAATACTATAAAATAATAAAATATTCTAAGAAGAATAAGGTAGAAATGACATACTATATATATGTTTACATTTGGTTAGACCTGCAGCGACCACCGTCGACTAACACTCCAGGTACCCATTTTACGGATGGGTGAATATCACAGGTGAAACAATTTCTGCTGGGTAAAATCGGTATAAATAATGCCCGCAAATGGTAAAATTTATTTATAACATGTATTATCTCTTCAGAATGTTCTAAATCCCAATTTCTCGGTTTAATTTGGTCCTTTTGAAACATGTGAGTTCTCGGAATGTTTGACAATTTGGTAGTTTGGTCTGTTTGACAAGTCCGTTTTCTGTCAAATAGCCAGAATGAAAATTTGTATCGTCCATAACTTCCAAATTCAATCAAGCATAACGAATATATATATATTTTTCGTTATGCTCCGATTTATTGAGGAAACGTTTCGCCATACAATGGTTCCATGAGTCCATACAAAGGAGAATGGTGATGACCAGGAGGAGTTTGAGGTAATCAGTCCCTCAACCTTGAGTCGATGTAATCAGTCCATCAAGCTTGATTTATCAACTCGTCGGTTCTCTGAGCCATTTATCTAGAAGCACGACAAAGTTAATCCCATGTATCAGAAACCTTTCCTACAAGAATAGACTGAGGCCCTGAATCCGCACTCTCCAGAAAGGCATAAAGTTAGGGTACGATATGACTGAGGTGTATACATGGAAAACAGGAATAAATAAAGGGGTTAATAACGTGTTTAAAATATCTAACCAATACAGGACTCTCAGGAAGAGGTTCAAGTTGGAAAAATTTAGATTTAGAAAGGGTATAGGAAATCACTGGTTTGGCCAGTAGAGTTGTAGATGAGTGGAACAACTCCCAAGTAACGTCATTGAAGTGAAAACTTTCAATAACTTTAAAAATAGGTTTGTCAGGTACATGATTGGGTGTGGGTAAGTGTGAGTTAGACTTATCTACCATGGGCCAGTAGTCCTGGCGCAGTGCTCCTTTCTTATGTTACATAAGAATATATATTGTAGGACATATTTTTTCTCTTGTAACTATAATTGGGTAGTCAGAAATTGGCTGTCACATTCGTGTACATGAACAACATCTGCACACGCACATACATCCGTACACAACATGCATGCACATATTCACAAGCATATCAACATTCATGCACATATACATAGGCGTACCAACATGCACATATACACAAGCATACCAACTATAACAAACAGGTAATAAATAGCCTGTGTGACCTGGTAGTAATGGGAATTGGAGCAACCAAACTCAGCAGTAGACTATAATGTATATTTGTCTTCACCCACTATATACAGGTAAGTACAATATATACAGAGAGAATAATAAGTGTACACCACGGTGACAGATGGCAAAGCAAAAGCCAGAGAGAGTGCACTGTACTCAACCAGCAGGTAGGCAAGTCTGCCAGTGCTGACCGCAAGTGACCCACGTTGCTTCAGCTTTGGCGAGCTTGCCTGTGATTGGTCAATGAACCAAGGTACTGATTTAACGACGGGTACCCTATCGATTGTTAAACCCTTAGCACCCGGTTCGCTGGTTGGGAGGCAGCCTATATGGGAGTGTGACATACGCCGAATAATTGTAACACACTCTTTGCATGCCACACCAATATATATGCACATATACACACAACGGCGGAAGCAAAGTAACTTGAGAGAAAATTTCTAAACTGTCCTTATCTTATAACAAATATTTTTGCTTATACCTTCTTGCTGCTATTTTTATCTTCCAAAAATTTAAATATCCTTTATGTATTTATTCTAAGCCATTCTTGTGCCATCTCAACAGCTTTCAAGACCTCGTGTAGTGTCAGTTTCTCTTATAACAAGACTGTTACCTCGAAGAATTCTTTTTCGCTTCTTCTCTGACTCTTTTCTGAGGGTATTGGCCATGTGAGGTTCAAGGTTTCAAGACTCCTACGGTATAAGATAAATACGCAGGTGGAGGCTATGTTATTAAATCCAAGGTGCAGTTGTTGGCCTTTGGATGACGTCAGGATGACGAGGCATGAGATCTGCAGTTTCAGCCAGTGTTTGTTTGGCTGTAAGTCCCATCAAAATTATATTTACTTTAGTTATTGTTGCATTTTCCTTGAAGAGAAAAAGGCACCTTTCGTGAAGACACCGCATTAATTTTGCATTATTCATCAATGCATTCGTACAAGAGCAAGGAGTGTCAGAGAAGTCGTAGGAGAAGAGGCCTGAAAAACTAGAGGCGCAGCCCAGTGCGGTAAAATCAACAGATGCGTTGAATGTTTTAAAGGCGTAATAGAAACTGAGTTAAGCCAACATGTTCCACTGTCAGTCTTCTAGCTACACCATCCAGGTATAGAGACATAATCTTCAAGTAATGGGGAATATTAACCTCAGCTCAGTTAACAACACACAGAATAATCATTTGTTAACCTGTACAGCATCCCCATACCCTGATAGATGCTATCTTGATCTTACCAGTTACTGTACAGGCAGGAGGTAAGAATCTTAGAAAATAAGACTAGGCTCACTTTGCAGAATATTTTTCTTACCCACGACTGATTTTTGACAAGACTTTTCGAACGTTTCTTCTTGTCCAAGACTTAAAGAACTATTCCTCTTCAAAACCCAGAGAACCTGTTTTTTTATTTATCTAGCAACTGGTGACTATTTTTTGGCCAAGACCTGGAGAACTTTTCTTGCCAAAGACCTGGAGAACTTTTCTTTCCGAAGACCTGGAGAACTTTTCTTGCCAAAGACCTGGAGAACTTTTCTTGCCAAAGACCTGGAGAACTTTTCTTACAAAATACCTGGAGAACTTCACAAACACAAAAAAGTTAGTGCAGTTGTTGCAACAATTCATAACTAGCCCTCATAGTGGAAGTGAAAGCTTGACGAAAAGTAAAATTGAGGCTGAGAAATATTCGTGACTTACAATGGTCCAGTACTGCCTTTATCACAACCTTTACCGATTACCTTTTAAGTTCTAAGATTCGATCCCTGACAGCACTCACAAAAGCCTGCTGAATACTCAAGCCTACAACACTCAAAACCCTCTCCCGCTTACCCTTCTTGGTATGTCCACTACTCCTCCTTCCACCTCAGTTTTAAACTATGGTTTTTTTTCTTACCATTCTATTCTGCTTCATCCTCTCTAAATGTCCAAACAATTCTTTTCAATCCTTTGAATTATTGGCAATCCTACAGCATCTTCTAGTTTCTACGTTTAAAATTTTCTGCATAATATTCATCCCACACACGGCTCTAGAATATGACATCTCTCCTCCAGCCTTCTCCTCGCTGCAACGTTTCAATCCCATTACTCACACTCATAAAAGTTCTGGTACCACTATTCTGTGGTACATCCCATTTTTTTTTTTCTTTCATAGATAAACTTTATTCTTTCCACTGCTCTTCTGCACTGTATGACCCTTCTAGGTTTAGCGCTTCTCTTTGATTATAATAATAATAATCACTGCTGTTTCCATGCACCATACTTCTTTTACTCATCATCTATTCGGCTCGTTTTTGACATACTCATCTACTGACGCGTCTACTCCTGGTGATAAGTGGTATTAAATACCCACACGATGGAAAAAAGGACATACATGCAATATAAAGCGATCCTTTATTGACTACATTTCGCCCACACAGTGGATTTTATCAAGTCACAAATAGATCTACTTGTGACTTAGTAAAGCCCATTGTGTGGGCGAAACGTAGTCAATAAAAGATACATTATACAGCACTTGTGTCTATTATTCCATGTCTCTCCAATATATCATAACATTATTGTTGTTTGTTGTACGTTTTGTTGTTTATACGGCATTTCGATCCGTATAGACAAGTCACAATTGCATTAGCTTCCTTCTTTGAACCTCCATTGTGCCTTTATGTAGAAATGTTAGGTATTTTGAGAGTTAATATCTGAAGCCACTCGCCGGTAATGCTGAGCCTTGGCAACGAGAGGTCATCTAGTTGCCTCAGGATATGAAGAGAAAACCCCAGTTGCTTGGATTAAGAGACCTTTACTAGGATCAGGATAAAAATACGGGAATGGTGAGAAGATTCACGATAATAAAGAAGAACACACACACACAAACACCACACACACACAGATGGGAGACACAGCAACAAGGGGTCACAACTGAAAGTTGAAAACTCAGATGAGTCACAGGGATGTTAGGAAGTATTTTTCAGCCATAGTGTTGTCAGGAAGTGGAATAATCTAGAGAGTGATATAGTGGAGGCAGGGTCCATACATAGCTTTAAGAAGAGGTACGATGAAGGTCATGTAGCAGGGAGGTAGCGAACCTAGTAACAACCAGTCAAAGGCTATTACTCGACCAAACACACATACAATATTCGAGATAAACAGAGAGGTTTATATATATACATTGTTATTTGCCTGTCATATTATATTTTACAATCACAAATCTTCAATATTTTGTGCCTCTACCAGACTCAATATTAAAACTTCACCAAATATAAAGTCAGATACAAATATTTTATGTTATAAAAATATTTATTTTCTAGACATATGTTTAACTGGTTCCTCAATTTCCACTTTTATGGTTGTTTACTCTATTAAGGGCTTGAAGAATATTCCGTATGCGCACAGCAGTTGGCTACCTAACAGATATATACACCGAGAGGTATATGTCTTTCATTGTATATATGCTGTAAATATATTTTAATCCCTACTTTAGGGATTAAGGTATTCTTGACTGGTGGGGAATATGTGATCTGCAGTCTTAATGACCCTCGTTGGTCGATAGGCTATAAACCCTATTAACAACCAACAGATGGATTTGCAATGATGTCATTACTGGATCTCAGTTGATGAACATCGTGTGGTTTCCCTTCCATCTGGCCACAGTGATGTGTGAACTCCTGGCCACAGTTATGTGTGAACTTCTGGCCACAGTTATGTGTGAACACCTGGCCACAGTAATGTGTGAACATCTGGCCACAGTAATGCATGATCTTCTGGCCACAGTTATGTGTGAACATCTGACTCTGCACACAGCGTCGGTGGAACATTCTCTCTGTCGTTTCGCATCTTTGTATCTCTCCCTTCCTTGCTCACTCACTCTATGGTTTGGACACCATTATTATCTTGTGCAGTTGATAGACACCCAGTGAGTATTTCGAAACTTATCTAGACAACGTTTCGCCTTCACTACAGGTTTTTCCTGTAGTGAATGTATGTATGTATGTATGTATGTATGTATGTATGTATGTATGTATGTAAACTACAACGCATTACGAAATAAAAAAATATGTAATTCTAGATGATGGAATATATTTGTGAATATTTTTTTCATACTCGAGTCAAATTTCAATCCTGCCTATTTTCTTTGCTTAGTTTCTTTCAGACGACGCCCGGCAGCCACTGCTTCTCAGACCCTGGTGTACTGCAGGGCCAATGTCTTGTTTTTGCCTCTGCTCATTTTTTTTTCTAAGTCGTTCTGACAACCCCCATTTTGTTTTTAAAAAAAAAGGGTCTGGGAGATGTATCTCCACATCCCAGTCTGTGAGGGTACTCTAGCCACTATGGAGACCATATGGGGCATTTTCCTATCGAAATTGACCTCTACCCAGATGTTATGGGAGGGTGTGAAGGCCTTTACAAGCTATGGAAAAGTAGCTACCGTTATGTAAATGGTTATAGGTATAGCCTTAATTTTTAAAGGGGTGGACCGGTAAAGCCAGTGGAAGGCCTCTGTCACATGACCAAAAGCTCCAGCTGTGGGTCATCATATGACTAAGACCCGCGTCAGGAAACACTTGTCCTGTAAAGTCCACAACAGTGTGTAGTGAGCTGAACAAAAAAGGCACAATACCGTGACTGGAACAATACACAACCCACACATAGGAGACTTGTACCATTTACAAGTCACACTGTAAATGATTTGTAAATGGACCAATTCGGTATAGTGAGGGGAGATGGAGTAACTTAATTTATCACTCATGAACTTATGTTAAGGGTATGAAGGGTCAATCTTTCTCGCCCGTAATGTGACATCTTCAATAAATTTTGTCTTCAGGAAGAACCAAGTGTAGGGATTTACAAAGGCGAATACCATGGTTTCTTTTTACCTTAACAATAGTAAGAATACATTAGAGGAGTAGTGTGCTTGCGACTGGTGCTAACTGCACATACACGCACGCATGTGTGCGTGTATCCGTACTTTATCGTTAGCGCACTTAGCTCGCACCGTGTAGTCCGGGGTCGATCCATGGTACGGGTGGAAACATTAGGACGTGTTTCCTTAAGATACCTGATGTTCAATGTTCACCCATCAGTAAAATGGGTACCTGGGTGTTAGTCGACTGCCCGAAATGCTCAGCATAACAAGCGGCTTTCTATATAGTAGTATGTCATTGATGTCAGCTAGGCATGTATACCATGTACATGTACTTGTAGAAAGAAAGATTATTATTATTGGTTGCACTTGTCCAACAGACTACAGACAAAGAGGAGTGCGTTCCTAAGTTGTTACTACAAACTAAAGAACACACTCCTTCTACCTTTCTACTGCTATCTTACTGCTTTTCATCTACTGTCTTTCTCCCTTTCCCGGTAAGGAGAAAGGATTAAAGTAGTCAATTAGATAGAGACGAGTGTGTAGGTAAACCGGTGCCACCCATATCCTCACACATCTTTCTTCTACAGGTTGTGAGAATATCTTCTCTGGGCACCTCAAGTCTCGTCACACTGCTGATATTACTGCTCTGGTTAAAACCACCAATCGAGTCCTGTGGAGGTAAGAAGAATTTAATTTTGAATACAGTTCGGGCGAGTTTGCATGCACGCAAAATATATCTTGGTATCGTGTAGAACAAGAAAGGTCAGAAACCTGGCCTTAGGATGAAGTGTTTTTTTAAGTAAGCGACACCTGGTAAGAAGAAGCTTTGACCTTTTCACTTCACAGATCATATCAGTGATTAGATCGCATCACTGAACACTGAGTCTGCTCTCTCCTCGTTATTGTGCACTGTGTGCGTATACGCATTCGTGGTACCATATCGGACACGACGACGACTCTAGCAACAATCCTGATGACCATCTTGCAGGTGAAACTATCCAGCCTCATCAGTACTAAGGACTCTTTCATCGCCGTTTGTCTTTAACCGAGACGGAGCAGACAAGATCATAATTACCTCGGTTGTAAACATAACATCGAAGCGGCTCCTTTTCCTGCCTTGAGAGCCATCATCACGACGTCACCAACTAATCAACTAACAAATCGAACCGACTCATTGAAGATCAGAATGACTGGGTCACTGTCGACTCCATCACAAAAAATTACAACCACCTACACGATGATCGGGGTTACCTTCACTGAAATCTCTACTTTAATCCCAGGAACACTGAACCAGAGCGAGTGCACCACATCATCCCATCTTGAAATTACTACACTTGTACCCACCTCGCCAACGAGTGACCTTTGAAGGAAAATACATACTGCTACACCCGCGGCACCGAAGGACACACTCATAAAGACGTAAGTGATTTTCACACAGTTGAGTTACTTTGTTGTTTTAAGGTTAAATAATAGGATATTACGAGGAGCACAATTAAGTCACTTTGAGTTTTTAGTGTAACTCTGGTGGTTAATGTACATGTTACTATGTACATTAACTTCTTCCTCTCAGCTAAAATGTCTCATCTGCAAGAATGGTCATCACGCTGTTGCAGCCAAGTGCTCTCTCGGGAAGGACATTGCCAATAAGAAAAAGATCGTAGCTCTGATTTACTCTGCAATCACTAGACTTCAAGCCGACACTCAAAGAATTTTCAAAGTTTCCCAACAGCTTGCTTCTGCTACCCACTTTATTCCAACTTTGCCAGACGACGCTTCCCCCAAGATCATTAGGAAATTGGCATATTTACATCTATATAAATTATACTTAGAGTTACATCATATCTATAAGATTCATCAGTCTTTAAAGATTGATACCATTCAGAAGAGGCAGACACAAGGTACGTCACGTGAAAAAATGCCAAAATTATTATAAAAAAAAACTAAGATTGATAAGGTGACTCCCGCTTCCACCTGTGGATTTGTCCACTGGTGACGCCGCCTACCACTGCTTCACCTCACCTGTCTGCAGTACATAAGCCACTTCTTCACGCTTATGCTGTGACATAGTAGTACCAAATGGTTGTAACCATAACCCTGATTTTTAAAGAGGTGGAGGGTAAGTGGGGGGAAGTTCTCGGTCAGATGACCCCAAAGCATCAGCTGTGGAATCATATGACGTAGACCCGCGTCAGGAAACACTTCTCCTGTTTCCTGACAAACATTATACCTACCATATGCTGTATTCTTATCAAGATTGATGGACTGGTTACATCGACTCCAGGCTGAGGGACTGATTACCTCAAACTCCTTCTGATATTTACCATTCTTCTTTGTAATGGACTGATGAAGCCACTGTTTGCCGAAACGTTTCCACAATAATTTATCAAACTGACTCCTTCACTATTAACAACAGTAACCATTTACTAAGATGGATACACCAGTGTTGATAGTTTGAAGCCGATCAGGTGAGGCTTTCTCAAGTTATCGGGAATATTCTATTTGACATTAAAGGAGGATACCTGCACGTGCAAATAGTCACGTGAACATTTATCTAGATGCAGTAAATCAGAATGACAAATTGAAAGCCTATCGGATGAAATGTTCTCGAGTTATAAGCAAACTCTTGAGGGGGAAGCATTCAGACAACCCCTTCGGTACTCTTCACTACCTCCAAGGCTGAGGGACTGATTACCTTGTCTTTCGTGTATAGTTCTTCAGTCTTCCCATTATG
>WNWK01001185.1:297500-313246 GCA_009830355.1 Cherax destructor | reverse complement strand
GATTATCTTTTTTTTAATTTCCCCTGTCATTTCTAAAACCCCAACAGTCAGGCCTAAAGATGTTCCAAAATGGGAGTTCAAACCCTTCACGCCCCAGGCACGTACAAGTAGGTGAATACGGGGTTATAAGACATATATATATATATATATATATAAAATATATATATATATATATATATATATATATATATATCAAACATCCTTTTGAATTTAAGTTTATAAGCCTGAGTAAAATAGGGGGGTATTTTGGATTAAAATCTTTTCGTTGCTATGACAAATTTCAAAATTTTAGTTGAATAAATGGGGAAAATTGGGGATTAAAACCCGGGAGACTGTTGATAGTGGTAGTAGTGGTGGAGTTCGTGGTGGTGGTGGTAGTGGGGGGGGGAGGTGGTGGTAGTAGAGTGGTGGTGGTATTTATGGTGGAATAGGGGGGAGGGAGGGGGAAGGGCGGGGGGGGGCAGGGAGGCGGCGGAGGGAGGGGGCAGCAGTGGCGGGGGGGTGGGGCAGTGAAGGGGGGGGGGGGGTGGGGGGGGGAGAGGGGGGGTGGAGGGAGCAGGGGGGGTGGTTTTGGGGAGTGGCAGTGGGGAAGGGGCGGGGGGGGGCAGAAGGGGCGGGAGATGCGGCGGCAGCGGCGGGTGGCGGTGGTGGGGGGGAGCAGAGGGCGGCAGCGGGGCGGCGGCGGGCGGGGGGTTGGGGCGGGGGGGGGGAAAAAACCCGAAAATGGCGGGAAAGTTTTGGGCAAAAAAGGGGGTTTGGGCAGGGTTTGGGGCGGGTTGGTGGCACCCGGCGGGCGGCGGCCAAAAGGGGTTTGGGCAGGCGGAAAGGGGGGCGGGGCACAGCGGGGGCAGGGGGGGGGGGAGGGCGGGGGGGGCGGGGGCAGTGGGGAGGGAGCGGGGGGCCAGTGGGGGGCCCAGCGGGGCCAGCGGCGGTGGCGGCGGGGCAGCAGGCGGCGCGCAGCGGCGGCGGCGGCAGTGGGCAGGCGGCGGCAGGCAGGGCGGCGCAGGGGGTGGCGGGGGGCAGGGGGGGCGGGGCGGGCAGCGCGGGCGGCGGCAGCGCAGGGCCAGGGCGGCGGCGGCAGGGCGGCGGGGGGGGGGGCCCGCAGCAGCGGGGGGGGGCGGCAGCAGCAGCGGCGGGGGCAGGGCGGCAAAGCAGCGGGGGCAGGCAGCGGGGCGCAGCAGGGCGGCAGCGGCGGCGGCAGGGGGCGGGGGCGGCAGGGGGGGAGCGGGGGAGGAGCGTGGGGGGGGCAGCAGCAGTGGGGCAGTGGCTCCGGGGGGGGGTGGGGGTGGGGTGGGGGGGGTGGCGGAGAGGTGGAGCAGTGGGGGGGGGGAGTGGGGGGGGGGTGGAGGGTGGGGCAGCAGCAGTGGCGGGGGCAGGGGGGGCGGCAGTGGGGCGGGGTTTGGGGGGGGTGAGGGGGCAGGCAGCGGTGGGGGGATGGCGGCGGCGGGGGCAGGGGGGGCAGCAGCGGGGGAGCAGAGTGGCGGAGGGGGAGTGGGGCGGCGGCAGGGTGAGGGCAGCGGCGGGGGGAGGGCGGGGAGGGGGGGCAGAGCAGGGTGGCGGGAGCGGGGTGGAGTGGGGCGGGGGCAGGGCAGCGGGGCGGGGCGGGCAGGGGGGGAAGAGGGGGAGGGCAGGGGCGGGAGGGGGGCAGAGGGCAGCTGGGCTTTCCATTTTAAGGGTTGCTGGTTGGGTTGGCGTCAGTGGAGTGGTGGGGGATGGTAGTGGGTGGTAGTGGAGGTGGCAGTGGTAGTTATGGTGGAGTGGCGGGGGGTCGAGTGTTAATGGTGTTGCTGGGGTGGTTTTGGCGTCAGGGGGGTTGGTTTTGGGGTTAGGTGGAGGAGTTGGGGGGTAGTGTTGTGAAAGGGCAGGTTGGTGCAGTCTTAATGACGTTCTATTAATTATTATTATTATTATTATTATTATTATTATTATTACTATTAAACTAAAAAACACAGGTTCAGATCAAGCTTTTATTAAGGCAACATTTCGCCCCACACCGAGCAAAACGTTGTTACATTGCAAGCTCTGGTTCTCCCTGTCTCTCCCTCATTACTAAGCACAAGGAGCTCCCCTCCCACAAGACACACGGACCCTGGCAAGGAACACAAGGGTGGTCAACTTCGATCCGCGAAAAGGGAAGGGAGCCCAAATTCCCCTGGATCAAGATCCCTTTAATAGCATCAAGGAATCTTCTTGTAGTTCATTTTTGTGGATTTTTTTTTAATCTCCTTCCAGAGATTTATGGAAGTTGACATTTTATGCTGAGTTGTATGAACCACACGGGTGATGTAGGACCCCACGGGTGATGCAGGATCAGACGGGTGATGTAGGACCCCACGGGTGATGCAGGATCAGACGGGTGATGTAGGACCCCACGGGTGATGCAGGATCAGACGGGTGATGCAGGACCACACGGGTGATGCAGGATCAGACGGGTGATGTAGGATCACACGGGTGATGCAGGATCAGACGGGTGATGCAGGACCACACGGGTGATGCAGGATCAGACGGGTGATGTAGGACCCCACGGGTGATGCAGGATCAGACGGGTGATGCAGGACCACACGGGTGATGCAGGATCATACGGATGATGCAGGATCACACAGGTGATGCAGGATCATACGGGTGATGCAGGATCACACAGGTGATGCAGGATCATACGGGTGATGCAGGATCATACGGGTGATGCAGGACCACACGGGTGATGCAGGATCATACGGGTGATGCAGGATCATACAGACTGTATGATCCTGCGAGCAGTCAGCGGGTGTAGGGTAACTACCTGGCTCATGACATGGTCAATTCTGTCTAATTATGGGTTTCCTGGAGGTGGGCAGCTGAGTCCACACACACACACGCACGCGAAGGACACACGCACACACATATTCATACATTTAAGCACTTAACACACGCACATACCAGAGGGTATAAGTCAAATAAACACACACAGACACACACAAAAACACACTCTCTCTCTAGTACGTCATTTATAAGCTACACGATACAACACACATCTTTTTCCCCACCTTTCACCACTGCATCCGATATGAATTTCCCCTGATATTATCCCCTCATTTACAGGGTGGTCTTCGTACCTTGTTAGGCAGGGCAGGTTTGGTTACATTCTACACCTCGTGTGCCTGACTTCGCCCAGTCAAGCCCAGATAGATCACCTGAAGCAAAAAATTCCTCCCTGCTGAGGATTTGCCCTGAGGATCAAGGTCGTTTATTTTTTCAGATCCTGGTGTGGATTCCACTTTGGATCGTAAAGCCTTACTTGTGATTATAGCGAGGGAATGAGACGAAGAAGAAGACGAAGAAGAAGACGAAGAAGAAGAGGAGGAAGAGGAATGACGTTTCACTCAGTGTAGAGCTCTATCAAGGCTCCTGTTGAAGCTCTTTATTTAGTCTGACTTATAACCCTAATTTTTAAAGGGGTGGACTGATAAGCCAGTGGAAGGCCTCAGTCAGATGACCTAAAGCTCCGGCGGCGGGTCATCAAATGACTAAGACCCCTAACAAACCTTACCTGTCTAGTCTGAGTATGATGAAGGTAGAGCGAAATATGACTTGACAAAGCTCTGCACAGAACGAAACACGATAAAAGCTCTACACAGAGTGAAACGTGACTTTATAAAAGCTCTACAAAGAGCGAGACATGGCATGATAAAAAGCCCTATACAGAGCGAAACATGATTTGATAAAAGCTCTACACAGATTTTGTAAAGAACATACTAGAGGCTCTCGTGAAGCCTAGAGCAGAAGCTCTGGTGTAACACAGACCATCAGTGATTATGACTGGACTTGACCACTCAGATCAAAGAGCTCTCACGCTGGGGTCCCTGCTGACCAGCCGCTCCTCTTGCATGATAATGCCACAGAAATATGCAACTCCAATTTCCGCTTCAATTAAACTTCCTCAAAAGCACACACACACACACTGCCACCCAAACTCACCAGCAAAATGCAACGACTAAGAAAACATTTCTAATTTTGCCTTTAGAGGTCTTGTGTATGTATATATATATATATATATATATATATATATATATATATATATATATATATATATATATATATATATATATATATATATATATATTATGAATTATAGTTATCCTACCATTCCTCGGATCGAGCATGATTAATATCGATTTCCAGGAACTTATATGATTTCTACGTGTACTGGCATAGAGATTCCCATGGAAAATAAAAATAACATTATTAACGATACTGACATAATAATAAGAATAATACTATCAACAACAACAACAATAATAATAATAATAATAATAATAATAATAATAATAATAATAACAACAGAACAACGACCCGAAAACCTCTGTTGTTGGAAAAAAGACAAATAATCTCCCCCCTTCCCTCCCCCTCCAAACAAAAAACACAATTCCTATATTTTTTTTCCAGATCGACGCAACGGCTCGACAAAGAAAAAAAAAAGAAATCCAATTTAAGGTCAAAGTTTGCTTTAGAGTGACGCGTCGCGCGGAGCGTAGCGCGCACTGGTGAGCTGCGGGAGCCCTTAATTAAAATACACAAACGGATGGGTGGGGAAGGAGAGTAAAAAGTATGCAAATGAGGTGGAAATTTGCCTCCCCCCTTTTTTTGGCTCCATAGAGAGAAATATAAAAGGTCAATTAGCTGCCAGTGTGGGCCATTTTGTGGTGAGAGAAAGTGAGAGAGAGAGAGAGGTCTTAGCTTAAAGTTAGAAACCCTTAACCTAACCTTCTAAAAAAAGAGAGAAAGAGAGAAAGAATGTATCAGAGGAGTGGGAAGGAGTAGAGGAAAGAAACGGATATAATCGCGAAGGGAAGTGAATAGGTGGGTTAGGGCCGAGGAGGAGGAGAGTAGAAAGAAAGCTCAGGTAAAGGCAGGATGGAAAGAGTGAAAAAGTACAAGTGAAGGATGATGGAAAGGAAGAGGAGCATGTCTGGAAAAGAGGAGGGAAATATATGTGAGAAAGGAGATATAATGGAGGGAAACTCCGAGAGGGAACTCCAGAAGGAATATGTAAGAAATATACATAGCTTCTCTCTCTCTCTCCCTTTTCTCATCAGTGTCTCTCTCTCTGTCTCCCCAGAGTTCAACAGTACTTCTCGTAATGTTGTATTAAGTAAAAGGACACAAATGCAACTAATGTGACATTTTATTGTGGCAACGTTTCGGTTTCCAGGAGCTTTTTCAAGCTCCTGGAGAGCGAAACGTTGCCACAATAAAATGTCACATTAGTTGCATTTGTGTCCTTTTACTTAACATATTGTCGGTAATTCTACCAATATTATTACATAATGTTGTATTGCTGCTTTCGTGATCTCTCTCTTCATTACGGTGTCTCTCTCATATCTCCCCACTCCTCCAGTATCTCCCACTGTCTCTCCTTTAACAACACTTCCTCCCCAGACTTTCTTTTCACTATCTCCCAAACTATACTCCCTCCAACAACTTGCTATTCTGTCTGTCTGTCTCTCTCTTTCTCTCTCTGACCTCTTAATATATATATATATATATATATATATATATATATATATATATATATTGAAAGAGGATGGTTGCCAGAGGACGATGATGCTAATTTCTTTGTGAATTTACATATTACTTTGAGAGTAATCTAATATTAATATGTTAAAAGTCGTTTCAGTTGCATGTATTTGATATATTCGTGTTGTTGATTCCTAATACATCAGTTTTTGTGTATCAGGTAAGGTGTTCCCGAGGGGATGTAGACCTTCGCTTGAAGTGTGTCAAGTAGAGGAAGAATGTGGGGGAAAAGTTCGTATATTGATCAAATTTACCACTAATAAGTGCCAGATTCCTTTGTTAAATCTCTCTTTGGCCTTCAGTAACTGAGCTGGTTAGTCTTCAGTTTATGTATTTTTTTTGTGGTGTGTCTGTGCAGCATCCAGGAGTAGTCGACCATCATCTCAACATGAACACTGTGACACAGAATATTGTAACACAGAACACTGTAACACAGAACACTGTGACACAGAACACTAACACAGAACACTGTGACACAGAACACTGTGACACAGAATACTGTGACACAGAACATTGTAACACAGAACACTGTGACACAGAACACTGTGACAGAATACTGTGACACAGAACACTGTGACACAGAATGCTGTGACACAACACTTTGACAGACTACTGTGACACAGAACACTGACACAGTACACCGTGACACAGAGCTAAAATAATCATTCTTCTTATAATGCAATAATTAAAACTAATCCCTTAAAACAATCGATTTTAATAATAATAATAATAATAATAATAATAATAATAATAATAATAATAATTATTATTATTATAATTATTTTTATTATTATAATTACGTATTATATTATAATTATAACCACTTATCATCATTATTATTATTATTATTACAATAAGAACACAAATATTTTATTAGTCCTAAATAGTTAAAAGAAGTGATCTTATCGTCGCTTCCAAACATTTACAATAACACCAACAGTTGAAGAATTTCGCCCTGTCGTCAGCGCAGCCCGGGCGAAACGTGAAGACAAGAGACACAAATTGAGGAAAGTCTTTTATTAGTCATCGTTTCGCCCAGTGATAAAGCTGCCTTAGTCACGACTCGATCCTTTCAAGTACCAGGGACTGTGAGGGGGGTAAAACATCTCACCTCCGCCAGTACAGAGTACAGTACAGAGTACAGTACAGAGTACAGTACAGAGTTTGGACAAGGCACAAGACAGTGTATTTTTTTCTCAATATTTACTGAGTGTGGACGTCTTGTAGGAAGATATTTGTAATTCCTCAACTATAAAACTAATGAAGGTTAAGCTTGAGGGCCCTTAATCCCTGAGGGCCCCGGAAGCCACTTTAGTCCACATTGCTTAAATTTTTTTTTTTAAATAATAATATTAATAATATTGTGTAATTCAATACAAACTACTAGATAAAATTAAAAGGTTATTAAAGTATCATGTAGGCTGGCCGTTGCTGGTTGCCAAGGTGACCCCATAACACAAATGTAGGTCCGCCACTGCCACTGAGAAATAGAGAAGTTTAAGGAAGGAAAAGGCCCAACACACATATAACTGGCACATAGGAACAATACACATGTAACTGGCACATAGGAACAACAAGCTTCTTTCTCCTATGTGTAGGAGAGATATTTATCAGCGCGTGTGCCAAATATTACGTTAATGGACTCCAGTGGTAGCCTAGTTCAACACACATCAATCAACCTCCTGTGTTTCTGACTCCTTGTGGGATATTGTTCAGCATTTACAAGTGTTCATTACAATTTAGTTATTCACATATGTGATACATCAACACATGAAACTTTTGAACACGCAGAGGTATCAATATGTGTTCTTCACTCGCACAAGAATAAGTGCACACTGCACGTGCGTGTGTGTGTGTGTACTCACCTAATTGTGGTTGCATTATTATTATAATCAAATAGAAGCGCTAAACCACAGGGGTTATTGTGGTTGCAGGGGTCGAGACTCAGCTCCTGGCCCCGCCTCTTCGCTGTCCGCTACTGTGTCTCTGCTCTCCCTGCTCCATGAGCTTTATCATACCTCGTCTTAAAACTATGTATGGTTCCTGCCTCCACTATATCTTTCTCTAGACTATTCCACTTCCTGACTACTCTGTGGCTGAAGAAATGCTTCCTAACATCCCTTTGACTCATCTGAGTCTTCAGCTTCCAGTTGTGTCCCCTTGTTTCTGTGTTCCCTCTCTGGAACATCCTGTCACTGTCTACCTTGTCAATTCCCCGCAGTATTTTGTATGTCGTTATCATGTCTCCTCTGACCCTTCTTTCCTCCAGTGTTGTTAGTCCTATTTCCCTCAACCTTTCTTCATAGGACAGACCCTGAGTTGTGGAACTAATCTTGTCGCAAACCTTTGCACTTTCTCTAGTTTCTTTACTTGCTTGACCAGGTGTGGGTTCCAGACTGGTGCTGCATATTCTAGTATGGGCCTGACGTACACGTGTACAGTGTCTTGAACGATTCCTTGTTAAGGTAACGGAACGCTAATCTTAGGTTTGCCAGTCGCCCATATGCTGCCGCAGTTATCTGGTTGATGTGTGCCTCCGGAGACGTGCTTGGCGTTATACTCACCCAAGGTCTTTCTCCTTTGCGGAGGTTTGTAGCCTTTGTCCGCCTATCCTGTACTCTGTCAGCGGTCTGCTTTGCCCTTCTCCGATCTTCATGACTTTGCATTTGGGGGATTGAATTCGAGAAGCCAGTTGCTAGACCAGATGTCAAGCTTGTCCAGGTCTGTTTGAAGTCCTGCTTGGTCCTCTTCCGATGTGATTCTCCTCATTAATTTCACATCATCTGCGAACAGAGACACTTCTGAGTCTATCCCGTCCGTCATGTCATTTACACTGGTCCTAGGACTGACCCCTGCGGTACACCGCTCGTCACAGGCGCCCACTGTGATACCTCATCACGCACCATGACCCGTTGTTGCCTCCTGTGAGGTATTCCCTGATCCATTCCAGTGCCCTTCCTGTTATACATGCTTGTTCTTCCAACTTCTTTACTAATCTCATGTGAGGAACTGTGTCGAAGGCCTTCCTGCAGTCCAGGAAAATGCAATCAACCCACCCTTCTCTCTCTTGCCTTACCTCTGTTACTTTATCATAGAACTCTAGGAGGTTTGTTACACAGGATTTGCCTTCCCGGAATCCGTCTGTCTGGTGTTTATTATCCGTTCAGCTCGAGGTGCTCCACCATTCTTTTCCTGATGATTTTATCCAGGACTTTGCACACTATACACGTAAGTGACACCGGTCTATAGTTTAGTGCCTCTTTTCTGTCTCCTTTTTTAAAGATGGGGACAACGTTGGCCTTCTTCCATACCTCAGGTAGCTGCCCAGTTTCAAGGGATGTGTTGAATATTATGGTAAGTGGCACACTCAGTACCTCAGCTCCTTCCCGAAGAACCCACGGGAGATATTGTCCGGACCCATCGCCTTTGAGGTACGAGGTCACTGAGTAACTGCTTCACCTCCTCCTCAGTTGTGTGTATGCCCTCCAGCACTTGATACATCCCTTGTTGGTGATACACCCCGTCCTGTCTACCCAGCTGCCTTCCTTCCTCCACTGTGAATACTTCCTTAAACCTCAAGTTGAGCTCCTCACATACCTCTTGATCGTTACTTGTGAGTTCCCCATCTTCTCTCCTCAGCCTTATCACCCGGTCTTTAACTGTTGTCTTCCTTCTGATGTGACTGTACATCAGTTTTGGGTTGGACTTAACTTTCGATGCTATGTCATTTTTGTACTGTTTTTGGGCCTCCCTCCGTACTTGTGCATACTCGTTTCTAGCTCTTCTACTAATCTGTTTGTTTACTTGAGTTCTTTGCCTTCTGTACCTTTTCCATTCTCTGACACTCTGAGTCTTTGCCTCCCTGCACCTTTGGGTAAACCAGGGGCTCTTACTGGCCTTCCCGCTTAGTCTTTTTCCTCTGGGTATAAACCGTTCCTCTGCCTCCTTGCACTTTGTCCCTACGTATTCCATCATTTCAGTTATTGTCTGTCCTTCCATTTCCCTTTCCCACTGAACCTCCTGCAGGAAATTCCTCATGCCCGTGTAGTTTCCTCTTTTAAAGTCTGGTTTGTCTCTTTCTCACTTGTACATACTCGTTTCTAGCTCTTCTACTAATCTCTTTGTTTACTTGGGTTCTTTGCCTTCTGTACCGTTTCCATTCTCTGATACTCTGAGTTTTTGCCTCCTGCACCTTTTGGGTAAACCAGGGCTCTTTTCTGGCCTTCCCATTTAATCCTTTGTCTCTGGGTATAAACCGTTCCTCTGCCTCCTTGCACTTTGCCCCTACGTATTCCATCATTTCATTTATTGTCAGTCCTTCCATTTCCTTTCCCACTGGATGTCCTGCAGGAAATTCCTCAAGCCCGTGTAGTTTCCCTTTAAAGTCTGGTTTGTCTCTATCGGTCTGTTTTCAATCTCCACCTGTAGCTCTACTATGTACTAGTGACCATATGGTCACTGGCTCCCAGGGTGTGTGTGTGTGTGGGGGTAGGCACAGAGGAAACAGTAGATTTTGCCACTGAAGTGGCCAGTTTATTATGCGCCCCATATCCCCCCTTGGACGAAGAAAACAAACGTGGGTACACTTTAAACCCCCCTTCCCCCTCATTAACCAACCAACCAACTTGCCGTAGGTGGGATTACATGGCAGGACAACCCACACTAACAACGTACGTTATACCCACGTTCTACATTAGTTCTAGCGGTCCGCTGCCAGGCGCAAACATACCGTCTACGATATATCGCTATTCTTGGTACAAATATAACGCAAATTTATGCTGATATGCGCTGACCTAACCTAAAGAGATGTAGAATATTACAGTATAGCCTAAACAGTCTTTAAATAATAAGTATTAAATTTTGGCAGAAGGTGAGACCACAAAAAGGCCACTTCCTGGAAACCTAAGCCAAACCCACCCCGTAAACCCCCACCTAAAGTGGCCAGACTACTTAACCTTTCTCACCTCTCTCTCGCTGTCTACCCACAACCTTTCTTCCTGTCTACCCACAACCTTTCTTCCTGTCTACCCACAACCTTTCTTACTATCTACCCACAACCTTTCTTCCTGTCTACCCACAACCTTTCTTACTATCTACCCACAACCTTTCTTACTATCTACCCACAACCTTTCTTCCTGTCTACCCACAACCTTTCTTCCTGTCTACCCACAACCTTTCTTACTATCACCGCACAACTTTTTCCTGTCTCCCACAACCTTTCTTCCTGTCTACCCACAACCTTTCTTACTATCTACCCACAACCTTTCTTCCTGTCTACCCACAATATATCTTCCTGTCTACCCACAACCTTTCTTCCTGTCTACCCACAACCTTTCTTACTATCTACTCTGAGTGGAGCAACATGTAGTACTAACGGATATTACCACAGCTTAACAGTACAACGTCCGTTAGATGGCGGGGGCCAGGAGCTATGCCTCGACTCCCATGAGACTAAAAACAAACGAGTACAGACCCACATCTAAACAGAGTCCACCTGCTAAGCACCACAATGTTCATTTAAGGGGCAAGACCAGGAGCTATGTCTCGACCCCCAGCAACCACAACTAGGTCACTACAGCACTAACTCCACAGCTCTCACTACACAGCACTCAATACACAGCCTCACTACACAGCACTCACTACACAGCACTCACTACACAGCACTCACTAGACAGTACTCACTACACAGCACTCACTACACAGTACTCACTACACAGTACTCACTACACAGCACTCACTACACAGCACTCACTACACAGCACTCACTACACAGCACTCACTACACAGTACTCACTACACAGCACTCACTACACAGTACTCACTACACAACACTCAATACACAGCACTCACTACACAGTACTCACTACACAGCACTCACTACACAGCACTCACTACACAGTACTCACAACACAGCACTCAATACACAGCACTCACTACACAGTACCACTACACAGCACTCACTACACAGCACCCACTACACAGCACTCACTACACAGCACCCCAGTCACTACACAGCACCACTCACACTCTCAGCACTAACAGCACTACTACTACTACAGCACTCACTACACAGCTCACTCACAGACCACACCAGCACTCACATACACATTACTCACAGCCACCACTCACAGCACTCACTACACAGCACCACTACACAGACTACACAGTACTCACAACACAGCACTCACTACACAGCACTCACTACACATCACTCACTAACACAGCACTCACTACACACTCACACAGCACTCACTACACAGCACTACACACAGACCACACACACTCAATACAAGCACTCACTACCACAGCTCATCACACACACACAGCACTCACTACACAGCACTCACTCCACAGCTCTCACTACACAGCACCCACTACACAGCACTCACTACACAGTACTCACTACACAGCACTCATTACACAGCATTCACTCGACAGCACTCACTACACAGCACTCGCTCGACAGCACTGACTACACAGCACTCGCTACACAGCACTCACTCAACAGCACTCACTACACTGCACTCACTTGACAGCACTCACTACACAGCACTTAATACAAAGCACTGAATATACAGCACTCACTCCACAGCACTCAGCCCACAGCACTCACTCCACAGCACTCACCCCACAGCACTCACTCCACAGCACTCACCCCACAGCACTCACCCCACAGCACTCATTCCACAGCACTCACCCCACAGCATTTACTCCACAGCACTCACTCCACAGCACTCACCCCACAGCACTTACTCCACAGCACTCACTCAACATCACTTACTCCACAGCACTCACTCCACAGCACTCACCCCACAGCACTCACTCCACAGCACTCACCCCACAGCACTTACTCCACAGCACTCACTCCACAGCACTTATTCCACAGCACTTACTCCACAGCACTCACCCCACAGCACTTACTCCACAGCACTCACCCCACAGCACTCACTCCACAGCATTCACTCCACAGCACTCACTATTCAGCACTCACCCACCTCTCACACACACCCCATCACACCACAACACAACACAGCAAACCACAGCACACGACAGCACTCCACAACGTACCACACCACAGCATACCACAGCACACCACAACACAGGACACCACAACACAACACACCACAGAACACCACATCACACACCACATCACAATACAGCACAGCACAACACAACGAAGCACAACACAGTACAACACACCATAGCACAACGAAGCACACCACAGTACAACACACCATAGCACAACGCAGCACAACACAACACACCACAGTACAACACACCATAGCACAACGCAGCACAACACAGCACAACGCAGCACACCACAGTACAACACACCACAGCACACCACTTTCCCTCACCTCAGAATTTCTTCCTGTAAAAGAGGTAATTCCATAACAGAGGCTCTGTGCCAGAGGTCGTGTTTTGAGTCATATCTGTGATAGTGCTGTACCTCGCTGCTGTACCTCATTGCTGTACCTCACTGCTGTACCTTGGTGCTGTACCTCACTGATGTACCTTGGTGCTTACTCACTGCTGTACCTTGGTGCTGTACCACACTGCTGTACCTCGAAGCTGTACCTCACTGCTGTACCTTGGTGCTGTACCTCACTGCCGTACCTCACTATTGTACCTCACTGCTGTACCTTGGTACTGTACCTCACTGCTGTACTTCACTGCTGTATCTTGGTGCTCTACCTCACTGCTGTAAATTGGTACTGTACCTCACTGCTGTATCTCACAGCTGTACCTCGTAGCTGCACCCCATTGCTGTACCTAACTGCTGTACCTCACTGTTGTACCTCACTGCTGTACCACACTGCTGCACCACACTGCTGCACGACACTGCTGTACCACACTGCTGTACCTAACTGCTGTACCACACTGCTGTACCACACTGCTGTACCACACTGCTGTACCACACTGCTGCCCCACACTGCTGTACCACACTGCTGCACCACACTGCTGTACCACACTGCTGCAAAACACTGCTGTACCACACTGCTGTACCACACTGCTGCACCACACTGCTGTACCACACTGCTGTACCACACTGCTGTACCACACTGCTGCACCACACTGCTGTACCACACTGCTGTACCACACTGCTGTACCACACTGCTGTACCACACTGCTGCACCACACTGCTGTACCACACTGCTGCACCACACTGCTGCACCACACTGCTGTACCACACTGCTGCAAAACACTGCTGTACCACACTGCTGCACCACACTGCTGCACCACACTGCTGTACCACACTGCTGTACCACACTGCTGTACCACACTGCTGCACCACACTGCTGTACCACACTGCTGTACCACACTGCTGCACCACACTGCTGTACCACACTGCTGTACCACACTGCTGTACCACACTGTTGCACCACACTGCTGTACCACACTGCTGACCCACTGCTGTACACATATGACTGCTGTAGCCACACTGTTGCACCACACTGCTGTACCACACTGCTGTACCACACTGCTGTACCACACTGTTGCACCACACTGCTGTACCACACTGCTGCACCACACTGCTGTACCAAACTACTGTACCACACTGCTGTACCACTCTTGCAGGCTTGGACGTGAAAGTTATTTCCTCTTCTCGTTTTCTTTCATTTTCTCTTTTTTTGATTGTTTTTCTCTGGTCCACCTTCTTCGTGGCTGCCGGAGATGAGAGGCGCAGCATCCACAAACAAGTGGGCAGGAGAGTAAGACACTACACCACAACAGTAGACAACCACACTAATTGTTTTCAACAACGTCAGCTGCATCGTATAATACACCTACATTGTATAATACACCTACGTTGTATAATACACCTACATTGTATAATACACCTACGTTGTATAATACACCTACGTTGTATAATACACCTACGTTGTATAATACACCTACGTTGTATAATACACCTACGTTGTATAATACACCTACGTTGTATAATACACCTACGTTGTATAATACACCTACGTTGTATAATACACCTACATTGTATAATACACCTACATTGTATAATACACCTACGTTGTATAATACACCTACGTTGTATAATACACCTACGTTGTATAATACACCTACGTTGTATAATACACCTATATTGTATAATACACCTACGTTGTATAATACACCTACGTTGTATAATACACCTACGTTGTATAATACACCTACGTTGTATAATACACCTACGTTGTATAATACACCTACGTTGTATAATACACCTACGTTGTATAATACACCTATATTGTATAATACACCTACGTTGTATAATACACCTACGTTCTATAATACACCTACGTTCTATAATACACCTACGTTGTATAATACACCTACGTTGTATAATACACCTATGTTGTATAATACACCTACGTTCTATAATACACCTACGTTGTATAATACACCTATGTTGTATAATACACCTACATTGTATAATACACCTACGTTGCATAATACACCTATCTTGTATAATACACCTACGTTGTATAACCACACTGTATAAATAATATTACTTTATATATCTATTTCTCTTTTCCATGTTCATTTTCATTTTAATTTCGAGAGAAAGTAAATTAAGGTACCTGCTTTGTTGTCATCCAGCGAGGGCGAAACATCAGGGGTCACCTAAACACTATATAATTTCAGAATGATTTTTTTTTTTCAATTTAAACTTCCCGATGTATTTAAATTTAAAATTTTTGCATGCAAAATTTGCTCAAAGTTGTCGCTCGGGTTATTGCCAACGAAAAATAAAATATACCACGAAATATATTTCACACATTTTCTCATGATATATATATATATATATATATATATATATATATATATATATATATATATATATATATATATATATATATATATATATAATATATATATATATATATATATATATATATATATGTGTGTATGTGTGTATTGTGTGTGTGTGTGTGTGTGTGATATATATATATATATAATATAATAATATATACGTGACTGCAAGATGCCACATAAGTTGTTCAGTCGTTCAGTTGACGAGAGTGAACGTAACAGAGATCGCGAGTAACTTGGGGCACGATCAGCAATCCTAAACTATTGGTTATTGGTAAAATGTGGCGGAGTTGAGTTGATAAGCGCGTGTGAGGAGATGGTTGAGCCGGAGGATAAAGGAGGAGGAGGAGAGACGTGGGGAAAAAAAGGGTGAAGGAAGGAGA
>WNWK01001185.1:12500-292500 GCA_009830355.1 Cherax destructor | reverse complement strand
CTTATTACCGCTCACAGTTTGCTTGTACCGCCACACGCGGTCTTTGCTTTATTGTCTCTTGTTGCAATAAAAATAAGTGTTATGTCCGCCTTATTCTCTGTCTTGCAACACTACTAGAAAGTGTGGTGGCCGCCATGAGCTACCTTGCAGCACTAGGGGAAAAGTGTCGTGTCTCTTGCGGCGCTAAGTGTCTTGTCCATTTCCTCCTCCTTCGTGAATGATGGTACTTGGAGTAGTGGTGGTGGTGGGTGAGGAGCTCCTCACGACGAGGAGGAGGTCGAGGAGGAGGAGGCCGAGGAGGAGGAGGCCGAGGAGGAGGAGGCCGAGGAGGAGGAGGCCGAGGATGAGGAGGCCGAGGAGGAGGAGGCCGAGGAGGAGGAGGCCGAGGAGGAGGAGGCCGAGGAGGAGGCCGAGGAGGAGGAGGCCGAGGAGGTGGTCGATACATTCTGGCTTTGCTGGTGACTCTCCTACCAGACATAGCTTTTGTCTCTTTCTCCCTCAGCAGCTGCTGTTGTAACTCGCCCACTTCTGAGGCAGCAGCAGCTGCTGTTGTAACTCGCCCACTTCTCCCGTTGCTGCTACTACAATAACTCGTCCATCCCAAGTGTAACTCTTCTCATATGAGGCGCCCGTCTTCACACATGAAGCCTCAGAGATCAAGTTATTAACTGGTAAAACAATGTATTCCTTTTCTGAGTGTAGGCTATACCTGTTGTGTAAGCTATCCCTGTTGTGTAGGCTATCCCTGTTGTGTAGGCTATACCTGTTGTGTAAGCTATCCCTGTTGTGTAGGCTATCCCTGTTGTGTAGGCTATCAGTGTTGTGTAGGCTATCCCTGTTGTGTAGGCTATCAGTGTTGTGTAGGCTATCCCTGTTGTGTAGGCTATCCCTGTTGTGTAGGCTATCCCTGTTGTGTAGGCTATCCCTGTTGTGTAGGCTATCCCTGTTGTGTAGGCTATCCCTGTTGTGTAGGCTATCTCTGTTGTGTAGGCTATCCCTGTTGTGTAGGCTATCCCTGTTGTGTAGGCTATCAGTGTTGTGTAGGCTATCAGTGTTGTGTAGGCTATCAGTGTTGTGTTGGCTATCCCTGTTGTGTAGGCTATCCCTGTTGTGTAGGCTATCCCTGTTGTGTAGGCTATCCCTGTTGTGTAGGCTATCCCTGTTGTGTAGGCTATCCCTGTTGTGTAGGCAATCAGTGTTGTGTAGGCTATCCCTGTTGTGTAGGCTATCCCTGTTGTGTAGACTATCCCTGTTGTGTAGGCTATCCCTGTTGTGTAGGCTATCCCTGTTGTGTAGGCTATCAGTGTTGTGTAGGCTATCAGTGTTGTGTAGGCTATCAGTGTTGTGTTGGCTATCCCTGTTGTGTAGGCTATCCCCCTGTTGTGTAGGCTATCAGTGTTGTGTTGGCTATCCCTGTTGTGTAGGCTATCCCTGTTGTGTAGGCTATCCCTGTTGTGTAGGCTATCCCTGTTGTGTAGGCTATCCCTGTTGTGTAGGCTATCCCTGTTGTGTAGGCTATCCCTGTTGTGTAGGCTATCCCTGTTGTGTAGGCTATCCCTGTTGTGTAGGCTATCCCTGTTGTGTAGGCTATCCCTGTTGTGTAGGCTATCCCTGTTGTGTTGGCTATCCCTGTTGTGTAGGCTATCCCTGTTGTGTAGGCTATCCCTGTTGTGTAGGCTATCCCTGTTGTGTAGGCTATCCCTGTTGTGTAGGCTATCCCTGTTGTGTAGGCTATCCCTGTTGTGTAGGCTATCAGTGTTGTGTAGGCTATCCCTGTTGTGTAGGTTATCCCTGTTGTGTAGGCTATCTCTGTTGTGTAGGCTATCACTGTTGTGTAGGCTATCCCTGTTGTGTAGGTTATCCCTGTTGTGTAGGCTATCCCTGTTGTGTAGGCTATCCCTGTTGTGTAGGCTATCCCTGTTGTGTTGGCTATCCCTGTTGTGTAGGCTATCCCTGTTGTGTAGGCTATCCCTGTTGTGTAGGCTATCCCTGTTGTGTAGGCTATCCCTGTTGTGTAGGCTATCCCTGTTGTGTAGGCTATCAGTGTTGTGTAGGCTATCCCTGTTGTGTAGGCTATCCCTGTTGTGTAGGCTATCTATGTTGTGTAGGCTATCCCTGTTGTGTAGGCTATCTCTGTTGTGTAGGCTATCCCTGTTGTGTAGGCTATCCCTGTTGTGTAGGTTATCCCTGTTGTGTAGGCTATCCCTGTTGTGTTGGCTATCCCTGTTGTGTAGGCTATCTCTGTTGTGTAGGCTATCCCTGTTGTGTAGGTTATCCCTGTTGTGTAGGCTATCCCTGTTGTCTAGGCTATCCCTGTTGTGTTGGCTATCTTCAGCCCATCCTCTTAACAGCAGACAGAATTTCTCTGTTGCCACGACTGTCAAATGGACGACTGTTTAACGAGTTATAAACAGTGATAAACTAACTTTTTCTATGTTGTTCTTTTTGAGGATTCTCGAGGCTTCATGTTTCGCTATAACACTTTAACGAAACAATACACATCAAACAGACATATCTACACACAAACAAACATACAGAGTCAAAGAGTCAGACAGACATAACAAAGAATCAGACAGACATAACAAAGAATCAGACAGACATAACAAAGAATCAGACAGTCATAACAAAGAATCAGACAGACATAACACAGAATCAGACAGACATAACACAGAATCAAACAATCAGACAGATTAACAAACTCAGAGAGCGGAAGTCAACAAACGCTGGAGGAACCTCCGGTGTCTCCAGGTCTGGTAATGGCCGCCTCCCACCCAACCTTCCGTGCTCTCAAATTCGTGTTTTTTTTTTTTTTCAAAGTTGACATAGGACCGTCACAACGCCCGGAAAAAAAAGTCATTTAAAGTCTTAAAAAAATATGATTTTCGTTGCTCGGGTAGTTACTTAAGACATTATTCCTCTTATCCTCTACCTTCTTTATCCTCCTCTCCCCTTTCCTTCCGTGTTTTCCTTCTTTACGCTTACTTCTTCCCCCGCACGAGACACTCTTCTTCAGTGAGTTGAAATGTTTCTTGTTTAGGCGAGTGAAGATTAGTTTCAACTTTTGTAGAGAGTTTGGGTAGGTTAGGTTAAGGTTAGGTTAGGTTAGGTTAAGTGAAAGTTAGATTAGGTTAGGTTAGGTTAAGTTAAAGTTAGGTTAGGTTACGGTTGGTTAATTGGAGTTGAAAGCCTATCGACTACTCGATCATTGTTAAGGATGCATGTTCGCTATACAGCACCAATCAAGAATACTTCAATCCCTATTTGAGGGATTAAAGTAAACTCCCAGCACAGCGAGAAGTATACACTTCTTGTTGTATACTCCCTTCACTAGGTTACCCAAGCTTCAGGAAATTCCTTACTGCCCGAAATGCCCAGGCATGCTAGTGGCTTTCTTTGTGTTCAACAATATCCTATTTCATTTAAACTACACATTGTATAATAAGCAAACAAATAAAAAAAATTTTTTGATTTAGACGTAATGTCGACTCTCAGATCATTTGAAGTCAACCTGGAAGACAGTTTCGTATATCACTGGACTTGGTCTCATTCCTGCTCTACCAAACATTATTTCCTCATTTCATATTGACAATTTCCCTTCAACAATTTCTTAAAATCATATTTTTTATACTTCACGCCTCTGCCATCTTCGCCAGTATCTCGCCATAATTCCAATGGTCTCTACACACGTAATTCTGTTGGTCTCTAAAAACGTAATTCCTCTGGTCTTTAAACGTACTTCTGTTAGTCTTTAAATGGTTTGGTGTTTTCCTTGCGTTATCTATGTCTGTGTCTCAATTTCTGTTCTCAGTGAAGAGAGAGAGTGCGTGTCTCTAGGGTGCCACACTGCAGACGGCAGGTTCAGCAGGGTGCCGGTCTCTTAATATGATTCAAATCCTAAAGAACACTGCTTCTCAAAATGATTCATCCACAAACACATAGTCCAGCAGACTGCTCTCTCTCTCTCTCTCTCTCTCTCTCTCTCTCTCTCTCTCTCTCTCTCTCTCTCCCTCTCCCTCTCTTCTCCCCTCTCTTTCACAGTATTTTACAAGGTTAGATTAAGGTTGCTAACTTTATTTACAACCTAAAAGCCGTTTCTTATATTAGCCCATCTGAAAGCCTCTGTCTCTGTCTCTCTCTCTCCGTCTCTGTCTCTCTCTCTTTCTGCTTTATAAACACATTTTTTCATAATAACGGCAGACAGCACCAACGAGCTGAGGAATTAGACATACGTGCAACACCTTGATATCTCTATTTGGAAACGTTTCGCCCACCAGTTGCTTTATTAGTTCCGTGTGAATATGACAAAAGTATACAATAGCTGCAAGTAGATGAGTAAGACACATATACAACATTTAGGAAGGTTTATTCCCAGGTTGAGGGTCTGACTGCATCGTCACTCAATCTCCACTGCTTCCGCTGCCTCCTCTGTATTCGACTGACGAAGTCTACTGTATATGCGAAACGTTATGGATTAACAATACCTAGATGTGGCAGGTGTGTCTTACTTATCCCATCTTCATATCTGTTGTGTGTATAGATCTGCACAGCTGTGGGGGACTGATTACCTCATCTTCTTATCAGTTGTGTGTATAGATCTGCACAGCTGTGGGGGGACTCATTACCTCATCTTCTTATCAGTTGTGTGTATAGATCTGCACAGCTGTGGGGGACTCATTACCTCATCTTCTTATCAGTTGTGTGTATAGATCTGCACAGCTGTGGGGGGACTGATTACCTCATCTTCTTATCAGTTGTGTGTATAGATCTGCACAGCTGTGGGGGGACTGATTACCTCATCTTCTACTGCCGTCCCATATCATGTGTGTAAAGATCTGATAAAGTCACTGGTTGACAAAAGGTCTTCAAGTGAGAGTACCCGGGTGCTGCACTTGTGTCTAATTCCTCAACTGGTGTCCCTCGTCGCCTTTTTTCTTCTTAATGAAATTTGAAAGGGACAAACACAAGACGAACCCATTTTTATTGGGAAGCCCCTAAGAAAAACTCCCTCCTCCAGCCATTCCTCGTGCATCAGCCTAGGAGAGTTTCTCCCACTCATACCTGTATTTCCGGTGCAGCGTTTATTAACGTTTGGACTCCCTCAAGGGAGGTTCCTTGACGCTGGTGAGGGGTTCTGATCTGGGAATGGGATCTGTGCTCCAATTCCCTGAAGTGAGTCTGAATACCTTCCATTCCCCCTCCCCTCACACAGGAGCTGTATAATCCCTACGGGTTTAGCGCTCCCCGTGATAATAATAATACTACTACTACAACTAATAATACTAATACTAATAATAATAATAAGGATCACTAACTTGTGGATATATTCGTGGTCAGGTGTGGAGAGACGCTGGTTGGCCTCTCCCATCTGTCACAGCTGGTATGTTGTGTCGGGGTTCTTACCCTCGAACTGTGTCCACCGTCAAAGCTTCGTGTTTCCTGCACACTAACATTCAATAAGAATTTAAAACTCAAAATTCGGAAATAAGGTAAAGATACACATCTCTTGGTGTATACTATACACTAAGAGATGATTTTGCACCTCTTACTGTATACACTATAATTAAATACATACATATATATATATATATATATATATATATATATATATATATATATATATATATATATATATATATGTATATATATATATATATATATATATATATATATATATATATATATATATATATATATATATATATATTATATATATATATATATATGTCGTGCCGATTAGGTAAAACTGGTCAATTAGCAAGAACTCATCTAAAATTAAGTCCTTAATAAAATTTTCTCTTATACGTTTAAAGATATATTTTTTCATTTATGTTAATGTAAGAATTTATAATTTTGTACCAAGAGAAACTTTGAAAACCTACCTAACCTTATTACAACAAGCGCAATTTAATTTAGCCTAACCCAACTAAATATATTTTAGATACGTTAACATTAATTTAATAATAAACAAACACAATGAAATATAATATTTTCGTTATGTTCAGAATGATTTTGGCGAAATTATTGCATACACAAATTTTCACTTGTCTTATATGGCAAGGTGAGCGTTGCTATTTAAGCCAAAATCACCAGTTTTACCTAATCGGCACGACATATATATATATATATATATATATATATATATATATATATATATATATATATATAATATATATATATATACAGAATACAGTGTATACAAGGTATACCGTATATACAAGGTATTCCAAATATTGTTTATCCGTAGCAAGAGTGAGATACAAGGTGATAAATACCTTCCCTCTGGCTTCGCTTATATTGTTTCTTCCTCCGGTAAGAACCTAGAACTTACCCGGTGCTGAACTTACCCGGTGCTGAACTTACCCGGTGCTGAACCAAATACTGTCCATCCTTAACCAGAATTCTGCTCATCGTTAACAAGAATTTTGTTCATAATGAGAATTCTGTCCAGTGCTGAACGAAATATTATTCATATTTAATGAGAAATATTGTTCATATTTAATGAGAAATATTGTTCATATTTAATGAGAAATATTGCATTCCTCGTGTCATTCAATGCGAGGTGTGGTGTAGGCTTGATCCACCTTCCCTGTATGTATTGTTCCACACAAGGGGTACTGGAGGCTCGTGGCACAAAGGTCGTGTATATATACATATGAGAAGATACATTTCCATTAAAATATACATTGTTTCATGCGCACATGCATGAACAGAGAGATGTATGTAACTGAATATATACATATGTCTGTTAGCCAACGAGTCTATGTATTATCCAGCTTTTAATTGACATCCCACCTGTGTGTGTGTGTACTCACCTACATGTGGTGCTGATGTCGAGTCTCAGCTCTTGGACCCGTCCCTCAACTTGCCGAAAAATTCACTCACTCTAGCCTCGTAGGCCCTGTCATACCCATTCTTAAAACTGTATATATAGTCTGCCTCAACCATGCTTCGTCGAGGGTTATTCCACTTCCGACCATCCTCAGACACAAGAAATATTTCTTGATATCTCTATGTCCGTCTGTGAGGAAGTCAAGAGTACTGGGTGAGGAAGTCAAGAGTACTGGGTGAGTAAGTCAAGAGTACTGGGTGAGGAAGTCAAGAATACTGGGTGAGGAAGTCAAGAGTACTGGGTGAGGAAGTCAAGAATACTGGGTGAGGAAGTCAAGAGTACTGGGTGAGGAAGTCAAGAATACTGGGTGAGGAAGTCAAGAAGTACTGGGTGAGGAAGTCAAGAATACTGGGTGAGGAAGTCAAGAATACTGGGTGAGGAAGTCAAGGGTACTGGGTGAGGAAGTCAAGAGTACTGGGTGAGGAAGTCAAGAATACTGGGTGAGGAAGTCAAGGGTACTGGGTGAGGAAGTCAAGGGTACTGGGTGAGGAAGTCAAGAATACTGGGTGAGGAAGTCAAGAATACTGGGTGAGGAAGTCAAGAATACTGGGTGAGGAAGTCAAGAGTACTGGGTGAGGAGTCAAGATACTGTGAGAAGTCAAGTACTGGGTGAGGAAGTCAAGAGTACTGGGTGAGAAGTCAAGATACTGGGTGAATAAAGGTAGAAGTCAAGAGTACTGGGTGAGGAAGTCAAGGGTACTGGGTGAGGAAGTCAAGGGTACTGGGTGAGTAAGTCAAGGGTACTGGGTGAGGAAGTCAAGAGTACTGGGTGAGGAAGTCAAGGGTACTGGGTGAGGAAGTCAAGAGTACTGGGTGAGGAAGTCAAGGTACTGGGTGAGAAGTCAAGAGTACTGGGTGAGTAAGTCAAGAGTACTGGGTGAGAAGTCAAGGTACTGGGTGAGGTAAGTCAAGAGTACTGGGTGAGTAAGTCAAGAGTACTGGGTGAGTAAGTCAAGATACTGGGTGAGGAAGTCAAGAGTACTGGGTGAGGAAGTCAAGAGTACTGGGTGAGAAGTCAAGGTACTGGGTGAGGAAGTCAAGGGTACTGGGTGAGTAAGTCAAGGGTACTGGGTGAGGAAGTCAAGAGTACTGGGTGAGGAAGTCAAGAGTACTGGGTGAGAAGTCAAGAGTACTGGGTGAGAAGTCAAGATACTGGGTGAGGAAGTCAAGGGTACTGGGTGAGGAAGTCAAGGGTACTGGGTGAGTAAGTCAAGGGTACTGGGTGAGGAAGTCAAGAGTACTGGGTGAGGAAGTCAAGAGTACTGGGTGAGTAAGTCAAGAGTACTGGGTGAGTAAGTCAAGAGTACTGGGTGAGTAAGTCAAGGGTACTGTGAGAATCAAGGTACGAGGAAGTCAAGAGTACTGGGTGAGAAGTCAAGGTACTGGGTGAGAAGTCAAGAGTACTGGGTAGTAAGTCAAGAGTACTGGGTGAGTAAGTCAAGCGTACTGAGTGAGTAAGTCAAGAGTACTGGGTAAGTAAGTCAAGAGTACTGGGTAAGTAAGTCAAGAGTACTAGGTAAGTAAGTCAAGAGTACTGGGTGAGTAAGTCAAGAGTACTGGGTGAGTAAGTCAAGAGTACTGGGTGAGTAAGTCAGAGACGAGTAACAGTCTGGGTGAGTAAGTCAAGAGTACTGGGTGAGTAAGTCAAGAGTACTGGGTGAGTAAGTCAAGAGTACTGGGTGAGTAAGTCAAGAGTACTGGGTGAGTAAGTCAAGAGTACTGGGTGAGTAAGTCAAGAGTACTGGGTGAGTAAGTCAAGAGTACTGGGTGAGTAAGTCAAGAGTACTGGGTGAGTAAGTCAAGAGTACTGGGTGAGAAGTCAAGAATACTGGGTGAGTAAGTCAAGAGTACTGGGTGAGTAAGTCAAGAGTACTGGGTGAGTAAGTCAAGAGTACTGGGTGAGTAAGTCAAGAGTACTGGGTGAGTAAGTCAAGAGTACTGGGTGAGTAAGTCAAGAGTACTGGGTGAGTAAGTCAAGAGTACTGGGTGAGTAAGTCAAGAGTACTGGGTGAGTAAGTCAAGAGTACTGGGTGAGTAAGTCAAGAGTACTGGGTGAGTAAGTCAAGAGTACTGGGTGAGAAGTCAAGAGTACTGGGTGAGTAAGTCAAGAGGTCACTGGGTGAGTAAGTCAAGAGTACTGGGTGAGTAAGTCAAGGGTACTGGGTGAGGTAAGTCAAGAGTACTGGGTGAGTAAGTCAAGGTACTGGGTGAGTAAGTCAAGAGTACTGGGTGAGTAAGTCAAGGTACTGGGTGAGAAGTCAAGAGTACTGGGTAGTAAGTCAAGGTACTGGGTGAGAAGTCAAGAGTACTGGGTGAGGAAGTCAAAGTACTGGGTGAGAAGTCAAAGGTACTGGGTGAGTAAGTCAGGTACTGGGTGAGGAAGTCAAGGTACTGGGTGAGTAAGTCAAGAGTACTGGGTGAGAAGTCAAGAGTACTGGGTGAGAAGTCAAGGTACTGGGTGAGAAGTCAAGGTACTGGGTGAGTAAGTCAAGAGTACTGGGTGAGAAGTCAAGGTACTGGGTGAGTAAGTCAAAGGGACTGGGTGAGAGTCAAGGTACTGGTGAGAAGTCAAGAGTACTGGGTGAGTAAGTCAAGAGTACTGGGTGAGTAAGTCAAAGTACTGGGTGAGTAAGTCAAGAGTACTGGGGGTGCAAGGTAAGTCAAGAGTAAGTACTGGGTGAGTAAGTCAAGAGTACTGGTGAGTAAGTCAAGAGTACTGGGTGAGTAAGTCAAGAGTACTGGGTGAGTAAGTCAAGAGTACTGGGTGAGTAAGTCAAGAGTACTGGGTAAGTAAGTCAAGAGTACTGGGTAAGTAAGTCAAGAGTACTGGGTGAGTAAGTCAAGAGTACTGGGTAAGTAAGTCAAGAGTACTGGGTGAGTAAGTCAAGAGTACTGGGTGAGGAAGTGTTCTGCTCTGGGTTTGTTCCCATCCACAAAAGCGACAAAATATTGCCAATATTAAGTCGCCAAAGGCGCGGAGAACAAATGGCTCTACAGACATTTAAATTACTGCAGCGTCTACTTTGCTATGGTTCAGCATTTTCCTGGTGAAGATGAAGCGATTGTTTGGGCAGAACTGAAAGTGAGAATTGTTTTGCAGAGATGAGTTTGGTGGGGGGTTTTCTCTATGCGTGAGAGAGAGAGAGAGAGAGAGAGAGAGAGAGAGAGAGAGAGAGAGAGAGAGACAGAGAAGGAAGCACATTCACCATCACTCGTTCCTTGGCTGTCTCGTCAACCGGGAGAAGTTAGGAACCAGTCGTGGCCATCTCAGCAGGCCATCTACTACCGTAGACACACTCTCTCTCTCACTCTCCACTACCTCCAGCCTCCCCATCTTCCTCCTTGCATGACCACGTCTCTCTCCTATACAAAAGTTTTCTCAACACTTCTCTCCAGTACAGTTCCCCTTTGCCTTCCATCAAATAACAAAGATCCTTCAATCCGCAAACCCCTCAACACCCAGGAAGCTTTCCTCCCCTCATCCATTCCTTTCCTCCCCTCATCCATTCCTTTCCTCCCCTCATCCATTCCTTTCCTCCCCTCATCCACACCGTGATAGACCTCGTCCTTCACACACACACTCGTCTGCCCATGCCTTCACTCCCAGGTATCTGAATACGTACACGTCCATCAAGAGGATTCTCTCTCTCTCTCTCTCTCTCTCTCTCTCTCTCTCTCTCTCTCTCTCTCTCTCTCTCTCTCTCTCTCTCCTACTCCTCCTCCTTCCCCCCGTCTCCAATCTTCCATTATTTTCTAAATGCTTCCATCACGATGTTTTTTTCTGTTCTCACCTCTCTTACTCCCATCATTTACACTTCCTTCTATTCTCCTCCTCCTCAGCTGTTTCTTTCTTTCACATCTTGCATTATACATCACAAGATGTATGATTTATTATACAAGAAGTGACATTTGGTTTAATAGAAGGAAAAAATACACGGATTATACACTGCTGTGCTACAGATTTTATACATTACTATTGATGAATAATTTCGTGGTATTGTAGGGAAATACACAACTATGTATTGTATACTCATTCATACATTCTTCCAGTATTTTATACGCAGTATTAATTACACACACACATCTATGACCACCAGAAAAGACTTTTGTGTGTGTTTTATCTAAGGATTTAAAATGTAAACAGATATACATATTATAATTATAGTGGCTAAAGTGTTCCTTTTTTTTTGCCCTTGCCGCTTGTGTCTCGGGGAGTCCAAATGTTAAATTTTGAGGAGACATAAATGTACAAATTGTACTCACAAAAAACACTCACTAACACACTTTACGAACCCATAAAAAATATATAACCTTCGCTGCGACTGGCCCGCTCCCATACATACATATATAAGACTTTTGTGTGTGTCGTGTAATAGAAGAATGGAGTGAGTTCAATTAGTTAGCAGTGCCATCCCAGTCTGCTGGTCTGCGGGTCTGGTAGTCTCTGTGGGTCTGCTGGTCTGGTAGTCTGTGCGGGTCTGCGGGTCTGGTAGTCTGTGCGGGTCTGCGGGTCTCGGGAGGAAGGACTATGGGTGAAATTCTCGGTTTTTGTGGACTGAAATTCACCTCTGAATTGGTTGGAATAGTACAGTGCACAACAGCAACTCTTGACACCTAGTGGGAGTACATGCGAGTACACTGGAGGGCATGTGTGTACATTGGAGTACATAGGTGTACACAGGAGTACACGGGAGTACATGGGTGTATACAGGAATACATGGGTGTACACGGGAGTACATGGGTGTACACGGGAGTACATGGGTGTACATGGGAGTACATGGGTGTACACGGGAGTACATGGGTGTACACAGGAGTACACGGGAGTACATGGGCGTACACTGGAGTACACGGTACATGGGTGTACACAGGAGTACATGGGTGTACACAGGAGTACATGGATAAGGTAGATTACATTTTCTCTCAATGTCCAAATCGAGACTGTCCACTGGGTAGAACCTGTATCATGTACAGGATGGTACTAGGGCATCTACATTAACAGCGTACATGAGGATAAGATCAGAGATGTAGGATAGTTAATATGAGGATAATTAAAGTCAGACTAAATGAGATCAGGATAATCAAGACCCGGATAATTCACCATTAAAGAAAGGATACTTGTGTACAAGAGTTGTGTCACTGTGTGTGTGTGTGCTGGTGGTGTTGGCCACATACCAGGCCACATACCAGGCCACATACCATGGCACCACCTCGCCTGACTCAAGTCCACCCTCGCCTGTTCTGGAGTAATATTTCTCTCATTTCCATCACCATTCACTGTAACATTACAGCCCAGTGTTTGGGACTTTCATACTAATATTCTGCCATAACTTTCATAAATCCGCAAAGAAAGTGTCTCTCATCTATTTTTCTAAGAGTCGTAAATTGGAGTATACGACGACCGCCTTACGCAATTCTTTGACGCATTCTACAAATGAGCCACAAAACATGAAATATTGCCGCATGCGCTGCGGTTAAGTAACGCCGGCAGTAGAAATGGTAACGATGCAGTTATTACACTGGCTACTTTATTTCTCTCTTATCTCTCGTTGATCTGTATTTTTTGTTTAAGGCGTTTACCGGGAGTTTTTTTTTTTAAGACAGACCTGGTGATCCTCTGCTGGTTGTCTTCCGGAGGTGTGAATAACAAATACGCGAGAATACATGAGTGGGACATCACCTCGGTTTAACATATAAAATGTGCTGCTCTGAAGATGTGTGTAAGCACACGAAAGCGCTCAGTGATTTTTCCTATTTTCTCTGTGGTATTTTTATATATTAAATCTTTATTATTCAAGGGAAAAACTATTATATTATTGATGGTAAAGATTATCAAGTTGATGAGAAATATACAGTCGCCTGTGTAGTAAGTGTCTCAGTCCAGTACAACACTGGAGATATTGTAGAAGAAACAATATTTGGTGAGAGAGATACCCGCATGTGTCTTATCGTACTATGCCATATATTGATCCTTATGTTGCTATCTCTCTCTCTCTTGCAGGAAGGACAGAGACCGTAAATCGAGGACGTCCCTCAGACGTGTGTGTGTCTTCAGCGTCCACGAGGTGAAGATGGTATCACAGAGTGAAGGATGAACACCCACTCACCATGCCTCTGACGAAACGCTTCCTTTATAAACAGTTCAAGTCGTATCACTCTACCAGTTCATCGTACGTTCATCTCCGTAGAGTGTTACAAGAGCCATTGTAGTGAGTAACTGGAAGATGAATGAAGTAGATTTAGTGAGGAGACTAGAAAACTACGGTACAAGTGTCAGCAACAATTCTACAGAGCATTATGCTAGGTGTAATTCATCTAGATACCTCAAGTGTGTGTGTAGAGTTTCCAGTGAAAAACAACAGGCAGGATGCCTTACACAGTGCGTATCACACACCAGAGATAACATGGAGCGATGCACACAGTGCGACGTACATAAAACATGCGTACAGAACAGAGTGCTATTTCAGAAATGCAGCTCATTGCAGAAGACAGTGCGATGCTGCAATGCCAGAGTGCACAGAACTGTTGGTGTCGCGTCATCCACAGTGAACACTGTCAGGTACACCGCACCTTACACTCCAAGTGGATCCCTGGCGTTAAAGCCTTCCTATGACCTTTCTGAAAATTCTATCCTTGCTAAAGCCATTTCACCACCAACACCATCTTCATCTGTACCATCCTCAGCATCTCCACTCGTTCAGTCATCCATCTTACCAAACCCATCGTCTGTTTTGGTCCACTTCCCTTTTTTACTTAACATTTCAAAGCCTGATGAAGAGGGTCATCTCTTATCTGTAATACTGATCGCGTAGTAAATCATTTATTTTCTGGAGTCCCTGTGACAGGTGTTTCCCTAGGCTCATCAATATACAAAATAAATCCAAATACAACAAGATCAGTCATTGTATTTCTACCTTCATTAATCTATACTGCAATTTCTGACAGTGACCTTCATTGTCTTAAATCCTTCCACTCTTTGCATACTCGACCCTCTGTCTCGCATTCTCTTACGATATCATCTACGTCATTCTTAAGGCTACATGCCAGATCATCTACAACGCCAAGAACACCACCTGCAATGCGATCTACGACCACAGCCGCATCTCCTGCAATGCAGTCTACCACATATGCTCCCTCACCTACAATACAATCTACGACACCCGCTGCGTCACCTACAGTACAATCTACCACACACGTTGCGTCACCTACACTACCATCTAGAAAATCCACTACATCAAAGTCTACACCCACGCCAGCAACTCCCAAACTCCACACGAGACTCGACCCACAACACCGCGGAAAGAGGCCCAGCACCTCGAGTGCCAGGTTGCTAGAGCCGAGCACCTGCACGCCTGAGGGGGAAGTGCACGTCGAAGCGTCACCTGCGCCGTGCCTGCGGTCGAAGTGGACCTCGAAGCGAGGCAGCTGCCACCAGAGAGGCGGAGACGTCCTCACGGCTGCCTTCACCATGCTCGCTGTCGTCTTCACAACTGCTTCCTCCTACGAACTTAAGCGTAAGTAAGACAAATGGTACTTGCCTTTCCTGTCTCAATCTTCAATTTGGCTTTCCCTATAGTTCATTATTGTTTCGACATTCTGGTTTAGTAAACAGAGGATCGAGCCTCCACCACCACTACTTACTTCACATGGATGCAGAAGTATTGTTCGAGTCACGGTATTGTGCCTTTTTTTGTTATTTACTGAACGACATCTTTGTATACAGACCGAACACTGTAACGAAGTACCTCCAGCTCTCACTAATATAAACGTTCACAGAAGAAGTGAACTTGACCTACTGTTTACGCTTTAACAAAGGGGTTAGTGTGAGAAAGGGGAGCAACTGATGGTTTCTCTCTCTCTCTCTCTCTCTCTCTCTCTCTCTCTCCAGTCTAGCTAATACAGAGTAATGCTGGGGTCCATCTTGCCAATTTTCTCTGCCTCATTTCTCAAGCTGCTACCTTGCAGGGAAGAAAAATGAGAGAGAGAGAGAGAGAGAGAGAGAGAGAGAGAGAGAGAGAGTGAGAGAAGACAAGAACAAAGGTACCTAAGCTGTTCCAACTAGCTCCTTCCTCTCCTATCCTTTTTTTCCCCTCAGATATTTACAAGATTTTTACCCCGGTTTGTAGTTGACCTATTTGTACTCACCTATTTATATTCACCTATTTGAGTTACAGGGGTCGAGTCATATATCCTGGCCCCGCCTCTTCACTGATCGCTACTAGGTCCTTTCTCTCCCTGCTAAATGAGCTTTATCATACCTCGTCTTAAAACTATGTATGGTTCCTGCCTAAACTACGTCACTTTCTAGGCTATTAAACTTCCTGACAACTCTGTGACTGAAGAAATACTTCTAACATCCCTTTGATTCATCTGAGTCTTCAACTTCCAATTGTGACCCCTTGTTGCTGTGTCCTATCTCTGGAACATCCTGTCTCTGTCCACTTTGTCAATTCCTCTCAGTATTTTGTATGTAGTTATCATGTCTCCCTTAACTCCTGTCCTTCAGTGTCGTCAGGCCGATTTCCCTTAACCTTTCTTTGTAGGACAATCCCCTTAGCAAACCTTTGCACTTTCTCTAATTTCTTGACGTGCTTGACCAGGTGTGGATTCCAAACTGGTGCTGCATACTCCAGTATGGGCCTGACGTACACGGTGTACAGGGTCTTGAACGATTCCTTACTGAGGTATTGGAACGCTATTCTTAGGATTGGCAGGCGCCCATATGCTGCAGCAGTTATCTGGTTGGTGTGTTCCTCAGGAGATGTGCTCGGTATTATACTCACCCCAAGATCTTTTTCTTTGAGTGAGGTTTGCAGTCTTTGGCCACCTAGATTATACTCTATCTGCGGTCTTCTTTGCCCTTCCCCGATCTTCATGACTTTGCATTTGGCGGTGTTAAATGTCCAGGCCTCTTTGTAGTTCTGCCTGATCCTCATCTTATTTAATTCTCCTCATTAACTTCACATCATTTGCAAACAGGGACACTTCTGAGTCTATCTCTTCCATCATGTCATTCACATATACAAAAAACAGCACAGGTCCTAGGACTGACCCTAGTGGAACCCTGCTCGTCACAGGCGCCCACTGTGATACCTCATCCCGCACCATGACTCGTTGTTGCCTCCCTGTCAGGTATTCTTTAATCCATTGCAGTGCCTTTCCTGTTAGTGCATGCCTGATCCTCTAGTTTTTGCATTAACCTCTTGTGAGGAACTGTGTCGAAGGCCTCGCAGTCCAAGAAAATGGAATCTATCCACCCCTCTCTCTCGTGTCTTACTTTCGTTACCTTGTCAAAAAACTCCAGTAGGTTTGTGACACACGATTTTCCTTCCCTGAAACCGTGCTGGTTGTCGTTTATAAGCTTGTGTCTTTCTAGGTGCTCCACCACTCTCCTCCTGATAATCTTCTCCATGACTTTGCATACTATACACGTCAATGACACAGGTCTGTAGTTTAATGCCTCGTGTCTGTCTCCTTTCTTAAAAATTGGGACTACATTTGCCATCTTCCATACCTCAGGTAGTTGCCCAGTTTCAATGGATGTGTTGAAGATTTTTGTTAGTGGCACACACAACATCTCTGCTCCCTCTCTAAGGACCCACTTAGAAATGTTGTTGGTCCCACCGCCTTTGAGGTATCAAGTTCACATAGCAGCTTCTTCACCTCCTCCTCGGTTGCGTGTATTTCATCCAACACTTGTTGGTGTACCTCCCTATTCTGACTTCCTGGAGTCATTCCTGTCTCCACTGTAAATACTTCTTTAAATCTCATGTTGAGCTCCTCACATATTTCTTGGTCGTTTCTTGTGAACTCCCCACCTTCCTTCCTCAGCCTGATTACCTGGTCCTCCTGATGTGGCTATACAACAGCTTCGGGTCAGACTTGACTTTCGATGCTATGTCATTTTCGTATTGTCGCTGAGCCTCCTTTCTTATCTGTGCATATTCGTTTCTGGCTCTTCGGCTAATCTCTTTATTTTCCTGGGCCCTTTGTCTTCTGTACTTTTTCCATTCTCTAGTGCACTTAGTTTTTGCCTCCCTACACTTTTGGGTGAACCAAGGACTCGTTCTTGTCTTCCCATTATTTCTGTTGCCTTTGGGAGCAAACCTCTCCTCTGAGTTCTTGTATTTTGTTGTCACATAGTCCATTATTTCTTTTACTGGTTTTTCTGCAAATTCTCTTTCCCACTGAACGTCTTGCAGGAAGTTTCTAATGCCTGTGTAGTCCACCCTTTTTGTGGCTCAACTATGCATTCAAAGCACAGAACCACATGATCACTAGCTCCAAAGGGCCTTTCATTCATGACATCCTCGATGTTCGAACTACTCAAGGTGAATACGAGGTCCAATCTTGCTGGTTCATCCTCCATTCTCTCTCTCGCTCTGATAGTGTCCATAACATGTTGATGCATGAGGTTTTCCAGTACCACATCCATCATCTTGGCTCTTCCTGTTTCGGGACCCCCATGGGGCTCCAGGTTTTCCCAGTCAATCTCCTTGTGATTGCTCTACGCATGTTAGCTCTTCAGACCACCTCGGCTAGTGTGTCTACCATTCCTCTTTTGTTCTCTTCGTATTCTTCTCTTGGCCTCCTGCAGTTCTGTAGTTCTGTGGCAGGTTGTACATCACTGCAATTACCACCTTATGGGCCCCAGACTCGGGCCATAAGGTGGTCCCTTTCCCCCATTCCATCCATTTCTTCAAATCCCCACCGGTTTTTAATGAGCAGTGCAACTCCTCCTCCTTCCCCTCTGCTTCCTCTATCTTTCCTCAGGATCTGATATCCGGGTGGAAAAATTGCAACTGTCATCCTGGTGAGTTTCGTTTCTGTGAGTGCTATTATGTCTGGGGATGTCTCCTTGATTCTTTCATGCCACTCCTCACATTTATTTGTTATTTCGTCTGTATTTGTATACCAAACCTTCAACTTTTTTCTAAAACTGTGGTCTGTGGGGTACGTTGGGGTTGGGGAAGCGGGAGACATGAGGAGGAACTATGGGGGTTTGCTGTGAAGGTGGAGTTTGTAATGAGATGGGTGGGGGCATTGGGTATGGCATGTGGGTTTTGGGTTAGAATGTTTGGTTGCACTGGGGTTGCCGGGGTTGGGAGGCTTCTGTAGGTGGTTGTGAGGGAGGTTGTATTTGATCTTCCTCCTGAGTCTGGGTTCTCCTGTCAATCTCCATCTTTGCCTCTCTTTCCTCCTTTCGTCTTTGTACCCTCTCTTTCAGTTTCTGCTTTTCTTTTCATGTTCTGTCGCGGTCGAGATACACTCTCTGGTACTTCGACATGTCCCTTAGTTGTGCTTTCTCCTTCAGGATCATGTTTCGAGCCGATTCTGTCTTGAAAATCATTTTGAGTGGCCGGTTTGTTCCTTTTGCAAACCCCTCTAGTCTCAGAAAATTTGACAGCTGGGTCAGGTCGTCCTCTCATATGCCTTTCATGATGCTTTCAATTGCTTTTTCCTACCCTTGTCTTCTTGCTTCGTAAGTTTCCCTTCAACTTCCTGGAGCCCTTTCATTCCCTCACTGCATATCCCTATGTATCCCCTGATTCAATCTCTTCACTATCTGTTGTTCCTTGGCCAAGTGGTCTGTCATTTTCCCTTCTCAGCTTTCCTGGGCACCGCTGTGGTCTGTTAGGGCCTCTACGTACAGTCCCCCGAGTGTTTCTGATGTGTTCCTCTTTTTTTCTCGGGCTCCACGATGGTCTGATAGGGTCTCTGTATACAGTTTCACTCCTTCGTACCCTACAGTCCCCTCGTTGTGTGTGTGTGTGTGTGTGTGTGTCTCAGTGGCCCTGTGTTCGTTTTTTATCCACGTTCTTATGGGTTCCTTGCGTGTCACCTGCTAAAAATTATACCTGTGATTACATAGTGCTTCCTCTGTTGTTAATTATCGACCCCTATAATTACCTTGCAAGTATAATTAATCCTGGATAACAGGAGATGGTAATGAACACAATATTGTCAATGCTTGTTACTTCGTATGAGAGATGTTTGAGTGTTTGTGTGTGTGTGTTTGTGTGTGTTTGTGTGTGAATACTCACCTAATTATTATTGCAGGGGTCGAGTTTCAGCTCCTGGCCCCGCCTCCTCGCTTGTTGCTACTGGGTTCGCTCTCTCCTGGTTTCTCTCCTTAAAACTATGTACGGATCCTGCCTCTAATTCCTGACTACTTTAACGCTGAAGAAATACTTCCGAACATCCCTGTTACTCATCTGTGTTTTTAACTTCAAACCGTGCCCTCTTGTACCTATTTCCAGTCCCTCTAGCAATCTGTCCCTGTCCACCCTGTCAGTTCCTCACAGCATTTTGTACGTTGTTATCATATCCCTCCCTTGTCCTGCTGTCCTCTCTAGTGTCATCAAGTTGAGTTCCCTTAACCTCTCCTCAAAGGACATACCCCTTAGCTCCGGGACTAGTCTTCTTGCAAACCTCTGCACTTTCTTCAGTTTCTTGAAATGTTTGACCAAGTGTAGGTTCCGTGGTGGTTCTGAATACTCCAATATGCACCTGATTTATAACGTATACAGTGTCATGAATGACTCCTTAGATGTCTAAAAGCTAAGACAAACATTTTCTGCAGCCGTTATTGGGCTGATGTGCGTTTCGGGAGATATGCTCGGTACAATGCTCACCGCGAGGTCCCTTTCCTTGAGTGAGGTTTGCAGCCTTAGTCCCCCGATCCTGTACTCCGTCTATGGTCTTCTTTCCCTATCCTTAATTTTAATATAATAATAATAATAATTATTATTATTATTATTATTATTATTATTATTATTATTATTATTATTATTATTATTATTATTATTATTATTATTATTATTATAAACCAACAACAGCAATAATAATAATAATAATAACATTAATAATAATAATACTTTGAGACTTTTAGCATCAGCGGGGTGACGTAAGACAATAATATCAAGACAGGACTCTGAAATGAGTCTACACTGGTGGTAGTCTACACTGGTGGTAGTCTACACTGGTGGTAGTCTACACTGGTGGTAGTCTACACTGGTGGTAGTCTACACTGGTGGTAGTCTACACTGGTGGTAGTCTACACTGGTGGTAGTCTACACTGGTGGTAGTCTACACTGGTGGTAGTCTACACTGGTGGTAGTCTACACTGGTGGTAGTCTACACTGTTGGTAGTCTACACTGGTGGTAGTCTACACTGGTGGTAGTCTTCACTGTTGGTAGTCTACACTGTTGGTAGTCTACACTGGTGGTAGTCTACACTGTTGGTAGTCTACACTGGTGGTAGTCTTCACTGTTGGTAGTCTACACTGGTGGTAGTCTTCACTGTTGGTAGTCTACACTGTTGGTAGTCTACACTGTTGGTAGTCTACACTGGTGGTAGTCTTCACTGTTGGTAGTCTACACTGTTGGTAGTCTACACTGTTGGTAGTCTACACTGGTGGTAGACTACACTGTTGGTAGTCTACACTGGTGGTAGTCTACACTGGTGGTAGTCTTCACTGTTGGTAGTCTACACTGGTGGTAGTCTACACTGGTGGTAGTCTTCACTGTTGGTAGTCTACACTGTTGGTAGTCTACACTGGTGGTAGACTACACTGGTGGTAGTCTACACTGTTGGTAGTCTACACTGGTGGTAGTCTACACTGGTGGTAGTCTTCACTGTTGGTAGTCTACACTGGTGGTAGTCTACACTGGTGGTAGTCTTCACTGTTGGTAGTCTACACTGTTGGTAGTCTACACTGGTGGTAGACTACACTGGTGGTAGTCTACACTGGTGGTAGTCTACACTGGTGGTAGTCTACACTGGTGGTAGTCTACACTGGTGGTAGTCTACACTGTTGGTAGTCTACACTGTTGGGAGCTATCTTTAATTAAGGCAGGAAGTGAGAGCCAAGAAGTTGTAACTTTCTTTAACGTTGGGAACACCGTCGGGGAATTGTTGCCAGAGCTAGGCGGGTCAGAAACGTAGCTGCGATTGAGCGGACTGCGGATCGAGCCTGCACACACGCACACACACATATATATATATATATATATATATATATATATATATATATATATATATATATATATATGTCGTGCCGATTAGGTAAAACCTGCGATTTTGGCTTAAATAGCAACGCTCACCTTGCCATATAAGACAATTGAAAATTTGTGTATGCAATAATTTCGCCAAAATCATTCTGAACCTAACGAAAAAAATATATTTCATTGTGTTTGTTTATTATTAAATTAATGTTAACGTATCTAAAATATATTTAGTTGGGTTTGGCTAAATTATATTGCGCTTGTTGTAATAAGGTTAGGTAGGTTTTCAAAGTTTCTCTTGGTACAAAATTATAAATTCTTACATTAACATAAATGAAAAAAATATATCTTTAAACATATAAGAGAAAATTTTAGAAAGGACTTAATTTTAGATGAGTTCTTGCTAAATGACCAGTTTTACCTAATCGGCACGACATATATATATATAGTCACACATATGGAAATTTCAGAAGGGCTAAAAAGGCGATGACAGGAGTTTAAGCCTGTAATTATCCCTGTTTTCAAGATAATTTAGAAATAATCAGACGCTCCCACACGTAATTATCTGGGAATATATAGTGAGGTTCGAGGGGTTTGTTTGGGGGTACGAGTCGTCTCTGACACCCACTTACCATTAGCGTAGCAGCAGCAGAAAGTTATGCGTTTTGATAGGATGTGTTAAGTGAGGATTCGTATGAAAGTGGAGGTGGTGGGGTGGAGACAAGACGGTGTCAGGGAGGCTGGACCTTCATCTCAGGTGATGTGATGGAGGTGCTCAGCCTCATAGTTCCATAGAATGTTGGTGGGTAGCGATTTAACCGGTATTTAACAGGTGTTGTGCTGTCTTTTAATAACTCGAAAAGCTTTAAACTTGATAATTAAATTAACTAGCAATAAATACTACTACTATTAATAATAATAACTTATTATGTTCTTAAAATTAGCATATTTACACACACACACAGTGAAGAGGCAGGGCCAGGAGCTATGAAATGACCCCTGCAACCACAATTTGGTGCGTACAATTAGGTGAGTACACACACACACACAATTACAGTACATATATATCACATACAGTTAAATCCAGTGTATAAGATTGAAACCTGAAGCGTGGGTATAATAACTGCAAGGCCATTTAGAAGTGTTCAACCCCATGCAGTATAAGAGGATTGAGCACTGAACAAAAGTTCTCCCAGAACAGGAGGATCTTCTCACCAGAGAGAGGATTAGAATAAATTCAAACAGAATTTTCCTCCGCTCGTTCAGTTGTTTCACATATTTTACTCTTTTCCTCCCTTGTGTACAAGAGTAACTCATGAGTTTTAGTGGAGTTAATCCAGAGCTCACTGCGCGTGTTGCAATAGCATTAAACTTGTGTTTTGAGTGACCCCCCCTTGTTGCAATATATTTCAAATGCTAAGCCTTCATGATAATATTTTTTTCTGAGGCTCCTCTTGTTGAAATACTTTTTTTTAAAGCGATATAAGATACAAAACAACAACCGGGGGGGGGAGACTGGTAGTTCTAGGCCTTTCGTGTTTCAATCAACACATCTTCAGGAGCTTGCAATGTTGCAGAGGTTCAAGCAAATACAATCACAGTGAGCGCAAAGGCGCAGAAGAACATACACTTCACAGTGTATATACACGGAAGGACATACACCTGACGATGTGTATACACTGGACATACACCTCACGGTGTGTATACACTGAAAGATATACATGTTACGGTGTATATACAGGGTGTTTCACTCGTAGGAGGCCTCAACTTTATCAGTGCAATAAACGGTCATGCTAGAAATAGTATATACAGCAAATAGTGGAATGTGAGGTAATGAGTCCATGTATCGTGTTGATAAAGTTACTGGAGGGCGAAACGTCTACAAAATAGAGACCCTGATGTTGCACAAGTGTCTAATTTATCATGTTATTGGTGTTGTAGACCAATAATACACTAAGTGTAATACACACACACTGTGAGGGGTCGTTCTATGTTAATTAGACAAATGGGTGTTTAACTTACTCTCAAAATATTTTATTTTTTTCGGACGGTTTCCACTCATTATTTCATTAACGAGCTGAGAGGCGCAAACTGAATCTGGCTTGATTCACGCTGACGGCTCTGTCTGTCTGTCTGCTTGTCTACCCCTCTGTCTGTCTGTCTGCTTGTCTACCCCTCTGTCTGTCTGTCTGGCTCTCTCTCTTTTTCCACCCGTTTCCCTTCTTCCAGTTTGGAAGGGAATGTAAAAGAAGGAAACTAAAAGTAAACATTATAAAGAGCAAGGTGATAAAGATAACAAGAACTGAGGTAATGGAAGATTGGATATCAGATTAGAGGGAGAGAGTATGGAGGAGGTGAATACATTCAGATATTTGGAAGTGGATTTCTCAGCAGATGGATCTATGGAAGACGAGTTGAATCATAGAATTGAGTGGTGCACTGAGGAGTCCGTGGAGACAAAGAACGTTATCCATGGAAGCAAAGAGAGAAATGTATGAGAGTATAGTTATACCAACGCTCTTATATGGGTGTGAAGCATGGGTGATGAATGTTGCAACGAGGAGAAGGCTGGAGGCAGTGGAGATATCGTGTCTGAGGGCAATGTGTGGTGTGAATATAATGTGGAGGATCCGTAGCTTGGAGATTAGAAGGTGCGGGGTTTCTAAAAGTATTATCCAGAGGGCTGAGGAATGATTGTTGAGGTGGTTCGGACATTTAGAGAGGATGGAACGAAATAGAACGACTTGGAGAGCATATTAATATGCAGTGGAAAGAAGGCGGGGTAGGGGTAAAGGAGGTTTTATGAGCGAAGGGCTTGAACGTCTAACAAGCGTGTGTGAGCGTGTTAGATAGGATCGAGTGGAGACAAATGATTTTTATGATTTGACGTGCTGTTGGAGTGTGACCAAAATAACATTTATGAAGGGATTCAGGGAAACCGGTTAGCCGGACTTGAGTCCTGGAGGTGGAAAGTACAATGTCGGCACTCTGAAGGAGGGGTGTTGGTATGATGCAGCTTGTTAACTGTAGTGTCGGCACGACTCTGGCAAGACAGTGATGGGGTGAATGATGATGAAAGAGTTTCTTCTTTTTCGGGAAACCCTGCCTTGGTGGGAAATGGCCGATGTGTTAATAAAAAAATAATAAACACACACACACACACACACACACACACACAGGATGTTCCAGAGAGGGAACACAGAAACAAGGGGACACAACTGGAAGCTGAAGATTCAGATGAGTCAAAGGTTTGTTAGGAAGCATTTCTTCAGCCATAGAGTAGTTAGGAAGTGGAATAGTCTAGCGAACGATATAGTGGAGGCGGGAACCATACATAGTTTTAAGACAAGGTATGATAAAGCTCATGGAGCAGGGAGCGCAGAGACCCAGTAGCGGACAGCGAAGAGGCGGGGCCAGGAGCTGAGTCTCGACCCCTGCAACCACAATTAGGTGAGTACACACACATACACACACACACACACACACACACACACACACACACACAAACACACACACACCCCTAACAACAATCTTCAACACATCTATCGAAACAGGGCAACTACCTGAGGTATGGAAGACAGCAAATGTAGTCCCAATTTTAAAAAAAAGGAGACAGGAACGTAGCACTAAACTACAGACCAGTGTCACTGACGTGTATAGTATGCAAGGTCATGGAGAAGATTATCAGGAGAAGAGTGGTGGAACACCTAGAAAGGAATAAGCTTATCAACGACGGCCAACACGGTTTTAGGGACGGGATATCCTGTGTCACAAACCTACTGGAGTTCTATGACAGGGTGACAGCAGTAAGACAAGAGAGAGGGGTGGGTAGATTGCATATTCTTGGATTGTAAGAAGGCGTTTGACACAGTTCCACACAAGAGATTAGTGCAAAAGCTGGAGGACCAGGCAGGGATAACAGGGAAGGCACTCCAATGGATCAGGGAATACCTGTCAGGAAGACAGCAGAGTCACGGTTCGTGGCGAGGTGTCAGAGTGGGCGCCTCTGACGAGTGGGGTTCCACAGGGGTCAGTCCTAGGACCGGTACTGTTTCTGGTATTTGTCAACGACATGACGGAAGGAATAGACTCCGAAGTGTCCCTGTTTGCAGATGATGTGAAGTTGATGAGAAGAATTCAATCGGACGAGGACCAGGCAGAACTACAAAGGGATCTGGACAGGCTGCAGGACTGGTCCAGAAATTGTCTCCTGGAGTTCAACTCCACCAAGTGCAAAGTCATGAAGATTGGGGAAGGGCAAAGAAGACCGCAGACGGAGTACAGTCTAGGGGGCCAGAGACTGCAAACCTCAATCAAGGAAAAAGATCTTGGGATGAGTATAACACCAGGAACATCTCCTGAGGCGCACATCAACCAAATAACTGCTGCAGCATACGGGCGCCTAGCTAACCTAAGAACAGCATTCCGACATCTTAATAAAGAATCGTTCAGGACCCTGTACACTGTGTACGTTAGCCCCATACTGGAGTATGCAGCACCAGTTTGGAACCCACACCTAGCCAAGCACGTGAAGAATCTCGAGAAAGTGCAAAGGTTTGCAACAAGACTAGTCCCGGAGCTAAGGGGTATGTCCTACGAGGAGAGGTTAAGGGAAATAGACCTGACAACACTGGAGGACAGGAGAGATAGGGGGACATGATAACAACATATAAGATACTGAGAGGAATTGACAAAGTGGACAGAGACAGAATGTTCCAGAGATGGGACACAGCAACAAGGGGACACAGTTGGAAGTTGAAGACTCAGATAAATCACAGAGATGTTAGGAAGTATTTCTTCAGTCACAGAGTGGTCGGGAAGTGGAATAGTTTAGGAATCGATGTAGTGGAGGCAGGCTCCATACATAGCTTTAAGAAGAGGTATGATAAAGCTCATGGCGCAGGGAGAGTGACCCAGTAGCGGCCAGTGAAGAGGCGGGGCCAGGAGCTTTGAATCGACCCTGCAACCACAACTAGGTGAGTACACACACACACACTTTTAAACTCTGCTCATTTCTTGCCCAGAGGAAGTTTTTGGAGGCTAAAGAAAGAAAAAAAATAATTGTTCTTCTTTTCTTGGACGAACATAGATTTGTAAATAATGGTGCAAACATCGCCTTCGCCAGGTCGAAGACTATCACACATCTGTGAAAGAAGCTTGAGGAAGACACCCAGATAAATATTGACATTTACAAGGTGTAAGCGCCTTGTGTGACAAATGCTGCATTTAGGAAACAAGCGATTTTAAACATCGACTTCATCAGCATCAACTCTACACGTCTGTAAACATTAACATTGCCACATTTCCACATAAGCACAGAATATCATATTTATAAATGGTATACCGGAACACTGGGTTAGAAACCCGACGATTGATGATCTTACCCGAGTATTGTTCTTGTACTAAAGATTGATGGATGAGCTAAGAGACTGATGACCTTAAACTGCTCATCTTCCACCGTTCGTCCTTATATAGGACTGATGAAGCCACTGACTGTAGCAACGTTACCATACTAGAGATACTCAGATGCTGCACAAGTGTCTCATTCGTCAACTAGATTTGTTATTAACATCTGCTACGTCTTCCAACATCGCTGATGTCTGCTCATCTCTGAAGGCTAAGAGGCTGACCATCTTGTACTTAAGGTGATGGACTCATCACATCAAACAACCTCTGAAGGCTAAGAGGCTGACCATCTTGTACTTAAGGTGATGGACTCATACATCAAACAACTCTGAAGGCTAGAGGCTGACCATCTTGAATTAAGGTGATGGACTCATACATCAAACAACCTCTGAAGGCTAAGAGGCTGACCATCTTGTACTTAAGGTGATGGACTCATCACATCAAACAACCTCTGAAGGCTAAGAGGCTGACCATCTTGTACTTAAGGTGATGGACTCATCACATCAAACAACCTCTGAAGGCTAAGAGGCTGACCATCTTGTACTTAAGGTGATGGACTCATCACATCAAACAACCTCTCCATTTCATATTCTAGGCTTTCCCCAACGCTGACGTTTACAGGAGTGTATACGACTGACGAAGCGTGCAGCGCAGGCGGTACCTACCCTCAATGAAAGTTCCTAATATTGGACACTTAAGTGCGGAGAAACAAAGCTAAGTTTAAACTCTGACGGGATGTAACAGCAAAGATCAGATAAAGATTAGAGAATAAGTCAAAATGAACAACGTGAACACTGCGACCAGGTATAAAGTGTTTTCACCTGATGTCTTCAATTTTTGATACTCTTACAGTTAGTTAATTTGTTTTCAACACAAACAATATGGAGCAAATGTAGCGTTATTAGTTATCGTAACTGATCCGAGTGTGTCACATTCTGAAGTGATAATCAACCAGGTGAAGTGATAATCAACCAGGTGAAGTGATAATCAACCAGGTGAAGTGATAATCAACCAGGATAAAGTGATAATCAACCAGGTGAAGTGATAATCAACCAGATAAAGTGATAATCGACCAGGGTGATGCTTGTGAAAAGTTAATGAGAGGAGAGAAGAGAGTTGTGGTGTTGGTGGTGAGGTCTGTGACGAGTCTCTGGGAGGGGCTGGAAAATATTGAAAACATACGACTGTGCTCAGCAGGTAAGACCTGTGCTCAGCAGGTAAGACCTGTGCTCAGCAGGTAAGACCTGTGCTCAGCAGGTAAGACCTGTGCTCAGCAGGTAAGACCTGTGCTCAGCAGGTAAGACCTGTGCTCAGCAGGTAAGACCTGTGCTCAGCAGGTAAGACCTGTGCTCAGCAGGTAAGACCTGTACGTATATTGTAGCACATGAAACATGAGCGACCTGCCATACAGGTACAGTGTACTACACGTATCTTTGTGTGCAATAATCCACGGTTGTAGTGTGCATGACTCTAACAGGTGAAGGTAACACCAGGTTATGATAATCAACAGTTAACAATGCATATATCATATAACATTTGAACCATAACGTCTACATGGGTTAATAAATGCGAAGTATTTTAAACCTTCATTATTTTTAATTTAGCATGAAGATTCTGAAACATTAATTTGTTTTAATGAATTAAATAAGTTATTAAAATACGTTTTTGTAACTAGAGTAAGTTGTCTAGACGGGTTAGGTTAGGAAAGGTTTGCCAGGTAACAGGACAGATATTTCCTGACGTGGGTCTCAGTCACATGACTCACAGCTTGGAGCTTCTGGTCATCTGACCGAGGCCTTCCACTGGCTTACCCCTCCTCCCTTTAAAAATTATGGTTGTGATTATAACCATTAAGTATTTGCTTAAACATATACATGTCATAACTTTTATTCCAGCTCGTAAATACCATTTTTATTTTCAAGTATTTATATTAATTGCCAAATAAAGCGATAAAAAAAAACTTATCTTTGCCAGCAATTGATGACATGATCCTGGCTGTTGATGTCTCTAAGGAATCCACACACAAACTGGTTATTGTAGACTTCTAATTCTTTATAACTCTCGAAATATTGGGATGTGTAATGACTAGGTGAAAATACCGGGCAGTTCCACAGTATATGTGTATGCTAGGCTGGCCGCCACTATGACGTCTCATCACAATACAACTACAGACATTTCCTACTGATCATCAACATTCATCAACTCTAACTTAACCTCATACTTTATTCTTTCATTTGTCTGAAGACTAACTTAAGTCTGAACACGAGAGTGTTAATTTAAACATTGCAGAGAGTTACTTTGTATCGATGTTAATGTAATCTTAACTTTTACAAGAAGTAAATATATCACAATGAAAAACGTCTAAAATAATTCACTAATTTATTTATGGAATACTTACGGCATTTTCTTTACTTCTCATACGTCTGGCAGGTGTGTGTGTGTACTCACCTATTTGTGGTTGCAGGGGTCGAGTCATAGCTCCTGGCCCCGCCTCTTCACTGATTGCTACTAGGTCCTCTCTCTCCCTGCTCCATGAGCTTTATCAAACCTAGTCTTAAAACTATGTATGGTTCCTGCCTCCACTATGTCGCTTTCTAGGCTATTCCACTTCCTGACTACTCTATGACTGAAGAAATACTTCCTAACATCCCTTTGACTCATAGGAGTCTTCAACTTCCAATTGTGACCCCTTGTTTCTGTGTCCCCTCTCTGGAACATCTTGTCTCTGTCCACCTTATCTATTCCTCGCAGTATTTTATATGTCGTTATCATGTCTTCCCTAACCCTCCTGTCCTCTAGTGTCGTCAGGCCGATTTCCCTTAACCTTTCTTCGTAGGACAATCCCCTTAGCTCTGGGACTAGTCTTGTTGCAAACATTTACACTTTCTCTAATTTCTTGACGTGCTTGACCAGGTGTGGGTTCCAAACTGGTGCTGCATACTCCAGTATGGGCCTGACGTATATGGTATACAGAGTCTTGAATGATTCCTTAGTGAGGTATTGGAACGCTATTCTTAGGTTTGCCAGCCGCCCGTATGCTGCAGCAGTTATCTGATTGATGTGTGCCTCAGGAGATGTGCTCGGTATTATACTCACCCCAAGATCTTTTTCCTTGAGTGAGGTTTGCAGTCTTTGGCCACCTAGACTATACTCTGTCTGTGGTCTTCTTTGCCCTTCCCCGATATTCATGACTTTACATTTGGCAGGGTTAAATTCTAGGAGCCAGTTACTGGACCAGGCTTGTAGCCTGTCCAGGTCTCTTTGTAGTCCTGCCTGATCCTCGACTGATTTGATTCTTCTCATTAACTTCACATCATCTGCAAACAGGGACACTTCTGAGTCTATCCCTTCCGTTATGTCATTCACATATACCAAAAACAGTACAGGTCCTAGGACTGACCCTTGTGGAACTCCACTCGTCACAGGTGCCCACTCTGACACCTCGTCACATAAGAACATAAGAACATAAGAAAGAAGGAACACTGCAGCAGGCCTACTGGCCCATGCGAGGCAGGTCCAAATCTCCAACGGCTTAAGCCAATGCCCCTACCCAGCCAGGTCAGGTTACATTCACTTAAGGAAGGAGCACTGCATCTGACCTAGTAGCACAAGCTAGTCAGGACCAATTCACACCCAACCGCACCCACTCATATAATTGTCCAGCCGACCACCTGGTCAGGTCACTTCCACTTAAGGAATTAGTACAGGTCAGGTTACATTCACTTAAGGAAGGAGCACTGCATCTGACCTACTACAAGCTAGTCAGATCCAAACTCACACCCATCCACACCCACCCATGTATTTATCTAACCTATTTTTAAAACTACACAACGTCTTAGCATCTATGACGGTACTCGGGAGTTTGTTCCACTCATCCACAACTCTATTACCAAACCAGTGCTTTCCTATATCCTTCCTGAATCTGAACTTTTCCAACTTGAAACCATTGCTGCGAGTCCTGTCTTGGTTGGATATTTTCAGCACGCTATTTACATCCCCTTTGTTTATTCCTGTTTTCCATTTGTACACCTCAATCATATCCCCCCTAATTCTACGCCTTTCTAGAGAGTGCAGATTCAGGGCCCTCAGTCTATCCTCATAGGGAAGATTTCTGATACAAGGGATCAACTTTGTCATCCTCCTTTGTACGTTTTCCAGTGCATTTATATCCATTCTGTAATACGGTGACCAGAACTGTGCAGCATAATCTAAATGAGGCCTAACCAAAGATATATAGAGTTGAAGAACAACCTGAGGACTTCTATTATTTATACTTCTTGATATGAAGCCAAGGATTCTGTTAGCTTTATTGCGAACACTTATGCACTGTTGTCTAGGCTTCAGATTACTACTAACCAGAACTCCTAAATCCTTCTCGCAATTACAAGTAATAAGATCTGTATTATTCAGCTTATATGTGGCATGGTTATTGTCCTGCCCAACATTTAGAACTTTGCATTTGTTTACATTAAACTGCATCTGCCACTTCTCCGACCACTGCATCAGTCTATTCAAATCATCCTGGAGTGCTCTAATGTCCTCATTTGAATGAATTGGACGGCCTATTTTGGTGTCATCAGCAAATTTACTTATGCTACTATTTATTCCCTCATCTATGTCGTTTATGTAAATTGTAAACAACAGGGGCCCAAAACTGACCCCTGTGGAACACCGCTTGAGACCCGCCCCCATTCTGATTTCTCTCCATTTATGCAAACTCTCTGCCGCCTATTAGTCAACCATGCCTCTACCCAGGAAAAAATTTCTCCTCCTATTCCGTGTGCCTTAAGTTTCCTCAGTAGCCTCTGATGTGGAACTTTATCGAAAGCCTTACTGAAGTCCATATACACAATATCATATTCATTACCATGATCTACCTCCTCAAACACCTTAGTGAAAAAGTTAGTAAATTCATGAGACATGAACGCCCTTTGTAAAACCGTGTTGAGATTCATTAATCAATTTATGCTTTTCAAGATGGCTACGAATTGCCTCGGCAATTATTGATTCCATAAATTTACCAACTATGGAGGTAAGGCTTATTGGTCTATAGTTCGAAGCTAAGGACCTGTCACCTGCCTTGTAAATAGGTATTACATTTGCCCTTTTCCACTTGTCTGGCACTATGCCAGTTTGTAGTGATATATTGAAAAGATTTGCCAAAGGTTTGCTAAGTTCCTCTTTACATTCCTTTAAAACTCTTGCAAACAGTTCATCAGGGCCTGGGGATTTGTTAGGTTTTAATTTCTCTATTTGTCTGAGGACCATGTTACTAGTTACCCCAATCGAGCATAGTCTGTTATCTTCCAGTTCTACATAATTTATTATTTCTGGAATTCTGCTAGTATCTTCCTGAGTAAAAACTGAGAGGAAGTAAGTATTGAAAATTTCACACATATCCTTATCACTGTCCGTGATCTGTCCTGAGTTACTCTTAAGTGGGCCTATCTTGTCCCTAATCTTACTTCTGTATACCTGAAAGAACCCTTTGGGTTAGTCTTCGAATCCTTGCGACCTTAGCCTCATAATCTCTTTTTGCTTTTCTTATTCCTTTTTTATTTCTCTCTTTAATTGATAATATTGATTTCTTATCTGTCCATCCCCTCTTTGATACGCCTATATATGCCTCTCTTTTGACCAATGAGATGTTTTAATCTATTGTTCATCCATTTAGGATCATTTTTGTTAGATCTAATTTCCTACTTGGAACAAAAGTTGTCTGGGCAGCTAGAACTATGCTCTGAAAACGTCATATTGGCAACCAAACCACCTACCTGACCCATAGTCAGGTCATCCCAATTTAGCCCACCTAGGTAATTTCTCAGCCCCATGAAGTCGGCTACACGAAAGTCTGGAACTGAGACTTGATTGCAGTTACCTGGGTAATTCCATGATATATTAAAACTAAGTGATTTGTGATCGCTTTCCCAAGCTCTTCATTAACCTCAAGATTATTAATTAGTGATTCTTTATTAGCAAGAACCAAATCAAGCAAGTTGCTACCTCTAGTTGGTTCTGTCACAAACTGTTTTAAAAAACAATCCTGAACCGTATCAAGAAAGTCACTAGACTCAAGATTACCTGTCACATTGTTCCAATCAATGTGTCTAAAGTTAAAATCTCCAATTAGCACAACATTTTCATATCTAGACGCCTTATGAATTTCGTCCCATAGCAGCTTACTGCGCTCCCTATCCAGGCTTGGGGCCTGTAAATCACACCCAAAATTAATTTTCACTACCCTCGAGAAACTGTAGCCAAACAGATTCTGTACCCGTTGTTTCTAATCTTATATCTTGTCTAACACAACAATTTAAATTATCTCTGACATACATCGCCACTCCTCCACCCTTCCTGTTGACCCTATCAGTGTGGAATAGTTTGTAACCCTGAATGTTGCACTCGGAAGGCATTTCTCTATCTGTCAGGTTGAACCAGGTCTCTGTTATAGCAATAATATCTATATTACCTGCACTTGCAAGTAATCTTAGCTCATCTATCTTATTTCTTAGACTCCTACTATTTGTATAGTAAACCTCAAGGGAGCTAGTCACTCGTTGCCCTCTACTATCTCTCTTTGTTTGTTGATCAATTGTTTTGCATTTACAAACAACTTTATTTTGAATCTTATCTTTTAAACATAACCCTGGGGTATCCTGGTAATATCTGCTGTTTCCAGGCCTAATACCACAGCCTGATTGTTTCCCACAAACACCCATACCTCTATAATCTATCAGTTTAAAGTCCTAAACAAGTCTCCAATGACCCCTTCAATCGAATTGGCTAATGCAACCACTCCAGCCCCAGAGAGATGAACCCCATCCCTTGCATACATATCACGTTTGCCATAGAATTTGTCCCAGTTATCAATGAATGGAATTGCAAGTTCCTTGCAGTACCTGTCTAGCCAGCAATTTATAAAAATTGCCCTAGACATCCATTCATTGCCCACTCCCTTTCTAGGCAAAATGCTACATATGATTGGGATCCCTCCCTTAGACCTAACTACTTCTATGGCTGACCTGTACTTATCTAGTAGCTCCTGTCTCCTGCCCTTCCCAATGTCATTACCACCAGCACTAACACAGATAATAGGCTTGTTCCCATTACCTGACATAATATTATCCAACCTGCTGACTATGTCACCAATACCAGCTCCTGGGAGGCACACCCTCTGTCTGATCTTCCTGTCTCTGTTACAAAAAGCACGGTCCATATATCTTACCTGAGAGTCTCCCACAATCAGAATATTCTTACCTTGATTAGCAGGGGAGTCAGTGGTACCTTTAACCTCACTAACCACTGAAGTACACTCGTCCTGGAGAACAGAGAATCGATTTCCTACCTTCACATCTTCTCTATTAACCTTCTTTATCTTCCTTCTTCCTGAATTGTGAACCACTTGCCACTTAAAGCGGCTGCCACTTTCACTGTTGGTAACCATTTCCTCCTTACCAGCTCCAACCATCTCACACTCACTCCCACACCCATCTAGGCGAAGCTTCAGTCACGTACCATGACTCGTTGTTGCCTCCCTGTCAGATATTCTCTGATCCATTGCAGTGCTTTTCCTGTTACGTGTGCCTGATCCTCTAGCTTTTGCATTAACCTCTTGTGAGGAACTGTGTCGAACGCCTTCTTGCAGTCCAAGAAAATGCAGTCTATCCACCCCTCTCTCTCGTGTCTTACTTCTGTTACCTTGTCATAAAACTCCAGTAGGTTTGTGACACAGGATTTTCCTTCCCTGAAACCGTGCTGGTTGTCGTTTATAAGCTTGTGTCTTTCTAGGTGCTCCACCACTCTCCTCCTGATGATCTTCTCCATGACTTTGCATACTATACACGTCAGTGACACAGGTCTGTAGTTTAATGCCTCGTGTCTGTCTCCTTTCTTAAAAATTGGGACTACATTTGCCATCTTCCACGCCTCAGGTAGTTGCCCAGTTTCAATGTATGTGTTGAAGATTTGTGTTAGTGGCACAACATCTCTACTCCCTCTCTAAGGACCCACGGAGAAATGTTGTCCGGTCCCACCGCTTTTGAGGTATCGAGTTCACACAGCAGCTTCTTCACCTCCTCCTGGGTTGTGTGTATTTCATCCAGCACTTGTTGGTATACCTCCCTATTCTGAATTCCTGGGTGTGTGTGTGTGTGTGTGTGTGTGTGTGTGTGTTTTGTGTGTACGTATTTCCAAATATATGTTATCAATACTATTTTTGACGAACGAAAAAAACACACATAAAAAAACACCAAAACTCTGAATCAACAAAAACAAATATTATTACAATCCAGTTCCCGATTTTCTGCCCAACAGTAAAAGTCTGTTGCTGCTGTTGTTATTGTTGTTGCTGTTGTTGCTGCTGTTGTTATTGTTGCTGTTGTTGCTGCTGCTGCTGCTGGTGCTACTGTTGCTGCTGCTGCTGCTGCACCACCTTTTCAGTCTCTCTAATAGATTGATAGTTTTATGGTGGAGTTGGAACAAAAATCGTGGCACTGGCATTAAGACTCTTGAGTGAACAATTAGCAGCCCTCGTAACCTTGTCATAATGTAGTGGCGTTCCTTGAATTTTTTAATAAAACATTTGCTTTATTTGTTAATTTTTTTGATAAATTTGCTGGGAATGTATTTTAAAGCAGATTATCAATTTTTATTTTAGTTTTAATACATTAGCAACAATCTTTTTATTTTAACTAATCTTCAACTGTGTAGAGACAAGCGCTTGCTAGATAGTTTATAATTAGCGGACTTAGGATCGAGCCTCCAGTGCAACTATATATATATATATATATATATATATATATATATATATATATATATATATATATATATATATATATGATCCGAGTCAGGACACAGTTTTTCTTATGACAAAGACGAAGTCTTAACATTTCCTTGTTGAAGTTGGTAAAGGACCTGGGAGTCATAATGTCAGAGGATCTCACCTTCAAAGACCACAACAATGTGTCTACCTTATCTGCTAGAAAAATGATAGGATGGATAATGAGAACCTTCATGACTTGGGACGCCAAACCTATGATGATTCTCTTCAAATCGCTTGTTCTCTCACGGCTGGAATACAGCTGTATACTAACTGCCCCCTTCAAGGCAGGTGATATTGCTGACCTGGAGAATGTACAGATAACTTTCACGGCACACATAAGTACGATAAGGCACCTAAATTACTGGGAACGGTTGAAGTCCCTTGATTTGTATTCCCTGGAACGCAGGCGAGAAAGATACATGATAATATACACTTGGAAAATACTAGAGGGATTAGTACCAAACCTACACAAGAAAATCACTCCCTATAAAAGCAAAAGCTTCGGCAGGAGATGCAACATTTCCCCAATGAAAAGCAGGGGCGCTACGAGTACACTGACAACACACTAAGTGTCAGGAGCCCAAGACTGTTCAAGTGCCTCCCAGAATACATAAGGGGGATTACCAATAGATCCCTGGCTGTTTTCAAGAAGGCACTGGACAGGCACCTAAAGTCAGTACCTGATCAGCCGGGCTGTAGTTCGTACGTCAGTTTACGTGCGGCCAGCAGTAACAGCCTGGTTGATCAGATCCTGATGCACCACGAGGCCTGGTCTCAGACCGGGCCGCGGGGGCGTTGACCCTCGAATCCCTCTAATGGTAAACTCCAGGTAAATTGTCCATAGCCTTGAGCTGACGCCGTGTTTCTATTAATACCCAGTGTCGCAGTGCTTGTCGTACGTCAGGGAATTAATTAACCTTAATGACTAGTGCTCACCTGAGGCAGGTTAAGCATCGTTATATTGCAGTGTCACTCCACATAAATTATAAAGCTCAGAAAATTGCAGCTTTATTTGATTTTTAATTGGAATGAAGAGGCGAGGAACAGATTATAATATATATATATATATATATATATATATATATATATATATATATATATATATATATATATATATATATATATATATATATATATATATATATATATGTTGTTTTGGCCCGCCTCATGGTGAGCGAAAATTACATGACACTCTAACCCACAGGACCACGCAATCCTACAAGAATCAAGCATCCAGCAGAGCTAGATGTTTTACCTTGATACTTGCCTTGTCTCCTGACAATACAACAACTACAGGCGTTGTTATGGTAACAGATGGATCATCTAAATGATTAAAATCCGTGTCAGGAAGCACTTGCCTTGTTTAGTGGTGAATAAAACAAGAAGGCCCGTTGATACACACTGAATATACACCATCAGGAATGTATTTCTCTAAGCGCTTGTATGATGACACTTTAGATTCCTTCTTGTGGAAGTGTTTTTGGTTGGTGGAAAGATTACCGTGTAGCCTTAACACTCGTGCAGCTGATAGCCTATAAACCCCCCACTGACCAACCAACCAAGACCCGTTAATCTGAATATATTCCGAGGACGTAACTACCTTCACGGATTGGACCGCGGGGGCGTCGACCCCCTCCTGGTACACTCCAGGTATACCACCCACATGATGGGTGTGGTTGGCGTAATAAAGATGTTAAACAAACAACTGAGCCCTGGTGAGTATGTCACTTCATAGTGTGTATACTGGGAGTGTATACTGAGTGTATACTGAATGTATACTGAGAGTGTATACTGAGTGTATACTGAGAGTGTATACTGAGAGCGACGGTGAATGTTCTGAGGGATATAAAAACTTAAGAGGCTAATCCTAATTGTGTCATATTTGGAAATGACGTTTTCTCGATTGGTGGGTAAGCAGGACAAGTGTTTCCTGACGCGGGTCTTGTTCGTATGGTGATAACTCACAGCTGGAGCTTATGGTCATCTGACCGAGGCCTTCCTCTGGCTTACCGGTCCACCCCTTGATTATAATTATAACCGTTTTTTTCACGAAGTTTTCTCGAGTGATGGTAAATAGGTGATATACAGCTTTCATGACCCTGGTGGCGATAGACTTTAAAAATCCCCATAAAGCAACTAAGCAACCAAGCAAGGTCGGGGACCACATGTTGAATGAACTACTGCGAGGATACATACCACGGAAGGTATGTTTCTCTCAGTGTATATATATGCTGAGAGTTTACTCTAATCCCTATTTTAGAGAGTATTCGCGTCTCGCAGTGTATAGGTCACGTGCAGCTCCTCCTGTAGTCGCTATGCTTCGAACCCCATTAACCCACCTAACCTTGTCAGTACCATTATGGGTGATAAGTGAGACATGTGATACAGTTAGGTATCTGTCGGTATCGTATACTGTTTTCACACTCCCTCCGACAAACACTGCAACACTACTCCGACAAACACTGCAACACCACTCCGACAAATACTGCAACACAACGAGATATTGGAACAACAAACAACTTTTTCAAGTGAGAATGGATGGATTTGAGAGGGACCTGACCTCGAGGCTGAGGGACTGACCACCTCAAAACTACGTCTTCAAGGATGATGGACTGATGACATCGTCTTCACATCTCTACTGCCTCTGCTGACACGACTGAAGAAGCCTACTGTGTAGACGAAGCATTTCGGAATTAAGGTACCTGTTGCACATGTGTCTTACTTATCAACTGGTCGGTATTATATTCCATTTTCATATCCACCACTAAGGGTACATACTAAAAATTGTATATCCCAGTGTGTATATATGCCGAAAGTTTCCTTTGATCCCTATTTCAGGGATTAAAATTGCCTTGAGTTAAGCAGGTAGCATGCAACCTTACTCACCCAAAGAGTGGTTAATAGGATTTAAGGCTCTGTAGGCACAAATTTGGTTGAATTCTGTGCAATACCTGGAAAATGCATCTTCTGGTCGGCTTTAAACTGACGTGTTTTCCTCAAGGGGGAAACAATCTCTTGATGTTAGGCTGTTCAGTATTTGAGTTTTTTGGTTATCTTAGGTTAAGGCCTATAAACCAACCAGTCAGTATCAGCCATTGTTATTATGAGAGAGTTATTACCAACCTTCGTTATAATGAGACACCAGAGTTATTTACCCATTTATCATATGTAAATTATAAGTTATTGTTATAATAATTACTACGAAATTATTGCTATCATCATGACTTGCTAAAGCTCTACATAGTGGAACATTGTCTCAATGAGAGCTTGACAAAGCTCTATGCAGAGCGAAACGTTGACCCAATAAAAGTGCGTTTTACAACGTGTCTTGACCTCACTCTTGGCGGCAGTAAGGCGCTTCCACCAGGAAAATAATCTTCACTCCTTATGTAAATATAATTTTACCATTGCAACGCTTCAAGAAGCATTGGTGTGCAACACTGCATCCTACTCACACCTCCACAGCGCATTGCAGCGGTGGTTATTTGTTTGCTTACTAGGGTTTGAAGCCTATCGATTACACGACACTCACTTAAGGTTGCGTGTTATACCTGTTCACCCCCAGTGAGCAATATACTAATCCCTAAAATGCTAATTAAAAGTAAATTCTCGGTATTTAATTCAGGTCGTAAACACCATAAAAGGATGGCCGGATCTATCTAATATTTATTATGAACTTAGACTATTTTATTTTAACGTGACGTTCTAAAATATGTTACAAAATATATTACGAAAATAACCGGAAACAGCCTAATGCTCTAAAAAGATTAACAATACTGTTTTATTCGGTATTAATTTCAGCCAAAAAATAATATTTTTTTGTTTCTTTTTAAATGTGATTTAAGGTTTTCTATTAAGAGGTCGTTGCATGATTCAATCCCATGTCAGAACATTGCTCTGAGGAATCTATTATATTTTTGTCTCTAATGTATGTGCGCGTCGTATCTTAGTCACTAATACTAAAATTTGTAGGTACTATTTAATGCTCACATGTTTAACTCTTGATCCTGTATATTATTAAATTTATGTCTATAGTGCACGTTTATGTTCTGGTCTGAGTGAAGGTGTCAGGGCTGGTATTTGAAGGTGTCAGGGCTGGTATTTGAAGGTGTCAGGGCTGGTATTTGGGTGTCGGCTGGTATTTGAAGGTGTCAGGGCTGGTATTTGAAGGTGTCAGGGCTGGTATTTGAAGGTGTCAGGGCTGCATCTTGACAGAGTGTCAGGCACTGAGTCATTTTTAAGGCTGTTAGGGACTGTAAATTTTAAGCTGAGTCTGAAATAATTCTAAGGCTGTCGGGACTTATCTTATTCGCCAGGCTGGCGGACGAGCTTACTCTGAGTCATGTCGCGAGGTGACTGGAGACGCAAGTGTTTCTGAGGGGTCATAGACTATGATGAGGGACTTTGGTCATCTGACCAGGCTTGTGGACTTAGCATCTTCAAAAATTAAGGTTATAAGATTTTATGCATCCATCACTTGGATTCTGCCAGGGCTGAGCATCTGTCAAGGCTGAGGGACTGAGCATCTGTCAAGGCTGAGGGACTGAGCATCTGTCAAGGCTGAGGGACTGAGACATCTGTCAAGCCTGAGGGACTGAGCATCTGTCAAGCCTGAGGGACTGAGCATCTGTCAAGCTGAGACTGAGCATCTGTCAAGCTGAGGGACTGAGCATCTGTCAAGCCTGAGGGACTGAGCACTGTCAAGGCTGAGGGACTGAGCATCTGTCAAGCCTGAGGGACTGAGCACTGTCAAGGCTGAGGACTGAGCATCTGTCAAGCCTGAGGACTGAGCACTGTCAAGCCTGAGGGACTGACATCTGTCAAGGCTGAGGGACTGAGCATCTGTCAAGGCTGAGGGACTACATCTGTCAGGCTGAGGACTGACATCTGTCAAGCTGAGGGACTGAGCATCTGTCAAGGCTGAGGGACTGACATCTGTCAAGGCTGAGGGACTGACATCTGTCAAGGCTGAGGGACTGACATCTGTCAAGCCTGAGGACTGAGCATCTGTCAAGCCTGAGGGACTGAGCATCTGTCAAGGCTGAGGGACTGAGCATCTGTCAAGCTGAGGGACTGACATCTGTCAAGCTGAGGGACTGAGCACTGTCAAGCCTGAGGGACTGAGCATCTGTCAAGCCTGAGGGACTGAGCACTGTCAAGGCTGAGGGACTGAGCATCTGTCAAGCCTGAGGGACTGACACTGTCAAGGCTGAGGGACTGAGCATCTGTCAAGCCTGAGGGACTGAGCACCTGTCAAGGCTGAGGGACTGACATCTGTCAAGGCTGAGGGACTGAGCACTGTCAAGCTGAGGGACTGACACTGTCAAGGCTGAGGGACTGAGCACTGTCAAGCTGAGGGACTGACATCTGTCAAGGCTGAGGGACTGAGCATCTGTCAAGCTGAGGGACTGACATCTGTCAAGGCTGAGGGACTGAGCATCTGTCAAGGCTGAGGGACTGACATCTGTCAAGCTGAGGGACTGAGCATCTGTCAAGGCTGAGGGACTGAGCATCTGTCAAGCCTGAGGGACTGACATCTGTCAAGGCTGAGGGACTGACATCTGTCAAGGCTGAGGGACTGAGCATCTGTCAAGGCTGAGGGACTGAGCACTGTCAGGCTGAGGGACTAACACTGTCAGGCTGGACTGACACTGTCAAGGCTGAGGGACTGAGCATCTGTCAAGCTGAGGACTGACATCTGTCAAGCTGAGGACTGACATCTGTCAAGGCTGAGGGACTGACACTGTCAAGGCTGAGGGACTGAGCATCTGTCAAGGCTGAGGGACTGAGCATCTGTCAAGCCTGAGGACTGACATCTGTCAAGGCTGAGGGCTGAACATCTGTCAAGGTGAGGGACTGAACATCTGTCAACTGAGGACTGAGCATCTGTCAAGGCTGAGGACTGACATCTGTCAGGCTGAGGACTGAACATCTGTCAGCTGAGGGACTACATGTCAAGGCTGAGGACTGACATCTGTCAAGGCTGAGGACTGAACATCTGTCAAGGCTGAGGACTGAACATCTGTCAAGGCTGAGGACTGAGCATCTGTCAAGCTGAGGACTGAACATCTGTCAAGGCTGAGGGACTGAACATCTGTCAAGGCTGAGGACTGAACATCTGTCAGGCTGAGGACTGACATCTGTCAGGCTGAGGACTGACATCTGTCAAGGCTGAGGGACTGAACATCTGTCAGGCTGAGGACTGACATCTGTCAAGGCGAGGACTGAGCATCTGTCAAGGCTGAGGACTGACATCTGTCAAGGCTGAGGGACTGAACATCTGTCAAGCTGAGGACTGAGCATCTGTCAAGGCTGAGGGACTGAACATCTGTCAAGGCTGAGGGACTGAGCATCTGTCAAGACCGAGGGACTGAACATCTGTCAAGGCCGAGGGACTGAACATTTGTCAAGGCTGAGGGACTGAGCATCTGTCAAGACCGAGGGACTGAACATCTGTCAAGGCTGAGGGACTGAACATCTGTCAAGGCTGAGGGACTGAGCATCTGTCAAGGCCGAGGGACTGAACATCTATCAAGGCCGAGGGACTGAGCATCTGTCAAGGCTGAGGGACTGAGCATCTATCAAGGCTGAGGGACTGAGCATCTGTCAAGGCTGAGGGACTGAGCATCTGTCAAGGCTGAGGGACTGAACATCTGTCAAGGCTGAGGGACTGAGCATCTGTCAAGGCCGAGGGACTGAACATCTGTCAAGGGTGAGGGACTGAGCATCTATCAAGGCCGAGGGACTGAGCATCTGTCAAGGCTGAGGGACTGAGCATCTGTCAAGGCTGAGGGACTGAGCATCTGTCAAGGCTGAGGGACTGAACATCTGTCAAGGCTGAGGGACTGAGCATCTGTCAAGGCTGAGGGACTGAGCATCTGTCAAGGCTGAGGGACTGAGCATCTGTCAAGGCTGAGGGACTGAGCATCTGTCAAGGCTGAGGGACTGAGCATCTGTCAAGCCTGAGGGACTGAGCATCTGTCAAGCCTGAGGGACTGAGCACCTGTCAAGGCTGAGGGACTGAGCATCTGTCAAGGCTGAGGGACTGAGCACCTGTCAAGCCTGAGGGACTGAGCACCTGTCAAGGCTGAGGGACTGAGCACCTGTCAAGGCTGAGGGACTGAGCACCTGTCAAGGCTGAGGGACTGAGCACCTGTCAAGCCTGAGGGACTGAGCATCTGTCAAGGCTGAGGGACTGAGCACCTGTCAAGCCTGAGGGACTGAGCATCTGTCAAGCCTGAGGGACTGAGCACCTGTCACTGTCTACTGTAGAAAAAACGTCTGGATCCGACTGTAAAATCTCGCTGTGGAAGAGAACGCTTCGGCGCAAGTGTTTTGTTTATCAATTTGCTAGTGTTATAATCCATTAAAGGCATCATAAAGGTAATAAGACATCATCTTGTCTACCACAACACAGAGTTTCCCAGGATACCTGTTGAAGGGATGGACTGGTAAGCCAGCGGAAGGCCTCGGTCAGATGACCAAAAGCTGCATGCAGTGGCCGGTCATCATATGACTACTACCCACTTCAGGAATTACTTGTAATGTTTCCTGACGATTCTTACCTAACCTAACGTCACATCTTGAGGCCGTCTTAAGTTTTTAAAATATATTAATACCTTCATCCATTTCACCCCGGCAGGATGTACACACCGTGACGTATTAGTCTCTGTGTATATACGCTGAGAGTTTAATACCTATTTCAGGAATTAACATATTCTTGACTGGTGGTAAACCTGTGACAAGCAACCTTAATGACCCTCGTGTAGTCGACGGAGCTTAAACCCAATTAACCAACCAAATTCACCACTCTCTTAATGCCAGGTCGAGGCTAAACTAACAACCGTATTTGTACGGAGACAAAATTGACTTAATTTTACGTATATAAAAAGAGAATCGTTACTTAAAAGGCACGAAACGCAGTTTTTTTTGTGTTTACACAAACACAATAATACACATTAATCCGAAAATTCTATTTACGAATATGATCCACTCTTGAAGTGTATCTGTGAATATGATCCACTCTTGAAGTGTATCTGTGAATATGATCCACTCTTGAAGTGTATCTGTGAATATGATCCACTCTTGAAGTGTATCTGTGAATATGATCCACTCTTGAAGTGTATCTGTGAATATGATCCACTCTTGAAGTGTATCTGTGAATATGATCCACTCTTGATGTGTATCTGTGAATATGATCCACTCTTGAAGTGTATCTGTAAATATGATCCACTCTTGAAGTGTATCTGTGAATATGATCCACTCTTGAATCTGTGAATATGATCCACTCTTGAAGTGTATCTGTGAATATGATCCACTCTTGAAGTGTATCTGTGAATATGATCCACTCTTGATGTGTATCTGTGAATATGATCCACTCTTGAAGTGTATCTGTAAATATGATCCACTCTTGAAGTGTATCTGTGAATATGATCCACTCTTGAATCTGTGAATATGATCCACTCTTGAAGTGTATCTGTGAATATGATCCACTCTTGAATCTGTGATTATGATCCACTCTTGAAGTGTATCTGTGAATATGATCCACTCTTGAATCTGTGAATATGATCCACTCTTGAAGTGTATCTGTGAATATGTACCTCAGTTGTCTACTCAGTAATATTCGTAACTAATGTGACATTTTATCGTGGCAAAGTGTTTACTCTGTCTCTCTCACTATCTCTCTCTCTCTCTCTCTCTCTCTCTCTTGTGTCGGGTGTGACCCTGAAAGAGGTGTCTCTGCATTCCTCCCTTCCGTGTGTCGGACTGACCTTAACTGACCAAGAGACATGACCTTGTGTTTTTTTTGCTCTCTTCCCCGGACAGCTACCACCACAGTATCCAGCATTATGTTAGCTGGACGCACAGCTAAGCTGCCGTGTGAGCTTCCACTGCCACCTGACCGACCCACACTCATCCTCTGGTACAAGGATCAAGCCACTAAGCCGTTCTACAGGTGGGTTGACTTGGTAGTGTGTGTGTGTGTGTGTACTCATCTAGTTGTGGTTGCAGGGGTCGAGTCACAGCTCCTGGCCCCGACTGTGTGTGTGTGTGTGAGACAAACATTATTATTATTGGAGTTGGTAGAAAATCTAGTTTGAAGCTAGGAAGGGGAGGTAGCTCCAATCCCTTGGTTCAAAAGCCGTTCACCAGCATCTGGTTCATTAAAGGTCACCTGGTTTATTGAAGGTCACCTGGTTTATTGAAGGTCACCTGGTTTATTGAAGGCAACTTCGTTTATTGAAGGCCACCTGGTTTATTGAAGGTCACGTGGTTTATTTAAGGCAACTTGGTTTATTGAAGGCCACCTGGTTTATTGAAGGTCACCTGGTTTATTGAAGGCAACTTGGTTTATTGAAGGCCACCTGGTTTATTGAAAGTCACCTGGTTTATTGAAAGCCACCTGGTTTATTGAAGGCCACCTGGTTTATTGAAGGTCACATGCTTTATTGAAGGATTCCCAGTTTGCTAAAGGTCACCTGGTTTACTGACAGTCATCTGGTTTATTGGAGGTCACCTGGTTTATTTAAGGCCTCGTTTTTCTTGGAATACCAAATATTCAATTGAAGGTCGCCTTGCTCATTAAAGGTCACCAGCTTTACTGAAGGTCACCTGGTATATTGAACATCATTGGGTTAATTAGAATTCACCTGGATTAGCAGGGGTCATCCAATTTATTTGAAGCCTCCTAGTTAAAGTTTCTAACATCACCAAGTTAACTTAAGGTGAACCAGTTTACGTGAGCGCCACCTAGGTTAATAGTTATTTAAAGGCTTTATTTAAAGGTTTTATTTAAGGGTCTTATTTAAAGGTTTTATGTAAAAGTCTTATTTAAAGGCCTTATTTAATGGTCTTATTAAAGGTCTTATGTAAAGGTCTTCTGGTTGCAGTTTCGACGCCCGGGAGACAGCCACGGGTCACCACAAGGTGCACGAGGACTCGCAACTGGGCAAGAGGTCACGCTTCAGACCACAAACCTTCCCTTATGCCTTCAAGGTGAGTACATACTCAGAAACTCAACAGGCAAGCTATATATATATATATATATATATATATATATATATATATATATATATATATATATATATATATATATATATATATATATATATATATATATAATATATATATATATATATATACTATATATACAATACTATTATATAATATAAACATGCACCCACAGCACCACAACACTGTAGCACCCACAGCAGCACAACACTGTAGCACCCACAGCACCACAACACTGTAGCACCCACAGCATCACAACACTGTAGCACCCACAGCATCACAACACTGTAGCACCCACAGCACCACAACACTGTAGCACCCACAGCACCACAACACTGTAGCACCCACAGCACCACAACACTGTAACACCCACAGCACCACAACACTGTAACACCCACAGCACCACAACACTGTAGCACCCACAGCACCACAACACTGTAGCACCCACAGCACCCACAACACTGTAGCACCTCAGCATCCACAACACTGTAGCACCCACAGCACCACAACACTGTAACACCCACAGCACCACAACACTGTAACACCCACAGCACCACAACACTGTAGCACCCACAGCATCCACAACACTGTAGCACCCACAGCACCACAACACTGTAGCACCCACACATCACAACACTGTAGCACCCTCAGCATCACAACACTAGCACCCACAGCACCACAACACTGTAACACCCACAGCACCACAACACTGTAGCACCCACAGCACCACAACACTGTAGCACCCACAGCATCACAACACTGTAGCACCCTCAGCATCCACAACACTGTAGCACCCACAGCATCCCCAACACTGTAGCACCCACAGCACCACAACACTGTAGCACCCACAGCACCACAACACTGTAGCACCCTCAGCATCACAACACTGTAGCACCCTCAGCATCACAACACTGTAGCACCCACAGCATCACAACACTGTAGCACCCACAGCACCACAACACTGTAGCACCCACAGCATCACAACACTGTAGCACCCACAGCATCACAACACTGTAGCACCCACAGCATCACAACACTGTAGCACCCACAGAACCACAACACTGTAACACCCACAGCACCACAACACTGTAGCACCCACAGCACCACAACACTGTAGCACCCTCAGCATCACAACACTGTAGCACCCACAGCATCACAACACTGTAGCACCCTCAGCATCACAACACTGTAGCACCCACAGCACCACAACACTGTAGCACCCACAGCATCACAACACTGTAGCACCCACAGCACCACAACTCTGTAGCACCCTCAGCATCACAACACTGTAGCACCCACAGCACCACAACACTGTAGCACCCTCAGCATCACAGCACTGTAGCATCCTCAGCATCACAACACTGTAGCACCCACAGCACCACAACACTGTAGCACCCTCAGCATCACAACACTTTAGCACCCACAGCACCACAACACTGTAGCACCCTCAGCATCACAACACTGTAGCACCCACAGCACCACAACACTGTAGCACCCACAGCACCACAACACTGTAGCACCCACAGCACCACAACACTGTAGCACCTACAGCACCACAACACTGTAGCACCTACAGCACCACAACACTGTAGCACCTACAGCACCACAACACTGTAACACCCACAGCATCAAAACACTGTAGCACCCACAGCACCACAACACTGTAGCACCACAGCACCACAACACTGTAGCACCCACAGCACCACAACACTGTAGCACCCACAGCACCACAACACTGTAGCACCCACAGCACCCACAGCATCAAAACACTGTAGCACCCACAGCATCAAAACACTGTAGCACCCACAGCACAACACTGTAGCACCTACAGCATCAAAACACTGTAGCACCCACAGCACCACAACACTGTAGCACCTACAGCACCACAACACTGTAGCACCCACAGCACCACAACACTGTAGCACCCACAGCACCACAACACTGTAGCACCCACAGCACCACAACACTGTAGCACCCACAGCACAACACTGTAGCACCCACAGCACCACAACACTGTAGCACCCACAGCACCAACATGTAGCACCACAGCACCACAACACTGTAGCACCCACAGCACCACAACACTGTAGCACCCACAGCATCACAACACTGTAGCACCCACAGCACCACAACACTGTAGCACCCACAGCATCACAACACTGTAGCACCCACAGCATCACAACACTGTAGCACCCACAGCATCACAACACTGTAGCACCCACAGCACAACACTGTGCCACAGCACCACAACACTGTAGCACCCACAGCACCACAACACTGTAGCACCCACAGCACCCAACACTGTAGCACCCACAGCATACAACACTGTAGCACCCACAGAACCACAACACTGTAGCACCCACAGCATCACAACACTGTAGCACCCACAGCATCAAAACACTGTAGCACCCACAGCACCACAACACTGTAGCACCCACAGCACCACAACACTGTAGCACCTACAGCATCACAACACTGTAGCACCCACAGCACCACAACACTGTAGCACCCACAGCATCAAAACACTGTAGCACCCACAGCATCACAACACTGTAGCACCCACAGCACCACAACACTGTAGCACCCACAGCATCCACAACACTGTAGCACCCACAGCACCACAACACTGTGGCACCCACAGCACCACACAAAGGGGCTGCCACATCAACTAGCATAATTGCTTGGTCCATCACCACTAAACTACTTTACAAACTGAGGCTCCAGACACTTTACTTCACTTTATTTTCGCTCGAGTCGTAATATCTTGTGAGCGCCGTGAGCGTTTCATCATTTTTTTACTCCGGAGGGAGACAAAATTTACACATTTACGGGGAAGAATATGCATATATGTTTTCTGAATGGTTAAACAGGGTAGCTCTCGGTTTTCTGAGTGCGCGCACACACACACACACATATATGCATACACACGGGGCCAGGAGCTGTGAATCGACCTCTGCAACCTCATATAGGTGAGTATAGGTGCGTGCAAAAACACACACACACGGGGTGAGGAGCTGTGAATCGACCCCTGCAACCTCACACACACACATACTACAAAATAACATGAACACCGCAGTTATGAGAGGCTAACATACACTGCACCTTTCATTATGCACAACCCTGCAACGAATGGTTGGTCATGAGTGACAAACTGAGTGACTCTCAACACCTCACGCCAACATCACACATAATATGAAGAAAGAACGTAAGTTTGCAACTAGGTTTCCCTGGGCCAGCTAGAAACGAATATGCACAGATATGGAGGGAGGCCCAGCGGCAGTACGAGAATGACACAGCATCGGAAACCAAATTCTGACCAAAAGCTGTTGTATAGTCACACCAGAAGGAAAACATCAGTGAGGGACCAGGTAATCAGGCTGAGGAAGGAAGGAGAGGAGATCACAATAAATAACCAAAAAGTATGTGAAGAGCTAAACATGAGATTTAAGAAAGGACTCTAGCAAACCGAAATGGTAGGGTACACCATCGAAGTGCTTCACTCTATGTAGAACCCAGGTCCTCGACGAAAGAGAGGGACTTGGGTATGGGGGTCGTGTCTTGTACACCTGAAAATGTTTCGACTTCCTTATACCCCCCCATCCTCCCTCTTGGGAATTTTCAGAAATCATAAGAACACACAGTGAGGATAAACATTCACATGAAACTGTAAAATAAAATAACTCATAGCTGAATGTAAGGCAAGTGTACACCAGTTTCGTTCTTCATATATTGAGAGTTATGATTGATTTGCTTCATTGAGTTACGGCGCAGGTTCCCTGACAACACTGACTTAAAGACGTCTGGTGCTGTAAACTTCAACCAAGAAATTTCTTTTGATCTGAGAGCTGAGAATTATCGCGCGGGAAGCCGGATAAACGGTGGTGAAGTTTGCCGATATGAGATTTTCAAAGCGCTTTACAAAATGCTTAAACCGCATAATGCTCCTAAAAGAAAAGTTAGGTCAAACGTAAATGACCCTAAATACAATGAAGGATAGACTCAAATATCTCTTGGGATGAAGGAAAAGGCATTTAGAAGTGAATCAAAAGAAAAGAGGTCACCATATCGACCGATATGTTTGATAAAAGAGAGAAGTAAAGAAAAATAAAATGTCAAGCCAAAAGAAACAATGAAATTAAGGTTGTGAGGGGAATCAAAGTTTAATCCAAAGGTTTTCTTTCAGATATATATAGGAATACAATTAGGGACAAGATAGGCCCACTTTAATGAAATTAAGGTCAGCCTGTTGTTGTTGACAAAGAAATGTGTATCATTTTTAACACTTATTTTCTCATTTTTTCTACACAAAGCGATATAAAAGAAATTAGTTATATACGTCAAGACGAAAATAAATTATGCAATATCAAAGTCATTAGTGACATGGTCCTCAGACAACTACTGTGGAAAGACTGAATCCAAACAAGTCACCTGACGAGCTGTTTTCAAGGCTTCGAAAGAAATGCAAAGTGAAACTCGGCAACCCATTAGCAAGTTTCTTCAACAAATCACTTCGTACCATTTTGCACTTATCGCACCGGATAAAAGGAAAATGGTAACTATGGTATTCGTTTGCAAAGTGGGACATTAAGTCCTCAGCTTCAAATTATAGACCAGTCAACGTAACCTAAATTGTGGTACAGTTGTCAGTAACTGGGGATGCAATTCAAAGCCACCATTTAAAGATAAAATTTAAGGATATAATTTGGTCACTGAATCTCAACACGGCTTTTGAAAGAAGCGTAATTGTTTTACGAATTTTCTTACCATTTTCATGAAAATATTTCTGGCGATAGATCATGATAAAAAAACACAATGTTGTATGTATGGACTTCAGAAAGTAGAAGGATATATAATATAGGAGAGAATTATTCCTTGAGTCATGGCATTAATGGGGAGAAATCAGAATAGAGACCTATTTTATCAGTGGTGTGTGTTGCAGGGGTCGGTACTGAGATGCGTATGTTCACGATCAACATAGACGACAGTGATGGGGAATAAATAAAGTCAAAAGTAAGTTTGTCGATGACATTAAAATACGCCGTAAAAATAGTTTCTGATGAGGACACTAGAAAGCTGCAGGACACGTGGTCGATGTAGTTCAGTGCTGACAAATGTAGGCTTATAATCCTGGGAAAAGAAAATGATTAAAACATTTATAAGCCAAATAATGTAGATCCTACTCAAGGTGAATGCAAAAAAAAGACTTAGGAGTAATAAATAAACAACCACGAGACTTGAGGACCTCAACGTAGCAATCTTTCGCAATTCGTGCCAAAGAAAGTGACATACATAACAAAGGGTTAATGTAGGTTAAAAAAGTCTTTGGAGTAGTGTATCGTGAGTGCTGACCTGCATCCTCCACGTCATCATTATCAACATTACCTCTCACTAAGCAGCCGACATGACAAGACATGATGGCGTCTGGTAGGAGAGTAAAACTTGCTCGTCTTGTCTCTGAATCCCACACCACAAATAACTTCAATATTGACTCAAGTCTCCATATATTCTCACAATATTAAAAAAATACGTAGACTACAGCAGTGTTAGTTTAGTAACACTGTAGATCAAGCTGATGTATGAAATGTGATGCAGCATGTACCCTAAATTTAATATATAGCTTTTTCAATTATATTACACTTTTATATGACATTTACTTTGCTTTTTGCCTAAGTCACAATTTTGACGAATGCTAAGTTTTTTTAAAGCTCTGTAACTGCTAGATATTCTTTCTTAGAAACAAGTTTTTATATATATATATATTTACTGCCAATGAAGGGATAAGTAAACAACAATAAAATGATGCCACAAGAAAAAGTCTTACATATGGTAGTGATGATGGTCCGCCTGGCCACATCTCTGCCTCGTCTTGTGACGCTCCTTTGAGCCTAGCTGCGAGCCTGGCTTTGTTGCAGACCTGGCTTTGTTGCAGACCTGGCTTTGTTGCAGACCTGGCTTTGTTGCAGACCTGGCTTTGTTGCAGACCTGGCTTTGTTGCAGACCTGGCTTTGTTGCAGACCTGGCTTTGTTGCAGACCTGGCTTTGTTGCAGACCTGGCTTTGTTGCAGACCTGGCTTTGTTGCAGACCTGGCTTTGTTGCGAGCCTGGCTTTGGCATTTTTGCGGTCATGGCTCAGCTTTATCAAGTCAGACACTCACACAAAACTCTACCTGACTCTACATAAATCCCCTCATCTTCCTGCACACTTGTGTCGTTTTCTTCAGAACGATCTGCATCCGTCTAATGTATCCGAGAGAGGACAAATGTGTCTCTCACAAACACTAAACAACACAGGTTCAGTGTGTTTCCTCAAGAGTTCCAGACACATAACGTATCTTAAAAAGGGTAACTGGTGCTAAGGGTTCGTGTTCTAGGAATGGAGGCGAGTCTCCCTTTCTTTGGAACTAACCCGATTATCACCTATTCTCTAGGTGAATTATGATCCATTTATTATTATTATTATTATTATTATTATTACTATTATTATTATTATTATTATTATTATTATTATTACTATAACTTTTCCCGTCAGGTTTAATGGCCCGTATTTCCCATCCGGTTTAATGACCGTTTTTGTCTCATCCGTTTTAATGGCCCACTTCCCTCAACTAGTTTCTCAAAACTTACCCTCGTTCTCAGACTCAGCTGGAGTCTTCGACATAGGTTCAGTAATGTCGAAACTTTAGATTCTCACTCTCCTGTACTTTCCTAAATTCCTTGGAGCACGACTGCTGCTCATTATAGAGTCAGTCCGGTGTACTCAGTTGCATTTGCATTCGATAAATTAACATTGTTACCTAGTGTTGGTCTGGGTGGCAAACCGCTCTTGCCGCTTCGTATATTGTTGCGCTGCTTTCGTAAACTTTAAGTGTTCGTTTATTGTATTTTGTTGCTGCCGTTTAGTGCGTTCGTGTGGATGTTCGTGTCATTACTGTGTGGTATTAATGTTCGTATCGTTACTGTTACATATTAACGGTAATGTTAAGGGAATTAACATCGTAATCTAAAGGTAATGATATATGTAGTGCTTTGAAGGGCGTTTATAAACTGCTTTGAATGGTGTTTATAAGGTGCTTTGAAGGACATTAATGCGGCATTTTCAAGGACATTAATATGGTACTTCAAAAGGCATTCAGGAGAGTGCATCGGACAAGTGAAGCAGCAGCAGCAGCAACACACACAGCAAGAGGCATTCTTGCCCAGCACTCGGGCTTCGTTCCAAAGCTGGGGTGTGGCTCCAAAAGATCCTGTAGTGCTTGCTGCCTTTGCACCTCCTGACATCGACTGCTGCTATGAAGCTGCCACACCCTTCGAGCCCAGTGTGGGCGGGGTTTGTGGCAGCCCAAGGCAGACATTGGTCTGAGACACTCCCACGACAGGGATCCAAGGCCGGGCCACCTCTTTTAAAAGGCCCGGGCCGGGCGATTATACCTGCGAATCTACAACAAAAGGCATTAATATTTTTCCTGGAAAGTAACACTGCCGTACTTTAAAAAGTACTAAAATAGTACCTTGAAGGGTATTATTATTGTACTCTGAAAAGTATTAATACTTCCTTTAAAAAAATCATTAATATCGTACCTTGAAGAGTTTTAATGTTGTAGTCTGAATTATAATAATATAATGTATTAATACTGTATTTATTTATTTGGGCAATGAGCCAATATATACACTGAGAGGTGTATATCTCTCAGTGTATATACACTGAGAGGTGTATGTCCACCTCTCAGTGTATATACACTGAGAGGTGTATGTCTCAGTTTATATATACACTGAGAGTTATCGATAATCCGTATTATAGGGATTCAAGTATTCTTGTCTAGTGGTAAAGAGGTTAAGCGCAAACTTAGTGACTCTAGTGTAGTCGATAGGCTTGAAACCCCCATTAGCCAAACAATCACCACAAATTTTTCACTTATATTTAATTTCAAACGAAATCAACATATTTAACCTACATGATTATTTTTGAAAATCAAGTTTTTCACTAATACCAAAATATATGGTACGTAGACACAGCAGCAGGCACTGACGTACATAGACCGTCTCAACTTGCAACAAGACAACAACATCTTCACATTAGCAGCATTTCTAGACGATGGGAATTAATATATATCAAACGAAAAGAAAAACAATCTCACACTTCATTTGTAACAACGAGGTGAATGATTATGCTAATTCTCACATTAGCGAGAGGAAAAAAAACGTGAGTTATAATCCATTACCTCTAACATGAGGTTTGATTAAAAAAAGATAGAAGCTCTTGTATTGAGAATCATGGAAAAGACACTACCCAACAATATCCATTAAAATCAATGACCTTAACCCATTAACTGTCAAACGTATATATACGTTTTTACCGCTAGCGCTCCGACCTTGATTTTCCCCATAAGAAAGCATGTAAAAAAAAAACGTATATATACGTTCGGAGCGCTAGCGGTAAAAACGTATATATACGTTTGGACAGTTAATAAAAAAAATGCTACTCAGTAATCCCATCAAATGCCAATATTTAAATAGTTAATGGTGTTGTTTTGACAGCACTGGGATTATTTTTACATAATCCAGGTGCAAAATTGTAATTAACTCTGTACGCGGAAAAACAACAACAACAGAAACCCCAATAATAATAATGAATCAAAAATAAATTTAATCCATGATGAATATCTCGAAAACGTAATGTAAAGTTTTCTTAGTCTCATTTTACTGTGATTTTTAATAATTTTGGAACAACCCATTTCCTTCATCTAAAATATTTTGTCAAGACCCTTTTTTTCCCATAAAAAATAATTAGTAACAATCCATTTTGTTAGAAAATAATTTGTAACGACCAATTTCTGTCAAAATGATTAGTAACAACCATTTTCTGTCAAATGATTAGTAACAACCCATTTTCTAACAAATAATTAGTAACAACCCATTTTCTGTCATAATATAATCTGTAACAACTGACATATATTCATTTACAATTGCATCAAACTGATTAACAAATGCGCCTACGTTGTTATTTGACAGCCTATAAATATATATACGCCAACAGGTACATTTCTCTTAGCGTATATTTACTGAGACTTTACTTTAATCCCTCTATATAGGGATCAAAGTAAATCTCGTCTGGTGGTGAACAGGTTACGTGAAGCCTCAGTGACCACCCTAGTTTTTAGTCGATAGGCTTTAAGCCTCCTTTGAACGGGTTTGCGAGACATTTACATTTTTGCGACGCACATTGCGACACACGTTACGATACACAGCTGAGAAGCTCACGGTGTGTCTACTCACCCAGAGTAACAATAGACCGCTTTTATTACGCTGTTTTTTTCATCTTGTATCATTTTGACTTAATTAACGTCATGTTTATTCACCGAATTTATTTTTTTGGGGCCTTTGTTTAGAAGTCATTTAATAGAACAGTTATCATCCTTAGAAAAAAATAAAGTCTCGCTTTCAACATAAATAATATAGTTTGCAGAAATATTAGGCTTGCTGCAAGCCTAATATTTCTGTCAGTGTTTATTAATGTCTGTTTAAGATGTGCAACATGCAACATGGGCCTTTAAGTGATGTGCAACATGTACCTTGGAATTTAAATGATGTGCAACATGTACCTTGGAATTTAAATGATGTGCAACATGAAATTTAAGTGATATGCAACATGGAATTTCAATGATGTGCAACATGAAACATGGGATTTAAATGGCGTGTATAAGAGTCTTGTTGTTCGTGCAACAGGGTCATACAGAGCAAGAGACAACGGGAAGCAGGACTCGATACTGCTACTGAGATGGCCAAGATTCCCAGGCAGCTTATGTGGCATTTGTGGCCGAGTGGATAAGAGCGCTGCCTGGGAATCTTGTCCGACTGAGTAGTAGTATCGAGTCTCCCTCTCTCTCTCTCTCTCTATCTATCTATCTATATACATACATGTATATCATGCATATGATGTTATATATATATTTTTCTTACTGACGAGTAAGTCAGCGGAAGATCATGATTGAGATCCGTTTCAGGAAATACGTTTTCTTATTTAAGCTCGGGTCATCTATAGGATTAAGACCCGTGTCAGTCGACACCTTTACTGTCTCTCCTGAAGAATAAAACAACAAGGAAGACCTCACAGGGTGTACACCGAGAGGTGTACCTCTCTCTGTGTGTATATATGAGCTGAGAGTTTACCTTTATCCCTAGTTTGGGAATTACAACGTTCTTGTCTGGTGAAAAGGTTGAGAAGAGCCTTAATGGCCCTATTGTCCTCAATAGGCTTTACATCCCGTTAACTAACTTTAACCAAGAACATCATTCATACTACAGAAAGTTACAACGGATGAGTTATCGTTTTACTAAGCTTAAATGTTTGGTTAATTGAGCTTAAAGCCCATCGAACACTCCAAGGTTCATTAAAGCTGAACCTCACCTGCTCATCATCAATTAAGATTATTTTAATCCCTTTAAAGGGATTAAAATAAGCTGTCAGTGTGTACACCTCTTAAGGGCATTGAGTCTGATATCTCTGCTGACCAAAAAAAAAAAAAACTACCTGTGCTCAATAGTGGAAATTAATTTGACAGATTTTAATTCTGACATTGATACAGCAGCAGCTTTTGTCATCAAATATATATGAACTGCTGTTGTTTTATCATCATCCTTGCATAATGTGGACGTAATTTTTAAACCAAGCCAATTACCAATTATAAATGTAACCACCATTATATATGATACGATCTTTATTTACTACGATGTTCTTCGTAACTAAAATAGTAAGTGTCTTCAGTACTTTACATAAAAGGTTTTTGCTCATTATAACACTTTCCTGTTTTGTATAAACCTTAACTTGAACATTATACATCACGCTTTGTGCATTAATCCCCATCCCCATCCCGACAGTATTTATTATATTCAGAGTTTTGTTGAATGGAATTTTGGTGTTGTCTGTTATAGTTTTGACTATGTTTATAATGTTTTTGTAATTTTTATCGGGGAGGGGGAGGGTAATTTTTACAGTGTTAATCAAACGTTTTCCTTCGTTTTATATACATTTAGAACCTCGTGTTTTTGGTTAAATTTTGATCATACATCTAGTTTTATCGCGTATATATACTTGTTTCTTTTTTTCACCAAATTTATGGTTTACATTGGTAAACCTATTACTTTTACCCCTGTAACAATAGCCTACGTCACCATACTAATGGTCTCTTGTCACCACACGAATGTCCTCCGTCACCATACCTATGACCTACATCAACAAAATTATCATATCATAGATAACTGGGCGTAAAGCCTGTCGATACTCAAAGGGTCATTAAAACTGCATGGCACCTGCTCACCGCCAGTCAGATATATTTCTAAATATATATATATATATATATATATATATATATATATATATATATATATATATATATATATATTACTTAACCCAAATATTTATTAATTTATTTTTTTAAATGCTTTGTAAGTGTATTTGTTGCTTTCCTTTTTAAAGTTAATCAAAAATATATTTCAAAAACCTTACAAGTAATACGGGTAAATTAAATATAATAAAATTAAAGCCACAACACTGTTGGTGCAGCAACTCACCAATTTTCTAGTTAGTTATGTATTGATAGTTATTCTATGATGTGTTTATTTCCAAGCAGGAGAGTTAATAAAACCTTGCACTCAATATTAGTTTGTCGTGTTTATGGATTATGTCTTATATATTATGCCTAGTATATTAAGTTTAGTATATTACGTCTAGCATATTATGTTTCTTTTTGGCCCAGGCGAGGCTAGGCTTCCTGGAGGTGGATTCCATCTCTCTGGCCGACGCTGGCAACTATACTTGCCGTGTTGACTTCATGACGTCGCAGACAATGATGTCGTTATTGCAACTCTCTGTCCATGGTGAGTCTGTCTGTTGTTCTGTCTCTGTCTGTCTCTTTCTCTTCTAACACTGTCAAACTCCAGCTACACAACAACTCACAAAGGTCGCCACCTTTCCTACTTTCTCAGCTATGCATGCAAATATTGGGACATCAATTCCCAGTCGATGTTTATGCCAGGAAATTAGAGGACAGAAACTTGGAAACCTAAACTAATCACCAGAACAACACTATATTACACCACATTTTATTTGCCCGTGGCACCCAGCGCGACGAGGAAACGGCACTACATAAGTCGTGCCTTACAAGGCTGCATGGAGAGCCAAGAGAATTACTTATGCCTTCACGTAATCAATATTTCAACATTTGGACACACGACATTACTGGGAAATTCTCGTCCACTCTATCCTTCCTCTAAAAATGGTCTTTGGAGTTGTGTTTACACGGTATATTGTAACTTTAGTAGCATATTAAGTGTTTTTACACTTACAATTTTTTTTATCTTCCTCCATTCACTGGCTATATTAAACTTTAGGATAAAACAGTAGGTAGGTATTTACATTCACATGCGATATGCACTTATTTATTTACAGGATATATTAGGAAATTTGGTCAGAAATTATGTGTATTTACACTACTTTAGAACTGCACGTACAGCTACAATGGAATTATGTTTGCCTTTACAATGGAACTGCATTTACACTTACATTGGAACGGTGTTTGAGCTTACAATGGAAATGTGTTTACACAGAGGAGGTGCGCAGCTTGAAGGTCTTCGACGCTTATGAGAACATGGTGGGAGAAGTGGCTGGGCCGTACGAACTTTCGTCAAGGGTTATGCTGTCCTGCCGGGCGTATGGTGGTAGGTCAATCCTGTTTTTATCGCGTATTTTTAGCCTCTAAAGGAACTCTTGGAGGCTGGCTGAATGTTCTTGAAATAAGAAGTTTTTTTTTTCAGTTATCCTCTATTCTTATTAAACACCATTGCTTCCAATAATAATAATAATAATAATGGGGAAGTGGAATAGAATTCTTCCTCCGTAAGCCATGCGTGTCGTAAGAGGCGACTAAAATGCCGGGAGCAAGGGGCTGGTAACCCCTTCTCCTGTATATATTACTAAATGTAAAAGGAGAAACTTTCGTTTTTCCTTTTGGGCCACCCTGCCTCGGTGGGAAACGGCTGACGTGTTGAAAGAAAGAAAGAAATAAAGGTGAGTGGTGCATTGACGAGTCTGTGGAGACAAAATACGTTATCCATGGAAGCAAAAAGGGGAATGTATGAGAGTATAGTTATACCAACGCTCTTATATGGGTGTGAAGTATGGGTGGTGAATGTTGCAACAAGGAGAAGGCTGGAGGCAGTGGAGATGTCATGTCTGAGGGCAATGTGTGGTGTGAATATAATGTGGAGAATCCGTAGCTTGGAGATTAGGAGGAGGTGTGGGGTTTCTAAACGTATTATCCAGAGAGCAGAGGAGGAATTGTTGAGGTGGTTCGGACATTTAGAGAGGATGGAACGAAATAGAATGACTTAGAGGGCGTATAAATCTGTAGTGGAGGGAAGGCGGGGTAGGAATCGTCCTAGGAAAGGTTGGAGGGAGTAAAATAGGTTTTGTGTGCCAGGGGCTTAGACTTCCAGCAAGCATGCGTGAGCGTGTTAGATAGGATCGAGTGGAGACAAATGGTTTTTATGACTTGACGTGCTGTTGGAGTGTGACCAAAGTAACATTTATGAAGGGATTCAGGGAAACCTGTTAGCCGGACTTGAGTCCTGGAGGTGGGAAGCACAGTGCCGGCACTCTGAAGGTGGGGTGTTGATATGATGCAGTTTGTTAACTGTAGTGTCGGCACGACTCTGGCAAGACACTGATGGAGTGAATGATGATGAAAGTGTTTCTTCTTTTTCATGTCACTGCCTTAGTGGGAAACTCCCTATGTCTTAATAAACAAAAATAATAATAATAATATTAATAATAATAATAACAACAACAATAATAATAACAATAATAATAATAATAATAATAATAATAATAATAATAATAATAATAATAATAATAATAATTGTAAAATTCTCATATATGTTACACAGCCGATAATCTATATTAATTTACATTAATCTATGAAGGAGATAATTTTTTTGTTTACTTCTTTTATCTGATTTCTTTACTAATGTAAAATAAACCTTAAAGTCATTACTGCATCGATTACATTTTGCTTTCTTTGTTTGTCCGCGAATTTAATATAAATAATAATCATTTGTTTTAATCTTGCATTTTTTTGTCATGCAATGTTGACTGTTGTCATTATTCATACTATGTATTTTTAGTGGCTGTTATTTCAGCATTTTTTTTTATGCCTGTCCGTGTTGGAAATCCTTTTTTAAATGCCTTTGTATCCTGCATAATCTGTCTTTCACTGTCTGTTATTAACTGCGTCAAATGTGGCTGTGAGTCAGCCACATCTGTTATTAACTGCGTCAAGTGTGGCTGTGAGTCAGCCACATCTGTTATTAACTGCGTCAAGTGTGGCTGTGAGTCAGCCACATCTGTTATTAACTGCGACATGTGTGGCTGAGTCAGCCACATCTGTTATTAACTGCGTCAATTGTGGCTGTGAGTCAGCCACATGAATAAGCCTCATTTTTGGTCAAAAATTCGTTTTATTTATTAATGTAATCGGTGTTAAAAATGTAAGAAATTATATTATTAATGGGAAACGCTAAACTCGTAAGGAATGTAAGAATTGAAAAGCACTGCGAGAAGCCTACTGGCCTATGCTCAGCGGGGCTTTGTATCAAACTCTTCCAATACATAACTAGTGAGGAGTTAAGGTGTAAATCCTTAGATCAAGAGCCCTTAATCATGCTAAAGGTATGATTAAAGGCTTTGAAAAAGTATGTCCTAAAACTATTTTATCAATATACTATATGCAGTTGTGATCTCGTAGGTCTAACACCATCATCCTCTAGCATAGCGGTTCTCAGACTGAGTACCCCAGGGGTACTCAGAGGGAGTACCAGGGGTACTTGGAATACCAGGGGTACTTGGAGTACCCGGGTTACGTGAGTGAACTATTATGATTTCTTGTGCTGGTATGTCATTATTATTCTTTTAAATTAATTTATTTACAATCAGCATTTTAGAGAGAAACGCCAAGTTGCCAGAAACATTCTTCCTTAACAAAGGTGAGTTTCAGTGTTAATACACGAAAATGTATCAAAGTTCTTATCGAAAAATGTCAGAAAACCTTGAGTCTTTGAGGATGAGGGAGTGTCGTGGAAGCCCGTGTGTACACGCACGACCGATGGCCCACCAGTTATTCTTGGTATTCACTCGGGATCTAGACTGAGTGAATGCGAGAAATTATATATATATAAAACATTCATTGCGTTATTTATTGATATGCTCTGGCACATTCGTTTGCAAATCGTGTTATTACGATTTCACGGGTCGTGGTTTGGCGTCCATGACAGGTCCTTAAAGATGGCCAAGGTTTGGCGTCCATGACAGGTCCTTAAAGATGGCCAAGGTTTGGCGTCCATGACAGGTCCTTAAAGATGGTTATGGTTTGGTGCCCATGACAGGTCCTTAAAGATGGTCATGGTATGGCGTCCATGACAGGTCCTTAAAGATGGTCATGGTTTGGCGTCCATGACAGGTCCTTAAAGATGGTCATGGTTTGGCGTCCATGACAGGTCCTTAAAGATGGCCATGGTTTGGTGCCCATGACATGTCCTTAAAAATGGTCATGGTTTGGCGTCCATGACAGGTCCTTAAAGATGAAGTTAAGATACAAATACCATTAAGGACGGTGCTGTGTCCCGTCGGTTCTGTCAGTTATAGTGTCAACACTTTGATGCTGACAAAGATGCTCTACTTCTCGCTGGGATGTAGCAGCTTCCACGGGGGAAATTACAGATGCTAGAGTTCAGTCTCTGAGACCGGATATGACTCAACTGTTTTCTCAAAACAAGAGGGTATAATACAATCTCAGATTTTCTGCAAAGAAATCTCTCTGACAAGGATTGGCAGTGGAAACTAACGTAGCTTAACAAGAGGATTTTTCGTTAAAGGACACTTGCAAAATATTTTTATTCGTATACATCAATGTACAAATAACTCGCACATAGGGGAGAGGAGACTACCACGACGTTTCGGTCCCACTTGAACCATTTACAAATGTGACAAGAAATGTATGTAAACAAAATTTTATTTGACAAGAGTGTCTCTTCCAATAGGTTCTATACGGTTGTATAGACAAGGTAAACAGTCATAAAAATTAGTAGTATATTATTTTGTCTTTATTTCAGAAATTATTATTATTATTGTTGTTGTTGTTATTATTATTATTATTATTATTATTATTATTATTATTATTATTATTATTATTATTATTATTATTATTATTGCTGTAATTATAATTATTTTATTATTATTTCTAAATTAGCTTTTAAATAATAATAACAATAATAATAATAATAATAAAGTACAAAATGACCAAAAGGGTAATAAGGTATCAGTGCACTAATTCAATTTCATTTATTCAAATAGGTGAGTAATATTTAGGTGCGATGCGAGGAAGCATTTACAGGAGTCATGTTTGGTTGTCAGGTTATCCACTGCCAGTGGTGGAGTGGGTGTCAGGGGATCAGCTTCTGGAGTCCTCACTGACGCAGCCGGCCAGCACGCCCACACACAGAGCTCGCGGGCGTGGGGGTGAGGCTCCCATGACGGTGGTGGGCGTTATACTGCACTTGCCCAGCCTCAGGAGGGAGGACAATGGGAGGGAGGTCACCTGTGTGGCCTCCAACACCAACCTGACCAACGCACAGTCCCACACTATCAGCATACACATGTACTGTAAGTAAACTCTACGGAGAGTGAGTCCCATGTTTCACTTACTAACTAGTTATTGATGTGTTCTCTTGAATCAGTAAATGGGAGAAGGAAATTTGTTTGCTTGCGTTGTTGTATATATATATATAATAAAGATACAGTGCTGGTGCAAAGATGGCATATACAGTACATGAGGTTTGAGGGATACATTTCAAGTACAAATTGCTACATGTTTGTCACAGATTACAAAGTGTAAATTTCATTCAGTTCGGCAGAGCTGGGGCGCGTACCCAGTAACAGCAGCATTACTCCTCTTAACTGCAGCGCTGAGCCGCTAGAATAAAACACTAGCCTCCCTGGGATCCCCAGTTAACTTGATAAGTCTTCTGCCTAGCTCCTTAAGGAACATAGATGCACTCTTTCCCCATGAGCCAAGGATCTCTGAGCATAGGGGAACAAACATATAATGATAGGCAAGTTCATCGTATTATCTAGAGTTCTGAGACTTCCTGAAGGTGGCAGCTGCCCCTCCTTCCTCCCTGGTGTACTGGTGATAGATATCAGTCAGTGTGGATGCACATGTGTAGTCGCACACCACCTGCTTGCTTTCTGTCCAGGCTTGAAGGGTTGACCATCTGGACACTTTTGGTTGCCATCAGATCTGCGCAGTTCTAGTGCTACGTTTAGGCACAGAACTTGAAACACCAGAAGACTTTTAGAACATTAGTTGTCTGTACTGTTGTGTTAGGTCACAGGTTAAACATCGCTTGGACTCTCCAACACTGCTTGTAAGTAGCGCCAACATGAACTAAGGCATATTAAACACCACCAAAATTATGAGTACTGGTGTCTGTAACGACTAGATGAATTACACAAGATCAACCATCACCATAAATATCCACTAACATTTGGTTGTATTGCCATGTTTTGCCACATAAGATCAGACATGGCTAGGGTTCTCTAGCACTAGGTGTTAGGAGTGCTATGTTGGGCTAGAAGGTCAAACACTGTTACTGTTATTCCAATTGATATGGACTATATCGACTTATGACCTTTATAGGAAAGGGTTCAGAGGTCAGGTGTAGGTACCTAAAGCTGGTCCTCTCACAGCTGGTCCCCTTACAGTAGATTGGTTGGGGTAATGGGGTTTAAAGTCTATAGATTATACGAGGGTCATTAAGGCTGCATGTAACCTGCTCACCACCAGTCAAGACTTTTAATTCCTAAAATAGGGATTAAACTCTCAGCAGATATACACAGACAATCAAATATCTTGTACGTATATATCCTGGTTACAATAGATGATTGATCATTGGGGTTTAAACCCTATCAACTACACGAGGGCCACCAAGGCTACACATAACCTGTTTACCACCGGTCATGAATAATATAGCCCCTAAACAGGGTGTTGAAATAACCTCTCAGTGTAAATACACAGAGAGGAAGTTATATCTCAGTGTATATACCTTGCAGACACGAGCCACTAAAACTATATTCCTGACGACTGAGCACTCTCAGCGAAACACAACATGCACTTATTAACATGTTGCCTCGACGTCAGACAAAACACTGGTCAGTCGACATACACTACATGTAGCCAACTGAATGCAGCTCTTGCATTGTGGCGCTGGACACAATTCGCGTATTGTGCCTCTGTATAGAACTCTTCTATTATGGATAGTACTCAAGCTGGTGTATATAACATGATGATATCTAATTTTTAAACTGGAGGACAGGGAAGCCAGCTGAAAGTCTCGGTCAGATGACCAAAAGCTTCAGTGGAAGATCATCATATAACCAAGACCAGCGTCAAGAAACAATTGTCCACTTTTCCTGACTAATCTAACCTATCCTAATCTTGTTTATTTCCGATGTATGTATGTATATATATTTATGTATGTATATATGTTTATATATAAATTGACACACATACCCACACAGAAACACTTATAAAAACTTATAAAGCTCCATCAAGAACTTGCTTGATGGATGGAACCCCTTACCTTACCATGAAAAATTTCCAAGTCCAGAGCACGTAATGTGTTGGATTTGGCAGTGGAAGAGCAGAAACTGTAAAGAATGACAGTCTTAGCTGCACCTCAGGACTCTGTAGGAGGTAAGAGAGATGCTATTAGTTTCACCTCCAGGCACTTGAAGAGCTAAAATTGCAGAGTATTAGCTCGACCCCATGACACTGAAGGAGTCAACGAGGAGATCATGAGCTTAGGATCAACGCATGAGAGAGAGAGAGAGAGAGAGAGAGAGAGAGAGAGAGAGAGAGAGAGAGAGAGAGAGAGAGAGGAGGAGGACGAAATTTAACGTCAACACTGCCAATATTTTTAATGTATCCTCTTTATGAAGGTTTTTATATAATTTGGGCTGACAAACGCTGGAGGAAATTTGTTCCACGTTTGTAGTGAATCGATTTCCTCTAACATTCAAAGTTTTATTTCTCAGCATCGAGAGTCTGTGTCAACAAAGTCACTAGACTTCATGGACTTTAACTAATTTCTTTAATATATTGGTCGTTTTTTTTATTAACGTACGCTTTCCTAGAAGTGTTGTTTCTTGTTTGTTTTCCCAAAGTTTTCGGTTTATAAAAAAAATTGTTTAGTAATTGTTTATGTATTGTTTGTACTTTTGATTTATGTGTTGATGTAATTAAGCGAACAGAAATGGACATTATATATAAGGAAGACCCTGAACGACACTGAATAACATGCCTGGCACTGACCAATATGCCTGGCACTGGGCAACATGCCTGGCACTGGCCAACATGAGTGGCACTGGCCAACATGAGTGGCACTGACCAACATGCCTGGCACTGACCAACATGAGTGGCACTGACCAACATGCCTGGCACTGACCAACATGCCTGGTACTGATCAACATGCCTGGCACTGACCAACATGCCTGGTACTGACCAACATGCCTGGCACTGACCAACATGCCTGGTACTGATCAATATGCCTGGTACTGACCAACATGCCTGGTACTGACCAACATGCCTGGTACTGACCAACATGCCTGGTACTGATCAACATGCCTGGTACTGACCAACATGCCTGGTACTGACCAACATGCCTGGCACTGACCAACATGCCTGGTACTGATCAACATGCCTGGTACTGACCAACATGCCTGGTACTGACCAACATGCCTGGCACTGACCAACATGCCTGGTACTGATCAACATGCCTGGCACTGACCAACATGCCTGGTACTGACCAACATGCCTGGCACTGACCAACATGCCTGGTACTGATCAACATGCCTGGTACTGACCAACATGCCTGGTACTGACCAACATGCCTGGTACTGACCAACATGCCTGGTACTGATCAACATGCCTGGCACTGACCAACATGCCTGGCACTGACCAACATGCCTGGTACTGATCAACATGCCTGGCACTGACCAACATGCCTGGCACTGACCAACATGCCTGGCACTGACCAACATGCTAATCACTTCTTAATAAAACTTCCCTGACGCGAGGCAGCACAGTCCTGTAAAATTTACGTCGGGATCAGAAAGCCAAATTAAAATGACCAGTTATTAACCGAAGAAATTTTTTTTGTACGCAAACGGCTGTTAAGGTGCCGACCCTTCATCACTTACAGTGGCATTAATACTGGACGATATTATATATATATATATATATATATATATATATATTACGGCAGACTTGATGGCGTCTGGCTTCCTGTGGAGTGCAGGTGTGTGTGTCACACTCGTACCTACCTCTGGGAAGTCACTCAGTGGAAAAGAGGTTCGAGGTCACGTTGGGTGAGATTCGTCAGGAAACAGGACTAGTGTTCCCCGTCGCGTGTCTTAGTTCTATGATGACCCCGCCACTGCAGCTTTTAGTCATCTGACCGAGGCCTTCCACTGGCTTGTCCACACCTTTAAGAATTAAATCGAATCTCTTTCGTTTCAAACATTTGCAGTTACGTTGAAAATAAGCTGGGAAAACTATGTGTCACATTATATGAATAGTGAGAACTGATGAAAACTTGTAAACAGTGGAACAAAACTTGTAAACAGTGGAACAAAACTTGTAAACAGTGGAACAAAACTTGTAAACAGTGGGACAAAACTTGTAAACAGTGGGAACAAAACTTGTAAACAATGGAACAAAACTTGTAAACAGTGAGAACAAAACTTGTAAACAGTGGAACAAAACTTGTAAACAGTGAGAACAAAACTTGTAAACAGTGGAACAAAACTTGTAAACAGTGGGACAAAACTTGTAAACAGTGGAACAAAACTTGTAAACAGTGGAACAAAACTTGTAAACAGTGGAACAAAACTTGTAAACAGTGGAACAAAACTTGTAAACAGTGGGACAAAACTTGTAAACAGTGGAACAAAACTTGTAAACAGTGGAACAAAACTTGTAAACAGTGGGAACAAAACTTGTAAACAATGGAACAAAACTTGTAAACAGTGAGAACAAAACTTGTAAACAGTGGAACAAAACTTGTAAACAGTGAGAACAAAACTTGTAAACAGTGGAACAAAACTTGTAAACAGTGGAACAAAACTTGTAAACAGTGGGACAAAACTTGTAAACAGTGGAACAAAACTTGTAAACAGTGGAACAAAACTTGTAAACAGTGAGAACAAAACTTGTAAACAGTGGAACAAAACTTGTAAACAGTGGAACAAAACTTGTAAACAGTGGGAACAAAACTTGTAAACAGTGAGAACAAAACTTGTAAACAGTGGGAACAAAACTTGTAAACAATGGGAACAAAACTTGTAAACAGTGGGAACAAAACTTGTAAACAGTGGGAACAAAACTTGTAAACAATGGGAACAAAACTTGTAAACAGTGGGAACAAAACTTGTAAACAGTGGGAACAAAACTTGTAAACAGTGGAACAAAACTTGTAAACAGTGAGAACAAAACTTGTAAACAGTGAGAACAAAACTTGTAAACAGTGAGAACAAAACTTGTAAACAGTGGGAACAAAACTTGTAAACAATGGGAACAAAACTTGTAAACAGTGGAACAAAACTTGTAAACAATGGAACAAAACTTGTAAACAGTGGGAACAAAACTTGTAAACCGTGGGAACAAAACTTGTAAACAGTGAGAACAAAACTTGTAAACAGTGAGAACAAAACTTGTAAACAGTGAGAACAAAACTTGTAAATAGTGGAACAAAACTTGTAAACAGTGGAACAAAACTTGTAAACAGTGGAACAAAACTTGTAAACAGTGAGAACAAAACTTGTAAACAGTGAGAACAAAACTTGTAAACAGTGGAACAAAACTTGTAAACAGTGGAACAAAACTTGTAAACAGTGGAACAAAACTTGTAAACAGTGGAACAAAACTTGTAAACAGTGAGAACAAAACTTGTAAACAGTGAGAACAAAACTTGTAAACAGTGGAACAAAACTTGTAAACAATGGGAACAAAACTTGTAAACAGTGGAACAAAACTTGTAAACAATGGAACAAAACTTGTAAACAGTGGGAACAAAACTTGTAAACAGTGGGAACAAAACTTGTAAACAGTGGAACAAAACTTGTAAACAGTGGAACAAAACTTGTAAACAGTGGAACAAAACTTGTAAACAGTGGAACAAAACTTGTAAACAGTGAGAACAAAACTTGTAAACAGTGGAACAAAACTTGTAAACAGTGGGAACAAAACTTGTAAACAGTGGGAACAAAACTTGTAAACAGTGGAACAAAACTTGTAAACAATGGGAACAAAACTTGTAAACAGTGGGAACAAAATTATTTGTAGACTAAAGATAAACAAAACATAATAATTTAGATAAGCTCTTCTACTTATGATATGAAAACAGTAAAATATAATATTTACCCGGATGGTCATTATTTCAATCTTAAAATAACTGGGTCGTCGAAAGATTAAGACCCGCGTCAGGTCTCTGTCTTGACGGATATTCAGGCAACATAATTCAATCCTACTGAATACTTATGCGTAACTGCATAATGCTGTAAACACACACGTAAAAAGACAATTAAAAAAAACTGGAAATCATCTGTACATTTGTGCCTCAATCAAATGTCCTCTTCAGCAGATCACTGATGATCTGCTGAAAGTCTCCAACTGAAGACGAAATATGCAGATCATTTCCGCTCTGTTTTATTTTTCCCTTGATAGGGACTTTCCCTTTCATTTATGAACACCTAAAATCCAGAAATCAACTGTGTATAAGTTATAAATGAGCGTACTTGTGTTACTTGTAGTGCCTCCGCTGGAGGTGAGTGTGGAGGGGGTGGAGGAACCCCTCAGAGCTGGAGTGGAGGCTGGAATCCTATGTCGTACCTCAGGATCCACACCTCCTGCCCAACTAACTTGGAACATCACAGGCTCAGCTGCCCTAACTACTCTACCAGCCCAGGTAAGTACCGCCCTCATCCCTCCAGCGCTACTCTAACACCTCAGATCTATTATTTACTTAATAAACAGTGAGTATAATCAATCTTCTGTCTTAACTGTCCAGGTAAACTCTATAACAATCCACTTAGCAAAACGTTCGTCTCCTCCACTCTGTGTTCCTTCACTTTTTAATGTTAGTAATCTACGTTAAGTATCCTCCACTTAGTTATATACAAGTATCATGTATATAGTGCAGAAAATATACACTTTGCAGAGCAAGAAGCTCTGTGTATAGCTATACCAAGTCATATTTCTCCCTGTGTAGAGTTTTATCAAATCATGTTTCTGTCTATTTAGTTTTAAGTTTCACTCTGTGTAGAGCTTTATCAAATCGTGCTTCTCTCTGTGGAGCTTTATCAAATTTTGCAAAGTTCATTTTTTTTCACTATCTTTCGGAAGAACAGCATTGAAATGGAACCCAACATGTTGACATAATGTCCCTCGATGATTCATATAACAGCCGCCTTAACTTACACTCACATTCTTAAAACTTTCAGTCCCAGATCAGAAGCAATTGGCTGCATTCAGGGAAAATTACATTGGGCGTTAGTGACATTTATATGCTAATGTAACATATGTTCTATCTCGCTGTCTATCTGTCTCTCGGTAACAGTCGTCGCTAGACCAGAACACGACTATCAGGCGAGGTCGTCTGCTACCCTCCCCAGACGACCACGGTCGAACACTAACCTGTACTGCCACGAATCCGCAAGTGCCAGACTACTTCCTAGTCTCCACTCACACGCTCAACGTTCTCTGTAAGTACTTCCTTCTTTCAGGTCTTCTGTAATTACCCAAGGTGCTCAGTGTTATTATTATTATCATTTTTATTATTATTAATATTATTATTATTATTATTATTATATTCTCTATTAGGACATTTTTTAGAGGTTTCCGAGATCTTCGATTAGTTCTTTAGGTCCGTCACCGCATTTCGTGATCTTTTATAACTTCCCCCAGGTCCTACACAATTTCCAAGATCCTCTGGTGATTCCATATGTCCTCTGTAGGGTACTCAAAGGCCTAATCCTCTCTAAGTTCTCCACGACCTTCACAAGTACCACTGATGCAGTATAGGGTTTCGAGGTTCTCCACAGGGTTCTCTGGTCCCTTACAAATTTATGAGGTCTTTCCTAAGGTTCTCTGATCATCTATAAATTCACCAGATCCTTTAAAGGGTTTTTCTGATACTCTCTAATTTTCTCGGGTTCTTGATAGGTTTCTCTGATCCCCTTTAAGTTTACAATGTCCTCCGTAGGTTTCCCTCATCCCCAATAAGTTTACACTCTCCCAGAATGAAACATTGGCCCATAAATTCTCAGGTGAGACATTAATAGCGTGGGGAAGAGGGAGTGAGTCAACACACGGGCAAAGGTCACAAGTGTTAATAACCAGAAGGGAGGCTTAACCCGTATGGGGTCATACAGAGCCTGGGAAACGAGAGAGGTGATCAGGTTCCTTGCATCAAGAATCCTTCGACAGCACCAAGACTTGAAAGGACTTATTGCAGAAGCGATGGAAGGTGTTTACATGTCATTTTAGTCCAGGTCGATTTAGCCTTCAAAAAATCGAAGCATGAAATTCACTGGATTCAGACGTACCCTCAGTTCTGAAGCATAGGATTCATGGGTTCGAACAGTAGCTTGAGACCCAGTCTTTCATTCCTGTTTCGCTATAGGTGATATTTAGCTTCGCCTGTGTCTCACTAACCCTCGGTAACTCTCATGACAGTCGTCTGTGTCTCACTAACCCTCGGTAACTCTCATAACAGTCGTCTGTGTCTCACTAACCCTCGGTAACTCTCATGACAGTCGTCTGTGTCTCACTAACCCTCGGTAACTCTCATGACAGTCGTCTGTGTCTCACTAACCCTCGGTAACCTCATGACAGCGCCTGTTCTCACTAACCCTGGTAACTGACAGTCGTCTGTGTCTCACTAACCCTCAGGAACTCATGACAGTCGTCTGTGTCTCACTGACCCTCGGTAACTCTCATGACAGTCGTCTGTGTCTCACTGACCCTCGGTAACTCTCATGACAGTCGTCTGTGTCTCACTGACCCTCGGTAACTCTCATGACAGTCGCCTGTGTCTCACTAACCCTCGGTAACTCTCATGACAGTCGCCTGTGTCTCACTAACCCTCTGTAACTCTCATGACAGTCGTCTGTGTCTCACTGACCCTCGGTAACTCTCATGACAGTCGTCTGTGTCTCACTGACCCTCGGTAACTCTCATGACAGTCGCCTGTGTCTCCCTAACCCTCGGTAACTCTCATGACAGTCGTCTGTGTCTCACTAACCCTCGGTAACTCTCATGACAGTCGTCTGTGTCTCACTGACCCTCGGTAACTCTCATGACAGTCGTCTGTGTCTCACTGACCCTCGGTAACTCTCATGACAGTCGTCTGTGCTCTGACGCGTTGTGCCTCGTGAAGTCTGTCGACTACGCGAAGCTCAGTAAAGCTGCATGTCACCTGCATTCCGACAGTAATGAATACTGTAATTTCTAAAATAGGTATTAAAGTAAACTCTCAGGTTTATATACAATGAAAGTGGAACTTCTCGAGGTATACATCCTGCCCTAACAGATGCACGCCTCTTGTTGTATATACTGGGTACTGATAGTACCCAGTCAACCCAATGATCAGTGCTACTGCGTTACCCACTCATAATAGTCGACGCATCAAAGCAGAAAGAAGCATAATAAGAAGACAAGAATCATGGTTTGAACTTTGATGATTCCCGGAGGTGTTAATCCAAAACTAATTCTCAATAGTCTACGTAAACAATTCAGCTGCATGATCATGAACCAGCTGAACCGGCACGCCCAGACACATTAGTCCATGAATTTTCTATAAACTTCAGTGTTCAAGGCTTGTTTTTTATATTTATGCGTGTACATTCAGACCTCAATTTAAATATCCCGCACGCACAACACACACACAAACACACAGGACTAACGAATAAATAGTTAAAACTTTAATTCGACATTAAGGCTTACTGACCAAAGACCAGATAGAAAGTCTTCAAACCCGTGACCATGTAGTCTGAGACTTAATCAGTACTCACAGGTGATTTTCACCTCTCACCTTTGCCCTGGTGTGTTGACGTCAACTGACCCCCCACACACAGACTGCGTTGACCTTTTTATCATACTGTCCCAGAACAATCGTCCACTTCTCTAAATACAGTCGCCAGTAAAATATTTTACTGAATGATTCGCGTAATGACAATTATGGAAAATATATAAACATCAGAAAGATATTTTATTGAATTCTTAATACCCTTGTGCTTGCATTTTGATCCCTGAGGGAGTTCCCATAAATATAAACTAATTAAACATAAAAACGGCGCTGCGATTACATTTACAAATCGGCCGTATCCCACCGAGGCAGGGTGGCCACGAGCAGGGTGGCACGAGCAGGGGCCCACGAGGCAGGTACCAGAGGGTGGCAAAAAACAAAGTTTATCTTTTTAACATTAGTAATGAATACAGGAGAAGGGGTTACTAGCCCCTTCTCCCGGCATTTTAGTCGACTCTTACGACAAGCATGACTTACTTCACCATGGAGATAAGAGGAAATAAGAACAAGAACTAGTAAGAAAATAGAAGAAAACCCAGAGGGGTGTGTATATATATGCTTGTACATGAATGTGTAGTGTGATCTAAGTGTAAGTAGAAGTAACAAGAATTACCTGAAATCTTGCATGTTTATGAGACAGAAAAAGACACCAGCAATCCTACCATCATGTAAAACAATTACAGGCTTTCGTTTTACACTCATATATATATATATATATATATATATATATATATATATATATATATATATATATATATATATATATATATATATCATAGTTTACAGGCCTCGTGGTGGATCAGGGTCTGATCAACCAGGCTGTTACTGCTGGCCGCACGCAAACTAACATACGAACCACAGCCCGGATGGTCAGGTACTGACTTTAGGTGCCTGTCCAGTGCCTTCTTAAAGACAGCCATGGGTCTATTGGTAATCCCCCTTATGTATCCTGGGAGGCAGTTGAACAGTCTTGGGCCCCGGACACTTAATACATCAATGTTTGAGATTAAAGTATTTTCGATTGTTGGTGAACAGGTGACATGAAACTTCAATGACCCTTGTTTGTCAATAGTATTTAATCCTAATTAATGAAGCAGCCATGATAGTATATGCCACGAGAGGTGTATGCCAGAGTTCATAGACCGAGAGTGTACTTTATTAGAGGCTTAAAGTATTCTTGACTGGCCTTAATGATCCTCGTGTAGTCGATAGATATTAAAACTTCGTTAACTAACCCACGATGGTTGGTTGGTTAATTGGGATTGAATCCTATCAACACACGCTATCATAAAGCTGCTTGTCACTTGTTCAACAACAATCGAAAATAATCCCCCCACAATTGGCGTGTTGGGATTAAAGTCTAAATGTGTATCGAAACCGAAATACATTAACTAAGATATATATTCCTCCACGTGTACACACACAAGGTGTGTCAGGAAACAGGACACGTGTTTCCTGATGCGGGTCTTAAGTCATATGATGACCCAGTCACTCTTGCTTTTGGTCATCTGACCGAGGCCTTTCACCGGCTTACCAGTCCACCACTTTAAAAATTAAGGTTATAATTAATACCACAGTGTACACAACAAGAGATACTTATAAGAATATAAACAAAACGAATTCAATAAAATATCTTAATCATATTTCCCTGATAACAGTAGTTTAATTACTGGCTGGTAATGATATATATATATATATATATATATATATATATATATATATATATATATATATATATATATATATATATATATATATATATGCAAGACAACCACTATGAAAAATAGAGGAATTCCAAGCGCTTTCGTGACTACTCACATTATCAAGGAACTATAAAAGGAAACATGACAAGAAGGCTTATATAAGGGGCAAGACTACACCTCACAGTCACAGCCTAAGAATGTAGACATAAACCATTTCCTTGTTAAATTAAATAGCTTAGCTCATTCTATAAATTTTATTGTTAAATTCGAAGTAAATAACTCATTGCCCTTCCTAGATGTTTTTATTATTAAGGGTAACATTGATTTTAAATTTAAAATTTACAGAAAACCTACAAATAATTGTTCCTGTGTACACTATTACTCTTCACATCAAGATAGAGTTAAAGTGTCGGTTTTTTCTTCAATGTTTTTGAGAGCTTTACGTATTTGTAGTCCAGAGTTCATAGATGAAGAAATCTCTAAAATTTATGAAATAGCTAATGATTTAAAATACCCAAGAAACATAATTGATAAATCTTTTAAAATAGCTAGAACTACTTTTTACAATCCAAAAAGGGACAACCAACCTTATTCAACCAAAAATATGTTGGTTCTCCCTTACCATGAAAACTTGGTTGATATGCCTTCTTTTCTTAAGAATTTTAATATCAAAGTTGTATTTAAAAATCTTGATACAGTAAAAAGACTTTTGATAAAAAATTCCCCCCAAAATACTGACGGATGTGTCTATAAGATTCCCTGTAAAATATGCGATAAAGTTTATTATGGTCAAACTGGTAAAAGTCTTGAACTAAGATTAAAACAACATAAATATAGCATTAGAACTGGACAAGATTCTAATGCTCTATTTATTCATGTGAGAGATTTTAACCATCCAATTGATTTTCAAAATGCTGAGAAGGTTGTATCAAGCAAGTCCATGGTTGAGAGGAATATAATAGAATCATGTTTCATTAAAAGCAGTTTTGAAAATAATATGAATATTTCTTTTGGTTTATATAAATTGGATTCATTTATAATTAATAAAATTTGGGAAGAATTTAATGATAAATTGGACTAATCTTAATTCTTGGGAAGAGTTTCATGTCCTTTCTTATGTTCCTCTTCACAGAGTCGTGCGATGTTACGCTACTGTGAGGTGTAGTCTTTGTTAGTGTGATGTGACTGTGAGGTGTATTCTGCCCCTTATATAAGCCTTCTTGTCATGTTTCCTTTTATAGTTCCTTGATAATGTGAGTAGTCACGAAAGCGCTTGGAATTCCTCTATTTTTTCATAGTGGTTGTCTTGCATATTTTGATATCACCTGTTTACTGTGATCTTTTGAATATATATATATATATATATATATATATATATATATATATATATATATATATTTATATATATATATATACATATATATATATATATATATATATATATATATATATATATATATATATATATGAAACAACACTATGAAAAATGAAGAATTCAAGGCTTGACTACTCACATTATCAAGGAACTATGATATATATATATATATATATATATATAGTTCTTTGATAATGTGAGTAGTCACGAAAGCGCTTGGAATTCTTCTATTTTTTCATAGTGGTTGTTTTGCATATTTTGATATCACCTGTTTACTGTGATCTTTTTGCATATATATATATATATATATATATATATATATATATATATATATATATATATATATATATATATATATATATATATGTATATATATATATATATATATATATATATATATATATATATATATATCAGTGTATATGCACTTAGAGTTTACTTGTTACCTATTTTTTAGCGAACAGGTTACGTATGCCAACTTTAATCTGATTCAGAGTAATAATTTTTGGAATTCTATGTCTAAGATCTATATTGCGTCGTAAAATGTTCTGTGGTGAGTTGTGGATAAGGTAAATAGTTTTGTGGGTCGGTCTCTGTTTGTATCATCGTGTCGCTATGATTTTGTAAGTCGTTGTTTTTATGAGTGTGTGTGTGTGTGTGTGTGTCGTGTGTGTCGTTCATGTGTTTTACTGTGCGTGTGTGAGACGAACCTCTTTTGAGAGGAATAAGTGCGTATAATATTCGAGGGTAATTCACACTCATAAATAAGCCTGATGTCCAGAGTGCCATAAGTGTGAGTGGCAGCGTGTAAATCAAAGAGTGTCAACACGCTGCCAAGTGCATTGACGCCAATCGGAATGAGCGAAATTCCCAGCAAACAACCTCCATATCGAGAAGAAACCGACTGAAAGCCAACTTTCTTTCACAGTTTACATCCACACATTTCCTCAAACATATGACTGAAGGAATAAGACTTTCGAAGAGGAATTGCGACGAGTGATCGACCTCTGACAGCACGAGTCCAATACGTGTATCACCTCGCAGTGTTGTGCTAAACAACAATATGTCAAGAAATATGAAGAAACTATTCCCTTGAAAATGCATTAAATTTGACAACTGATGAGAAAAACTCTATGCTTGATATAATAAATAAAAGATAAACCTAATATATTCTCCCGGCAAGTAAACACAGGTAACTCAAACAAAAATAAGATATATTGCAAAAATCAATATAGCTGCAAGCCAGTTAATTCACTAATGAAATTATTTTGAGAATTTATCATCGTATACTTTTTTCTAGATGATAGCAATGTTGGCAATTGAGTCTTTTAATTATTGTTATTCTTGTCTTGTTGATATCAGTTATATATATATATATATATATATATATATATATATATATAGAGAGAGAGAGAGAGAGAGAGAGAGATCGCAGTCAGCAGGACTCGATACTGCTACTGAGACGGACAAGATTCCCAGGCAGCGCTCTTATCCACTCGGCCACAAATGCCACATAAGCTGGGTCCTTATAGTCGTGGATCCCCTCCTTGTGTGGGTCGACACTAGAAGGGTTCACGCTGAACCTAGATTCTGTGATTAACCTGGGTTTAATTCGTCTTGAATTTGTTTTGGACTGGTCACTACTGATCTAGTGTCCGGAAATAGTTTTCAAATCAAATTTTGTTTTGGCTCTTAGGTGTTAGGTGTTGTCTGGTTTCTAATATCAAAACAAGAGTCCAGTTCATTAGGCATATATTTTTTTTATATCTTATTTTATGTGTGCTCATTTATGCCCTAGGTCTGTTTCACTTGGTCCCAGGATAAGTTGGGTTCGATTCCTTGCTATCAGATTACTTCCATATTTCATTTGGTTTCAGATTTTCATCATTCACTGTCATGGAATTGGAAGATTCCCACCAGGGTATTTATTGTAGTCATATATTACACCACCATGCACATTGTTTTTTTTTGGTGGTGGGGTTAATTTATATTCATTTTATGGCTTAGAGCTCAGTTCATGGTTCTATTTTATACAGGGTCAGGAGTCTTGTGGCCTGTGATTTTAGAAGTAAATTACCTTGGGTTCAAACGCCTTCTCATTCCATGATTTATTGTTTTTTAATTAATTTTGCATTCGTATTTGTTATTATTATGTTAATGGATATTATTAATTAATCATGTTAATCGGTCTTATCATATGTGCGGTGTCTTATAGTGCTTTCATCTAAATGAAGCCTCTCAGGCTTCTTCTGTCACACTGCCTACGTCTTAAGTTGGTAATTATCCGACAGGTAAGTGTCAGAAGCATTCAACGAATCATATCTTTTAAGATATTTCGGGTTGAAAGTGGCCTGGTGTTGGGTACAGGGACAACGGTGAGGGGATTGTAGGTAGGGGAAGTGATAAGTCCCCTGCCTAGGCACTATCAGGCCACCGTTGAAAGGAAAGTTTGCTTAGTTTTTAATTGAGTTATGGGATGGTACTTGTTAAGTGAACATCATTTCTCCCGCAAATGTTCCATAGGATGAGGGGCGTTTACATGTCCTTGAAGTGTCTTCCGAACGTTAATGGTGACTTTCGCTGTACTCACCTAATTGTGGTTGCAGGGGTCGAGACTCAGCTCCTGGCCCCGCCTCTTCGCTGTCCGCTACTGGTCTCTGCTCTCCCTGCTCCATGAGCTCTATCATACCTCGTCTTAAAACTATGTATGGTTCCTGCCTCCACTATATCTTTTCTAGACTATTCCACTTCCTGACTACTCTGTGGCTGAAGAATGCTTCTAACATCCCTTTGACTCATCTGAGTCTTCAGCTTCCAGTTGTGTCCCCTTGTTTCTGTGTTCCCTCTGGAACATCCTGTCCCTTCTACCTTGTCGATTCCCCGCAGTATTTTGTATGTCGTTATCATGTCTCCTCTGACCCTTCTTTCCTCCAGTGTTGTTAGTCCTATTTCCCTCAACCTTTCTTCATAGGACAGACCCCTGAGTTGTGGAACTAGCCTTGTCGCAAACCTTTGCACTTTCTCTAGTTTCTTTACGTGCTTGACCAGGTGTGGGTTCCAGACTGGTGCTGCATATTCTAGTATGGGCCTGACGTACACGGTGTACAGTGTCTTGAACGATTCCTTGTTAAGGTAACGGAACGCTAATCTTAGGTTTGCAAGTCGCCCATATGCTGCCGCAGTTATCTGGTTGATGTGTGCCTCCGGAGACGTACTTGGCGTTATACTCACCCCAAGGTCTTTCTCCTTTGCCGAGGTTTGTAGCCCTTGTCCACCTAGCCTGTACTCTGTCAGCGGTCTTCTTTGTCCTTCTCCGATCTTCATGACTTTGCATTTGGTGGGATTGAATTCGAGAAGCCAGTTGCTAGACCAGATGTCGAGCTTGTATCGTTCGTGATTCACGATCTCTTCGCTATGAATTGTGTTGTGACTAAGGTATCCTCTAGGGACTCATGTTACTCCCATGCAAACATTGGAGGGTTTTAGGGTAATCTATTCTCCCATGTACTTCTATGAATTATTTTCTAATCCGTTCCCACAGGTGGGAGCAGATTTTCCTTTCTACGTTTCTCTCAAACCTCGCATGTGAAATGCTGTGACAATTTCCTTAGGACCCCTTGTTAGTTTTGATCTTATTAATTGTATTATAGATATTATTTACTCCAGCTAGAGCTTGTTCTACTTGGTGCCCGCGGCCTGGTGGGGAAAGCTCTCGCTTCACACGGTGAGGGTAGAAACATTGGGTGTGTTTCCTTTCACCGGTTGTCCATGTTCACCCATCAGTAAAGTAGGTACCTGGGTATGAGTCGCATCCTGGGACAAAATTGACATAATTTGCGGGAAATGCTCTGCATAACAAGGGGCTTTCTATACAGTAGTATGTCATTGATGTCAGCTAGGCCTGTATACCTTGTACATGTACTTGTAGTAAATAAAGATATTATTATTATTATTATTATTATTATTCCTTTTGGATAGCAACTATCCAAAGTGTTCACTTAGTTCCTTGAAACTTGCTAAAAGATTAGTTACCTTACTGAGTTTCTCTTGAGGTAGAATCACAGTGAGAGATCAAAGACCAACAATATTGTTTTTATTGGCTTGTTTATAAAAAAATTGGGCTTCGTAAGATATCTTCAACACCTTTCAGTAAGACGGTCTCTGGGAAGGCTATAACTTTTCCATCTTCTTGCATTATGAATTTAAGAGCTGGATGGACTGTATTAGCCTATTTATGGAGTTGTATTGCTTGAGTAGGGCTACTTCAGACTATGTGAATTGTGTCATCGACGTATCTTCCATAAAAGGCTTTGTGTTTGCTGCTCAAGTGCTACGTGGATAAATATCCTGCCATAACTACATCGACACTCCCCTGATGGCTGTTTCTTTCCTTTGTGGGACAGATGGACAGAGAGATTCAATATCTAAGAATATGGCTTGGTGTCGTTTAAGTCAAAATGCTTCGATTTTGTTGAGGAAATCTATTGTGCCTTAGTTTTATTCTGGTTTAGGGTCCAGCAGTGGAATTCATAAGACTGTAAGTATCTTTAATGGTTCTCTCTGGCATCCTGACAATACTTATATTGCTTTCCATGTCCCTAGTTTGCCATCTTTAGTTCTATGGGTTATTGGTAAGAACATATGTGGGATTTTTGCCTGGCGTAGCGGGAGGGAGTTACAAATGCATTGAAAACTCTCGCCTCTGTTGTCCTCCATATAATATTTTAAAATTTTCGGATTAAATTCTAGGAAAGTTTCCAATCCCCTGTCAAGTGATTTTTTTGTTCTTATTAGCGACAGGTCCATAGTTGCCAGAGGTCATCCATTACCATTACCACCGTTTTCTTTTAGTTTTCATGTTTCCTAACTTCTGCACCACTTTCTTAACAACCTTGGCTTTTCTTTATAGCTTGTTCTTCTAATAGTTTGGAGAGGTTACCCCTGACACTTTACAACAACATGTGCATCACAGGATTCTGCTTCCAATATTTCCCTCTCAGATACTATTTGATAACTCTTTCATCTGTTTTAGTCACATCATCAGTGTCGTATGTGTTCGTGTATCTGTTTTTAACTATTTTTCTCTTTGTTCTAATATATTACTGATTAATAGCAATTCTATCCTGCCTTGGAGGATGTGGGGAGGGGAAACTAATTCTATCCTGCCTTGGAGGATGTGGGGAGGGAAACTAATTCTATCCTGCCTTGGAGGATGTGGGGAGGGGAAACTGATACAAAGTTCCAGCCCTTTTTTTCTGCTGGGGTTATTTCGTTTTCTGAAATCACCAGTTCTTTGTAGCATTTTTTCCCCCGCCAAGTTCTTGGGTCGTATCAATAAAAAAATCCACTTGATGCTATTGTTGTTGATATTTTTCATTCTACGTTTTCATTCCTTAATTCAGGAAGTCAATGAGCCATCTTCTCGGGCATGAGGCTCCTTAAACACACACACACATACAAATACACAATATATATATATATATATATTATATATATTAATATTATATTATATATAAGTATATATATATTCATTATATATGTTATACCTTTCTTTATATAGTTGAATAAACGCCTCGTGTGTGCACGTCATTATTTTGTCCACGTGCTTGTTGAAATGGGGTGAGTAACCTGTGTTATGTATGTCTGACCCCTTAACAGTCGCGCCGTTGGTGGAGGCACGCTTGGCACCTGCCCTCGACCCTGGCAACATTAAGGAAGGAGAGGATGTCTACTTCGAGTGCCACATCAGTGCCAACCCTCCAGAATCTAGAGTCATTTGGTTACACAAGGTACGTTGATTTTTTGTTTGTTCTGAGTTGCTGACTCGCTCTTGTTTGAGAGCAGTGATTGCGATGCTGTTGCTGCCGTTTCTTGATGCTGTTGTTGACGTTGCTTCTGCGGCCGTCTGTTGTGGCTGTTAACGTTGTTTGTTGCTGTGCTGCTGCTAATAATATCGTTGTTGTAGTTGGTGGTGTCAGTTGCTGATGTTTTTTTGTGTCGTTTCCAGTGTACCTGTTGATGCTGGTACCGTTGTGGTTGTTGCTCCTGTTGTCATTGTCACTGATGTTGCCTTTGTTGAAGGTGTTGTCAGTGTTGTTGTAGTTGCAGCTTTATCAAACATAAAGGCTACCGATAACAATATTTTGACTGTTTTTCACACACACACACACACACACACACACACACACACACACACACACACACATCAGCTACTAGGAACATACTTTCTCATGTCAATTCTAAACAAAGGAGGCTTGGGGACGCCACAGCCATATTATGGACCCTAACAATAGACTGCCCTAATTGACACACATTTTTAAAGCTACTTAAATGCATATTGATGTAAATTATTAGGTAATTGAGTGGGAATATTACATTACCCGCACTACGAATTTGTTAATGAGTGATAACTGGTGAATTCTTCATCTGATAGACTTTTTTAATCTAGTTTTGATTAAAAAAGGAGAAAAATGTCTCCTCGATCAATATTCTTGTACCAACAAGTATCATGGTACAGGAGCTGGAATCTCCACAGTGGTCACGCGATATGAGACATTAAAATATATGGTATCACTTTCCTTTAGAAATAAACTATATTTCTCAGTATGTAGCGTCACGCTCTGAATCAAACATGTGTACGACCAAAAATGTCAATTTCAGATCCATATATCAAAGTTAAAACAACGTACACGTGTCCCGTATTCCAATTTGGTCACGTAATTCTGCCGATCGATAGATAATTAATCTGCACTGTATTTACAACAATAAAAACTCTACTTCTGGGTCCATTAAATATTAAAGTCCGCCACTTGGATCATAAACCCCATGAATTTCTATCCACACAGACTATCACAAGAAACTTTTCGCCTCACTGTAAGAATTTCCTTTTAATACCAGTGAAAGTGTTCCAAATTTTTAATGTAAGACGAATATTACTGTAAAAATTGTTAGTTAAAAGCTTACATAAAGACAAATATTTGTTTTATTACGTACTCTAAATAATTAAGTCATATTTTTAAAATCTTTCGTATGTTTGAGACATTTACTTATTCCTAAGCTCTAAAATTTTCATTTTTATTAATTTATTTATTTACTTAAGAATTAAAAGGTTTATCATCAAAATATAAGCATAAGAAATATATTTCATTCGTTAATAAATGAAGTATTATATCAATATATGGCATTATTTAGAATTTATATTATATGTTTATGGCAAGTCAAAACATTACCAAGAGAGAGGGGACACCATGCCCAGCTCTTTTAGGGCAGGGTAGGTGCCAGAGCTGGAGCTTGCTACCATCTGCAGCTCCCAAGACTGCCCTTCCCATCAGCCTCCCTGGGGCGGGGAGGATGGCAGACCAGAGAGGCCTAGCTTCTCCCTACGAGACCCGTGAGGGCGGGGAACGTGGCTAGGCCTGGGGACAATTGGTCCCAGACGATGAGGGAGTACTTGTACCTCCTCCCATGGAAGACATAGGTCTCAGACACTCCCACTACAGGGAGCCAAGGCCGGATCACCATCTGGAAAAGACCCGGGCCGGGAGAGTACCGGCGAATCTACAACAACAACAACATTACCAAGAATTCCCTGACAAGGACTTTATAGAATAATGATTGAGTTTGTCACTCTCTTCTTTCCGTCAAAGTTTCCCCAGCAGTCACTTGGTGAATGCTTCTTATGGTCGTCTTCAGATATTTATCACACATATATCTTAATTAGAGGAAGATTTGGTTTGTTGCTAAGCTGTGCAGGTGTGAAATCTGTAAACCAAATTGTGATATTGATTTCTGTGTTATAACTTGAGAATGCGTCTTCTGACCGGCTTCAAACTTTCAGTGAAGTTGTAATGTAATGTGTTAACTTCAATTTGCCAGTTTTAATACACGAATGAGGGTATTGGTTCCTGTGGATGATAACCTGAGAAAGCCTCGTCTGGTGAACTTTTTTTCTGTTAAACTTTCAATGATAGAACAAAAGTGAAGTGTGTTCTCACTCAATGTCTTATTAGACGTGTATCTTATTTTTCACTGCAAGAGACAAAAGTTAATATTGGCGATGGAGAAAACGTCATGTCATGAGATTTCAACACAATCTGGAAGATACAATCATACAAAGATCACGCACCCAGTAGAGCTAGGTGTTGTATCGTGGTCCGAGGACATACTGTGGTATGGGTGCCTCAGAGCTAATTTCATTCTACTCCCCGTTTGGTGTACTAGCCACCACAAGCAGCACATATAGTATTGTAACCACGGACGAGTGGTACAACACCTAGCGCTGCTGGGTGCGTGATCTTTGTAGGATTGTATGGTCCAGTGGGTTAGAGCGTCGAGAATTTTCGTTCACCATCAGGCGGGCTAAACAGGGTTCGATCCCCGGCTATTCGCATTGTTATATAATATTATATTATATATTTTATATATAATATATATATATATATATATATATATATATATATATATATATATATATATATATATATATATATATAATATATATATGTCGTGCTGAATAGGTAAAATTGGTCAATTAGCAAGAACTCATTTAAAATTAAGTCCTTTTAAAATTTTCTTTTACATTTAAAGATATATATTTTTTAATTTATGTTAATGTAAAAATTAATAATTTTGTAACGAAAGAACCTTAGAAAACTTACCTAACCTTATTATAACAAGCGCAACTTAATTTAGCCTAGTCCACTAAATATATTTTAAATAAGTTTACAATAATTTAATAGTAAACAAACACAATAAAAAAACATTTTTTTTCGTTACATTCAGAATAATTTTTGCGAAATTATTGCATACACAAATTTTAGCTTGCCTTATTCGGCAGGTGATATTACAATATGAAGAACAACCACTATGAAAAAAAGAGCGAAATCCCAAGCGCTTTCGTGACTTCACACATTATGAAGGAACTATTCTTGATAATGTGAAAAGTCACGAAAGCGCTTGGAATATCGCTATTCTTTGATAGTAATTGTTCTGAATATATAAATAAACTTTTACTTGTCAAGTTATTGAGCCACTTTCTGTAGATGCTGCGTATGAAAAACTAAATCTAATATAAATAAATATATACTTGTTTAAATGAAGCTACAAGATTTACACGGATTGTAGCCTAAAAGAAACTCTTAATGTCAGCGCAATACATCAAGACTAAAAAAAGAATACACGTGTGCTGTATTCTACAAAAGTTGGGCAGGCAATTGTATCAAATGATGCCTAATTAACCTATAATATCTAACAAAAAGTTTTCCACTTATGGGTTACATTAATTATCAAAGTTAATAATTTTTGCCATGAATGCGATAAAGTTGTAAATACGTACACAATCACAAGGAATTTTGCGACGCTCTGTAAGACGTTATTGAAGGTGTTATAAAGATCAGGAAGAAAACAGAAGAGGTAAGGGCACAACAAGGCCTAGTAAACACAATACACTTCATTGAGAAAGAGGTGACGAAACTGTCGATTGAACTGATGCATCAAAGGCAAAGGGACGAGACAACGAGTCACTATACGACAACGAGTCACTATACGACAACGAGTCACTATACGACGAGTCACTATACGACAACGAGTCACTATACGACAACGAGTCACTATACGTCCTGAGAGAGAGAGAGAGAGACTCTGGCCGAAGGAAACAGTAAATAAATTGGTTCCAAAGGAAGTATTGCCAATAATAGCGAAGGCAAAGACACGAGTTATAGAACAGACATTGCTTTATGGAACTTTATCAACCCAAAGCGAACCATAAGTCCGGAAAAAAAAAATTCCTGCATATCACATCTTCATATTTCATTTGTTTTGTTATGACAGCGTTGACTCCGTGTAGACCTGTGTTAACTTAACACAGCTCTATTTCGAAGCAGTAAATTGCCAGAATAATGAAAAACTTAATAATTGTAGTCACAATATTTAAGAAATGGGACAGACAGGAAGCATTAAAATACCGACCAGTATCCAGTATAGAAGGTTAAGGAGGGGGAAGAGGGTGAGGGGTAACAATAGGGGGAAAAGGAAAAATACTAAAGTGTAATGGACACCGTGAAGTCTGTATTCGTATTGTATTTCGCGAGGCATTGAGCCGTGTTTCAGCGCAAGGCTCGATCATACGTCACCTAACAAATGCTCTGTCTCTGGCAAGTCAGGATGTTTGTCATCTGGAATAGCTTATAGCATAGCAAGAGTCACAATGAACACTATCACTCGGTTATAGCATAGCAAGAGTCACAATGAACACTATCACTCGGTTATAGCATAGCAAGAGTGTTACAATGAACACTATCACTCGGTTATAGCATAGCAAGTGTGTTACAATGAACACTATCACTCGGTTATAGCATAGCAAGAGTGTTACAATGAACACTATCACTCGGTTATAGCATAGCAAGTGTCACAATGAACACTATCACTCGGTTATAGCATAGCAAGAGTCACAATGAACACTATCACTTGGTTATAGCATAGCAAGTGTATCACAATGAACACTATCACTTGGTTATAGCATATCAAGAGTCACAATGAACACTATCACTCGGTTATAGCATAGCAAGAGTGTCACAATGAACACTATCACTTGGTTATAGCATAGCAAGTGAGTCACAATGAACACTCCCTCGGTTATAGCATAGCAAGAGTCACAATGAACACTATCACTCGGTTATAGCATAGCAAGTGAGTCACAATGAACACTCACTCGGTTATAGCATAGTAAGAGTGTCACAATGAACACTATCACTCGGTTATAGCATAGCAAGAGTGTCACAATGAACACTATTACTCGGTTATAGCATATCAAGTGAGTCACAATGAACACTATCACTCGGTTATAGCATAGCAAGTAGTTACAATGAACACTATCACTTGGTTATAGCATAGCAAGTGTTACAATGAACACTATCACTGGTTATAGCATAGCAAGTGTACAATGAACACTATCACTCGGTTATAGCATACAAGTGTTACAATGAACACTATCACTGGTTATAGCATAGCAAGTGTGTTACAATGAACATTATCACTCGGTTATAGCATAGCAAGAGTCACAATGAACACTATCACTTGGTTATAGCATAGCAAGTGTGTCACAATGAACACTATCACTTGGTTATAGCATAGCAAGAGTGACAATGAACACTATCACTCGGTTATAGCATAGCAAGAGTGTCACAATGAACACTATCACTTGGTTATAGCATAGCAAGAGTCACAATGAACACATCACTGGTTATAGCATAGCAAGGTTACAATGAACACTATCACTGGTTATAGCATAGCAAGAGTTCACAATGAACACTATCACTCGGTTATAGCATAGCAAGAGTCACAATGAACACTATCACTCGGTTATAGCATAGCAAGAGTGTCACAATGAACACTATCACTCGGTTATAGCATAGCAAGTGAGTCACAATGAACACTCCACTCGGTTATAGCATAGCAAGAGTCACAATGAACACTATCACTCGGTTATAGCATAGCAAGTGTGTCACAATGAACACTATCACTCGGTTATAGCATAGCAAGAGTGTCACAATGAACACTATCACTCGGTTATAGCATAGCAAGAGTGTCACAATGAACACTATCACTCGGTTATAGCATAGCAAGTGAGTCACAATGAACACTATCACTCGGTTATAGCATAGCAAGAGTCACAATGAACACTATCACTCGGTTATAGCATAGCAAGAGTCACAATGAACACTATCACTCGGTTATAAGCATAGCAAGAGTCACAATGAACACTATATGGTTATACATAGCAAGTCACAATGAACACTATCACTTGTGTATAGCATAGCAAATACATGAACACTATCATGGTATACATAAAGTCACAATGAACATCACTGGTATACAGCAAAGTACAATGAAACTATCACTTGGGTATACATAAGGTCACAATGACATATACGGTTAATTAACATCAATACGGTAATTTTCAAGAGACATTTTAAAATCTGCTAATCCATTATTTTAAAAAAATCGATGTAGCTGCAAGTAATTAGAAATATTTCAGTCTATCCTGGACCTTTATGGAATTACGAGTGACTGGGAGACGACGGACCCACACGCCTAGTAGTTTCCATTACTAATTTGTGGGTAAGTTTTGGTCATTTGACCAAGACCTTCCACTGGCTTACCGGTCCACCCCCTTTAAAAATTATGGTCATAGTTTTAACCATATCTGTGTATTGTGACTAAATTCCAGTGATACTTTATAGTAAGTCTCAGGGTGATTCTAAACACGGAGGCCTTTTGGTTGCCCCCCCCCAGGATGAGCCCCTGCACACAGCCAGGGGTCGAGGGGTGCTGGCACAAGGCAGGAACCTAGTACTGCAGAAAGTGAGTCGACAAACTCGAGGTCACTACCAGTGTCGAGTGAGCAACTCCATCGACACGGTGACCAGCGAGGCGGCCTCACTTGACGTCATGTGTGAGTAACCACCCCCAAAAAAATTTGTTACAACTTTATTCCAAGAAATTATATATTTTTATCATCCACTAAATAGCGTTTATATCTTATATATCAATTTATCGTATATCGATATACTGTGTATCGATACATCGTGTGTAAATAGTATATAAATCAAGGAATATTATTGTTGATGTCAGTGATATGTCAGTTATATCAGAGAAAACTGTAGTGGTAAACTATGTAAATATTTTAATGCTTTTGCATTATCCATAAATGCTTAATTTTACGATGGTGGTGATTTCACAGCTCTATGATATAGCAATAGTCTAGGAGAGTAAATATTAAGATGGATTTTACGCAGAACCTTCGTGAAGATATCTCTTAAAATGTACATAATACTTCAACGTATTCAAATTAATATAGTATACTTAATTCTTTATTGTTTTGAGTCGTTCTTTGAGTATTTCTTTCTTTCTTTCATACACCACGTTTTACCTCGGCTTAACGTAGATTTAATGTATGAATTTATGGTACAATAACTGAGATTTATTAAGAAATTTAGTAGACGTGAATAACAACACATTTATATTCACCAAGAGGTTTGTCTCTCGTTGTACATCAACTGAGAATTGTATTTCTCAGTGTATATACATCTCAGTGTATATACATCGGAAGGCTAATAATCCTTGTTTAAGTGATAACAGCATGCATGATTGATGGTGGTGTACAAATCACAGGCAGCCTTAATTGCAGGCTGTAGGCTTTAAACCAAAACTACTGAAGAATACCTGTTCTTGGCTTCCTCCACAGTCGCACCTGAGTGCCGTGGTCCCAAGAACCAGACAGTATCAGTCACAGCCTCGGAGGAAGTCAAACTCGAGTGTGTCGTGGAATCCAACCCAGCTCCGGTGAGTAGGTCTTGGTATGTGAAGGATAGTTTAGATGATGATTGATTTTAAGGATTTAGAGAGAGAGAATAAGAGAGATATATAGAGATTTAATGACATCACGGAGCTACTGATCAATATTTATGTCGTAAATACACCACTTTCCTGTTCATTTTTACTCTGTTAATATATTTTCATTGTTAATATATTTTCAGACGATTTATTTTCCCTGATGTGCGAACACACGAAGCCCCTCAAATATTCCCTTTTATTTATCGCTGCTGTAATGCCGCATTAGCAGCAATATTTGCAAAGAAATTCCTCTCAATATTCTCGTTTCTTACGCGAGAACAACTAGAGTAAGTTTCTCGACACATGAAGTAGATGAAAAAATAATAATTTGCAGTGTTTTCTTAGTCAATTCGTGTTATCCCCTTCGTATGTGGTTCGTAAACACTTTAACGATGGCTGTTAGAAGCGTGTGGACACGGTTCACAATTAAACTATTTACGGACCGCGTACTGCCAATAATGTTGAGCAAAAGATACACTGAAGAGCAAGGTCAAACACGGTCCCAATAAAGATTTATTCTGCAACTTGTCTTTCTCCCTGAACATTAAGTCTCCAGGAAACACTAATTGCATTAGTGTTCAGATTTAAGCATAATGATATTTTATTACGTAAATTCACAAACGTTAAGTAGGCTGTGCCGTGAAGGCATTTATATTTTGGCCTACGAATAATTTGTCTTTTGTGACCAAACGCAACCTAATAAAACTCAACTTAACCAAAACAGAGACTAGAAGTAATTCTATTTAAATTAAGTTGGGTTATCTCAGATTTGGTTACTGAAAAAAAAATCCCTTTTGTTCAAAATATAACTAACTATTGAAAAACCCATTTACTGTTTTAATAATTTACTTATTAATAAAACTGAGATCTACTCTCCATAGTGACCCATTTTCTCTCTTTCTCATCTCTCTCTCCCTAAGACTGACTTCCTGTGGCGGGTCAACAGCACACGGGGTATCCAGGAGTTAGAGCCTTCCTCCTACAGCGTCCGTGGTCGTAGCAGCACCTTGGTGTACCGCCCCGACGACCACGAACACGACCACGACCAGTACGGAGTCGTCTTCTGTCAAGGCAAGAACAGACTTGGCACCCAGGAGACACCCTGCATGTTTCTCATCACTCCAGCAGGTCAGCGCACTCAACACTCACCTTCTTATTATAATTGTTATTATTTATATTATTATTATTATTTAAAGCCGCATTGAAGCTTCGTAACACTCGAATTGGGCTAAACTTAGCTTAAAAAAATAGACCAACGTGTCTTTATACCCAAATAAAATAGGCAGTTGTTGAATCTTCTGCTTCATTTTTACCCTGAGATCGTTTATCTTAAAATTAAAATTAGTATTAATATGTTAATATATCAAGCGTAAAACTGCATAATGTAATAACGTTCAAAATGTATGTGAAGATAAATTTTTTAACCTAGTTAAATTATAAATGCACATTTTATTTTTCATATTATTTTAACGCTGGTCCCTCAAAGAGGGAAAATGTTGAATAGACATTTTAATTAGCCACTAAAGTTTCTCGGGGTTGGGGGGGGGTAAAAAATACCTTTAAAGACTGAAGTGCAGGAGTCTCAGGTAAAAATAAGGAGGGGGGGAGATTTAATTTGGCGGTGGGTCTTGTATGTTTGTGTATGTGTGTGTGTGTGTAACGATGCTTGAGAATTATTATGAGAGGGTAAACGAGTGATGGTCATTAATGGGGAGAGTGAGCGAGCGAGTGAATTCACCACAGGGTACACAGGGTGAACTAGTAACGTAATCTGGCAGTAGAGTGAGGGAGTACAGTCACCCAGCGGAAGAGTGAATGCGCTAGTTGCATCAATGATGTGCTAGTTGCATCAATGATGTGCTAGTTGCATCAATGATGTTAGTTGCATCATGAGTGAGTGCATCAATGATGTGTTGCATAGTTTGTGCATCAATGATGTTGCATCAATGATGTGTGTGCACAGATGTGAGTTGCTCAATGATGCTAGTTGCATCAATGATGTGCAGTTCATCAATGATGTGTAGTTGCATCAAGATGTGCTAGTTGCATCAATGATTGAGTTGCACATGATTGAGTGCATCAATGATGGCTAGTGCATCAATGATGCTAGTTGCATCAATGATGTGCTGTTGCTATGATGTCTAGTTGCATCAATGATGTGCTAGTTGCATCAATGATGTGCTAGTTGCACAATTTGCTAGTTGCAATGATGAGTGCATCAATGATGTATTGCAATGATGTGCTAGTTGCATCAATGATGTGCTAGTTGCATCAATGATGTGCTAGTTGCATCAATGATGTGCTAGTTGCATCAATGATGTGCTAGTTGCATCAATGATGTGCTAGTTGCATCAATGATGTGCTAGTTGCATCAATGATGGCATGAAGATTTAAGACGAAGTGCATCAATGATGTCAGTTGCATCAATGATGGCTGTACCTAATGTTGCATCAAAAATTGACTAGTGCTAGTGCATCAATGATGTAGGTTGCATCAATGATGTGTAGTTGCATCAATGATGTGCTAGTTGCATCAATGATGTGCTGGCATCAATGATGTGCTAGTTGCATCAATGATGGCTAGTTGCATCAATGATGTGCAGTTGCATCAATGATGTGCTAGTTGCACAATGATGTCTAGTTGCATCAATGATAGAACAGATTGCATCAATGATATGCTTCACCAATAGATGTATTGCACAAGATATAAAATGATTTAAGACAATTATGTTAGTTCATCAAGGATGTGTTAGTTGCATCAATATGTGTAAAGATGCAGTGCATAATGTTGCTAGTTATAATAGTCTAGTGCATCAATGATTGAGTTGCATCAATGATTGTAGTTGATCAATAGCTAGTGATAATGAAAGCGACACTCGGAAGATTTAAGACGAACAAAACAAAAATTAATGGCTGTAATACCTTACATTTTTGCTCAACAAATTGACACGTGTTTTTTAAGGCTAGGTTAGGTTAACACAGGGTAGGGCAGGTTAATGTAGGTTAGGTTGAACGGACTGAAATACGGCTTCAAAATCCTAAACACATTTGTAAATGAATATATGTAAGATAAAGCGAGAATAAATAGTTGGATAAAAATTAAAACAGATCTCGAAATTAAAAAAAATCGCTTCTACATCACGATGATTGGAACAAGATATAAAATATTTACAAGAAATTTATCTTAGCTTTTCAAGGCGGAATTGTGTTTTATATATATTGAGATGAGAGACACTGAAAATATAAAAGTCACATTAGGATAGCGGGTTTATCTAAACTACTGACCAGAGTTAAAAGCATATGTGAATATCGTATAGGAAGATATTCGCATGAACACCACTCCCACGAGCCTCCTAGGGCGGGGAAGGTGCCAGAGCCAGAGCTTACTACCCCTGCAGCTCACAAGACTGCCATTCCTACGAGCCCCGTGAGGGCGGGGAATGGGGCTAGGCTTGGGGACAGTTGGTCCCAGAAGATGAGGAGGTACTTGTACCTCCTCCCATGGCGGACATAGGTCTCAGACACTCCCAAGACAGGGAGCCAAGGCCAGGTCACCATCTGGAAAAGACCCGGACCGGGAGAGTCCCGGAGAATCAAGAAGAAGAAGCTATGTAATGTTTGTCCCGTTTACCCAATAAATGTATCCTAACGTTCCCCGAATTGTAGAAAATGCCTGACTTGTATCCATAATAAAAATGTGTGATTTTTTTTATTAGTTTCTGGTGCATCGATGCTTATGCTGAACCGCATATCAAAAATACTTAGATGTGACTGAAGGAAATAATGAGGATTAGACGGAATGATGAATATTTGACGGAAATATTAATGCAGGAATGAAGATAGAAAGAATATGACAGGTAAAAATTAAAGACGCAAACAGCGAAGCATGAATAAAGTTATAAGCAATAATAAAGCAAGAAGAATGATAGAAATAGATAATATAACACTAATAATGACAAGCACATTAAACAGAAATACTGTTGGAAGCAAATAATAAACAGGAATAATAGTAGAAACATATAATAAAAAGAAATAATTATACAAACATATAATAAACAGGAATAATGAAAGAAGCTAAGATTAAAGAGGAATAATGATGAAAACAAATAATAAACAGTAAAGATAACCCAATAATAAACAGGAATAATGATGAAAGCAATAAAAAAATGGAATAACAAGTAAAAGTAAATAAGAAAATGAGAGCCAAGAAAGAATTTTTACAGCGCATCCAAAAAAAAGGGCCGTAAAATGATAATGATTTGGGACGAAATTTACCCATAAACATGGCCTGAAATTTGCCCAGAGTCGAGCGAAAATGTTTATATTGTCAATATTATTAAGTAATATCTTCCTGGGCGTCGTAATGTGTCCTTAACTAAACTGAAAATAACGTATTTCTTTGACTTTCATCTGAACACTAACAAGATTTCACTGGGACAACATTTCGCTCTTTTCAGAGCTTTATCAAGCTGTACTCAGAGCGAAACGTTGCGTAACTTTTCTGAAAGTCACTATCTCTTCCAGTGAGACAGAGACACTATTTTAAATGTCTCTATACCAACAATGCCCCAACATTTTAGCGTAAAAAGGCCGATTTGAAAAAGCCATATTTAAAGACGGGCCGCATTTTCCGATGCTCGAAATTAACATTATACTTATAATAACATGGTAAAATAATTATACTGGAAGACGTAAAAAGTAACATAGATAAATGGCTTAAGTTCTGTTACAGATAGAAATGCTGTATTTTAATTGTGATGAAACATATGAGACTAAATCATACAAACTCTGTAATGGAAAGATAAATAAAACTTTATTGTAATTACCAATTACTGAGGGTCAGATGGCAGTAAGGTTTTATTGTAAAATGGTTTAAATATTTTGTGTTGATAGTCTGCGATGTGGAACCTACATAAAAGTGAATTTATAATTTCACGTGATGGCCGCATCCATTTCCTAGAGGGCCACATGCGGCCCTCGGGCCGCAGTTTGGGAACCCCCTTGCTCTATACGATGCTTCGCCCTTCGTAGGGGGAGTGCCGTGATGCACGGAAGGGGGTGATGTTGCGACATCACCCCTACATATTTAGTATTTCTGTATGCAAATAGTATTATTGTTACTAAAACCTTTGCTACTGCTACTACAAGAACAACAAGTATTGCTACTACTACAACTGCTAGTACTACTAGCACTACTGCTACTGTTAATACTATTACTACTAACAATAATAATAATAATAATTATCCACCTAGTTTCCATTATGTGACTGAACAGTGTTGACCAGGTTGTGGCTGCTCTAACATGCACTGTGTTCTGTGTACAGGTCCTCCAGGTTGTGGCTGCTCTAACATGCACTGTGTTCTGTGTACAGGTCCTCCAGGTTGTGGCTGCTCTAACATGCACTGTGTTCTGTGTACAGGTCCTCCAGATGAACCCCTGTCTTGCTCCCTGGTTAACCAGAGTGCCACGTCCCTAGGTGTCTCGTGCGTGCCTGGGCACGATGGTGGCCTCTCCCAGACCTTTCTCGCCACGGTAAGAGAGAGAGAGAGGAGAGAGAGAGAGAGAGAGAGAGAGAGAGAGAGAGAGAGAGAGAAAGAAAGAAAGAAGAGAGAGAGAGAGAGAGAGAGGGAGGGAGAGAGAAAGAGGACAACACGCGCACAAATCAGCGACTGTTGTTGCATGTTACACTTCAGCCAGTGTACGTGGTGCACATATGTGTGTGTGTAGGTGTTGTTCAACCTGTGTGCCAGTGTGTTAGGGAACAAATTTTAACGTAACGGCTTGACAAAGTTCCTGGAGAGCGAAACGTTGCCACAATAAACTGTCAAATTAGTTGCATTTGTGTCCTTTTACTTAACAAATTTTATTGAGACTGCGCAGGGGGAGGGGAGTTTCAGTTTCGGGATCAGTAAACGGAGGCTGAAGCCTACACCACACCTTGCTCTGAATTATTGTTATTATTATTCTAGTCGTCAGACTCATTTACTTTAATCTCTCTTCATAACTCAATTCTCTCAACTGTGAGACTAGTCTTGTTGCAAACCTTGATATTTTTCTATCTTTCGTACATACTTGATGAGGTGAGGACTTCATGTTGGTGCTGCATATTCCATGACGGGTATAACATATGTGGTGTAGAGAGACCTAAAAGATTCTTTATAGAGGCTTCTGAAGGCATTTCTGAGATTAGCTATGCGGTTTGTGTGCCCATCTGGTGATATGTTGAGTGTGATGATTACTCCAAGATCCTTCTCCTTAACAGTAATTATAGTTTCTCTCATCTCACGCTGCGTTGTGTGCCTGGTACGCCTCTCTGCATCCCCAATTTTCATGACCATGCTCTTTCTTGAGTTGATCCCCACTATGTTTGACCTTTCATGCAGCTTGTCTAGGTCCATCTGCAGCCTCTCTTTATACTCTTCTGTTTGTATTCTACTCATTAGTTCTGCGTCGTTAACAAACAACGATACTTAATCAGTGGGTCAGTGAGGTGCAACCTTCCCTATACACTCTTGCTCTCATTTCACTTATGTGAAATGAGAAGAGGATCCCAGAAGGGGATCGAAATATACAGATCAAGTAATCTTCTGTGTTTCTGTGTCCATGTGGGTTTTTACTGAGTCTTGATAAGTGTTCATTACAATGATATTTATGAGGCAATCCTTGAGGAACCCCACTTGTTAAGCTTTCCCATCCTGAAACATCTGTCATCACCCTTTTTCTTTTGATCGTTAGGTATTCCTTGATCCACTGTAGGACTCCACCTGGTATTCCTGCGTACTTCTTTAATCTGTGAGTCAGTCTCCAGTGGGGTACAATGTCAAATGCTTTCCTACATTCTAAGAATTTGCAGTCGATCCATCCTTGTCTCTGTTCTTGAATTTCCGTTATTCTGTCACAGAACTCCAGAAGTTTAGTGAGGTCAACCTTACCTAACCTAAATCAATGCTGGTTCTCACTAAGAAAAAAAAGTGTGTGTGTGTTTACCTCGACGATAAGGGTGTACCATGCCTGATAGAATATACTACAATACTGAATGTATATACCAGGTATACCCGTGTAGAACAAAAACGTATATACTGAACAGAGGTACACCTGAATAACAGTAACTACTTTGCTAAGGGGAAAGGATTCAATTCATGTGCAAATTTAAATACGGTTGGCAGAGTGGTTATCATACCGGCCAGAAAACCCAATAATCCAGAGTTCGAATCTCGATGAAGTGTCAGTGTTAGTCTGTAATTTGGTTTTAAGCTCGTTTCTCGGAGTGTGGCTGTATCACCCACCTGCTGTATCACCCACCTGCTGCCTCGTAAACAAGCATCTGACTTGCAAATATCCAGCCAAATGACGGATGCTAACTCGTAAATACTATTTCGTTCCCGGCACTGTGAGTGTCCTTGCTGGGGAGGGCCGGCACTGTGAGTGTCCTTGCTGGGGAAGGCCGGCACTGTGAGTGTCCTTGCTGGGGAAGGCCGGCACTGTGAGTGTCCTTGCTGGGGAAGGCCGGCAGTGTGAGTGTCCTTGCTGGGGAAGGCCGGCACTGTGAGTGTCCTTGCTGGGGAGGGCCGGCAGTGTGAGTGTCCTTGCTGGGGAAGGCCGGCACTGTGAGTGTCCTTGCTGGGGAAGGCCGGCACTGTGAGTGTCCTTGCTGGGGAAGGCCGGCAGTGTGAGTGTCCTTGCTGGGTAAGGCCGACACTGTGAGTGTCCTTGCTGGGGAGGGCCGGCAGTGTGAGTGTCCTTGCTGGGGAGGGCCGGCACTGTGAGTGTCCTTGCTGGGGAGGGCTGGCACTGTGAGTGTCCTTGCTGGGTAAGGCCGGCACTGTGAGTGTCCTTGCTGGGGAGGGCCGGCAGTGTGAGTGTCCTTGCTGGGGAAGGCCGGCACTGTGAGTGTCCTTGCTGGGGAGGGCCGGCAGTGTGAGTGTCCTTCTGGGAAGGCGGCACTGTGAGTGTCCTGCTGGGAAGGCCGGCACTGTGAGTGTCCTTGCTGGGTAAGGCCGGCACTGTGAGTGTCCTTGCTGGGAAGGCCGGCACTGTGAGTGTCCTTGCTGGGGAAGGCCGGCACTGTGAGTGTCCTTGCTGGGGAAGGCCGGCAGTGTGAGTGTCCTTGCTGGGAAGGCCGACACTGTGAGTGTCCTTGCTGGGGAGGGCCCGGGCAGTGTGAGTGTCCTTGCTGGGGAGGGCCGGCAGTGTGAGTGTCCTTGCTGGGGAGGGTCGGCACTGTGAGTGTCCTTGCTGGGGAGGGTCGGCACTGTGAGTGTCCTTGCTGTGGAGGGCCGGCAGTGTGAGTGTCCTTGCTGGGGAGGCCGGCAGTGTGAGTGTCCTTGCTGGGGAAGGCCGGCACTGTGAGTGTCCTTGCTGGGAGGTCGGCAGAGTGTCCTTGCTAGGGGCCGCATGTGAGTGTCCTTGCTGGGGAGGGCCGGCACTGTGAGTGTCCTTGCTGGGGAAGGCCGCCACTGTGAGTGTCCTTGCTGGGGAAGGCCGGCACTGTGAGTGTCCTTGCTGGGTAAGGCCGGCACTGTGAGTGTCCTTGCTGGGGAGGGCCGGCACTGTGAGTGTCCTTGTTAGGGACCTCCACTAAGCCCGTCCATGTCCTCGGCAAAGAGAATAACATCCACATTAGTTTACCCCAGAAGAGTAAACTCAACACACTTAAACTTCACTCACATCTAACACGAATTACACGCAAAATATTCGCAATAACATCACTAAAAAAATATCGAAAATCGAGGAATAATGATGGAATGAAACTGGTGAGCAGAATTATTGCAGTCACACATGCTGTCCCTCACGCCATGAACATGATTAAAATTACCCAGTCTGATGTTAAACTCTCGTTACTATTGTTACATTCATGATAAAAACTTCTTTATATTGTTTCAAAATATTGCGCTCGATAACTAATTGATGTCTTCCATCTTCTTTTGTCGTAGGTCAGCAGAAAAATAACAGTATTTGCTTGTTCTTTTATTAAAAACACATTTTTAAAGGGGTGGACGGGTTGCTTCATTTTTTTAAAGGCTTAAAGTATTCTTGAATAGTGGTGGAAATGTAATGCGCAGTCCCCTTGCGTATTCGATGGGCTTTAAACCTCTGACGGCGTCAAAATCGTCTAAAACAAAAAAGGCTCCGAGATATTTGTCTTGTTGAAATCTGTTCACATTATCGTTTTTGGGAATATATGGAACCTGTCGGTAAAGTACTTTCGCGGTATTTGAAGACTTTCCTCAAACTAATGGTGATAATTTTAGACTAGTGGGTTATAGAATTATGGGTTAGTATTTTACAGATAAAGGTTATATGGCCAGTGAACTCAGAGATAGTTTAGTGCCACTAATGGAGAGATATTTAAAATGAGAGACCGGTGCCTGGGAGACATGTAGAGAGACTGGTGCCTGGGAGACATGGAGAGACACTGGTGCCTGGGAGACATGGAGAGAGACTGGTGCCTGGGAGACATGAAGAGAGACTGGTGCCTGGAGAATATAAGGAAGGAGGGACTGGTACCTGGAAGATATAAGGGAGGGACTGGTGCCTGGAGGATGTAAGGGAGGGACTGGTGCCTGGAGGATATAAGGGAGGGACTGGTACCTGGAGGATATAAGGGAGGAACTGGTGCCTGGAGGATATAAGGGAGGGACTGGTACCTGGAGGATATAAGGGAGGGACTGGTGCCTGGAGGATGTAAGGGAGGGACTGGTGCCTGGAGGATATAAGGGAGGGACTGGTACCTGGAGGATATAAGGGAGGGACTGGTGCCTGAAAGATATAAGGGAGGGACTGGTGACTGGAGGATATAAGGGAAGGACTGGTACCTGGAGGCTATAAGGGAGGGACTGGTGTCTGGAGGATATAAGAGAGGGACTGGTGCCTGGAGGATATAAGGGAGGGACTAGTGCCTGGAGGATATAAGGGAGGGACTGGTGCCTGGAGGATATAAGGGAGGGACTGGTGCCTGGAGGATATAAGGGAGGGACTGGTACCTGGAGGATATAAGGGAGGGACTGGTGCCTGGAGGATGTAAGCGAGGGACTGGTGCCTGGAGGATATAAGGGAGGGATTGGTGCCTGCAGGATGTAAGGGAGGGACTGGTGCCTGGAGGATATAAGAGAGGGACTGGTACCTGGATGATATAGGGAGGGACTGGTACCTGGAGGATATAAGGGAGGACTGGTGCCTGGAGGATATAAGGAGGACTGGTACCTGGAGGATATAAGGAGGGACTGGTGCCTGGAGGATATAAGGGAGGGACTGGTACCTGGAGGATATAAGGAGAGGACTGGTACCTGGAGGATATAAGGGAGGACTGGTGCCTGGAGGATATAAGGAGGACTGGTGCCTGGAGGATATAGGGAGGGACTGGTGCCTGGAGGTATAAGGAAGGACTGGTACCTGGAGGATATAAGGGAGGGACTGGTCCTGGAGAATAGAGAGGACTGGTGCCTGGAGAGATATGAAGGAGACTGGTGCCTGGAGGATATAAGGGAGGACTGGTGCCTGGAGGAATAAGGAGGACTGGTGCCTGGAGGATATAAGGGAGGGACTGGTGCCTGGAAGATATAAGGGAGGGACTGGTCCTGGAGGATAAGGGAGGGACTGGTGCCTGGAGGATATAAGGGAGGGATTGGTGCCTGAAGATATAAGGGAGGGACTGGTGCTGGAGGATATAAGGGAGGGACTGGTGCCTGGAGGATATAAGAGAGGGACTGGTACCTGTTAGAGGGCCAAGAGAGGGTGATGGTGCCAGACGGAAAACAGGTGATGGAACACCATTGATCTGGAGTCTTGGATACCGCAAGCGATAGTGGAAAGGTGTGTTGGAGAAGAGGTTATCGCGGAGGATGGGCGGTGCGAAGGGAGAACAGAGAGGTGGGGAAGAGGAGAGAAAAGGAGGAAGAACGGCGATGAGGTAAGACGAGGGGTCAGGAGGAAAAGTTAGAGAGGAGAGGATGTTTGTCTTACAGTGTATGTGAAGGCAGTGAGAAAGGGAAGGGCAGAGTCAGGTAAGAATAGCCAGCAGAATAAAGAGGATATCTTAGCATGTGGAATAGGAGAAGGGAAGTCAGTCTGGGGGAGAGAAGAGAGAGATGGAAGAATCTTAAATGGGGATGATGGGAAAGATTACAAAGATATACTGTTATTGTATGTGGGTTATCTCTAACCTGCTCTGAATATGTTCTTGTACCATGGTAAACAAGGTTGTAGTTCTTGTTCCATGTTAAACAAGGTTGTAGTTCTTGTTCCATGTTAAACAAGGTTGTAGTTCTTGTTCCATGTTAAACAAGGTTGTAGTTCTTGTTCCATGTTAAACAAGGTTGTAGTTCTTGTACCAGGTTAAACAAGGTTGTAGTTCTTGTACCATGGTAAACAAGGTTGTAGTTCTTGTACCATGTTAAACAAGGTTGTAGTTCTTGTTCCATGTAGGTTGCAGATTTCGTATTTTGGTTTGACAGAGTCAAGTGCACAGTATGATGGTACTGGTAAATAAGTCTGGTTTAACACTTTGCTTCCTCTTTATAGTTATTTAGGTCAATATTTAATGAAACATCTGTAATAAATAATGGTTTGTAAATGATGCAACACGTAGTGGGTCGTGCAACACGTAGTGGGTCGTGCAAGACGTAGTGGGTCGTGCAAGACGTAGTGGGTGTGCAAACGTGTGGGTGTGCAAACGTAGTGGGTGTGCAAACGTAGTGGGTCGTGCAACACGTAGTGGGTGTGCAAACGAGTGGGTTGTGCAAGACGTAGTGGGTTGCAAACGTAGTGGGTCGTGCAACACGTAGTGGGTCGTGCAAACGTAGTGGGTCGTGCAAACGTAGTGGGTTGTGCAACACGTAGTGGGTGTGCAAGACGTAGTGGGTCGTGCAACACGTAGTGGGTTGTGCAACACGTAGTGGGTCGTGCAACACGTAGTGGGTCGTGCAACACGTAGTGGGTCGTGCAACACGTAGTGGGTTGTGCAACACGTAGTGGGTTGTGCAACACGTAGTGGGTTGTGCAACACGTAGTGGTTTGCAACACGTAGTGGTCGTGCAACACGTAGTGGGTCGTGCAACACGTAGTGGGTCGTGCAACACGTAGTGGGTTGTGCAACACGTAGTGGGTTGTGCAACACGTAGTGGGTTGTGCAACACGTAGTGGGTTGTGCAACACGTAGTGGGTTGTGCAACACGTAGTGGGTCGTGCAACACGTAGTGGGTCGTGCAACACGTAGTGGGTTGTGCAACACGTAGTGGGTTGTGCAACACGTAGTGGGTTGTGCAACACGTAGTGGGTCGTGCAACACGTAGTGGGTCGTGCAACACGTAGTGGGTCGTGCAACACGTAGTGGGTCGTACAACACGTAGTGGGTTGTGCAACACGTAGTGGGTCTTGCAACACGTAGTGGGTCGTGCAACACGTAGTGGGTCGTGCAACACGTAGTGGGTTGTGCAACACGTAGTAGGTCGTGCAACACGTAGTGGGTCGTGCAACACGTAGTGGGTTGTGCAACACGTAGTGGGTCGTGCAACACGTAGTGGGTTGTGCAACACGTAGTGGGTCGTGCAACACGTAGTGGGTCGTGCAACACGTAGTGGGTTGTGCAACACGTAGTGGGTCGTGCAACACGTAGTGGATTGTGCAACACGTAGTGGGTTGTGCAACACGTAGTGGGTTGTGCAACACGTAGTGGGATGTGCAACACGTAGTGGGTCGTGCAACACGTAGTGGGTCGTGCAACACGTAGTGGGTTGTGCAACACGTAGTGGGTTGTGCAACACGTAGTGGGTTGTGCAACACGTAGTGGGTCGTGCAACACGTAGTGGTTCGTGCAACACGTAGTGGGTCGTGCAACACGTAGTGGGTTGTGCAACACGTAGTGGGTCGTGCAACACGTAGTGGGTCGTGCAACACGTAGTGGGTTGTGCAACAGAGTCATTTTGATTTTGGCTCTATCGCAAAATCTGCTTATTTTTATTCATTGTACCTCTCAAGGGAGGTTCCTTGACGCTGGTGAGGGGCTCTTGATCTAGGGAATTGGATCTGTGCTCCAATTCCCTGAATTAAGTCTGAATACCTTCCATATGGGTTTAACGCTCCCCCTTGATACTACTACTACTACTACTACTAATAATAATAATTATTATTATTATTATTATTATTATTATTATTATTATTATTATTATTATTATTATTATTCATAGTAAACCATAAATTGTCGACTAATTTCTCGGAGCGACTTAAGTAAATGTTGACATATGTTTATTTGTGTTGCCTAATGATAACATGGAATTAATCATGTTTCTGGGGCAAGACTTATGCCTTTTCCCAGGAACTTATACCAGTCTTAAATACAGATCCTGTTGCCCTCAAATATATATGGGAAAATAATGACCTTAACTTTAAAAGGGTGGAGGGGTAAGCCGGCGGAAGACCTCGGTCACATTACCAAAAGTTCCAGCTGTGGTTCATCATATAACTAAGAACCGCGTCTGGAAACTTTTGTCCTGTTTCCTGACAAACCTAACTTAACCTAACCTAGCCTAACTTAACCTAACCTAACCTATCTTAACTAACCTAGCCTAACTTAACTAACCTAGCCTAACCTAATCTATCTTAACCTAACCTAGCCTAACTTAACCTAACCTAATCTATCTTAACCTAACCTAGCCTAACTTAACCTAACCTAACCTATCTTAACTAACCTAGCCTATCTTAACTAACCTAGCCTAACCTAATCTATCTTAACCTAACCTAGCCTAACTTAACCTAACCTAACCTATCTTAACCTAACCTAACTTATCTTAACTAACCTAGCCTAACCTAATCTATCTTAACCTAACCTAGCCTAACTTAACCTAACCTAACCTATCTTAACCTAACCTAACCTATCTTAACTAACCTAGCCTAACTTAACCTAACCTAACCTAACCTATCTTAACCTAACCTAGCCTAACTTAACCTAACCTATCTTAACTAACCTAGCCTAACTTAACCTAACCTAATCTATCTTAACCTAACCTAGCCTAACTTAACCTAACCTAACCTAACCTATCTTAACCTAACCTAGCCTAACTAACCTAACCTATCTTAACTAACCTAGCCTAACTTAACCTAACCTAATCTATCTTAACCTAACCTAGCCTAACTTAACCTAACCTAACCTAACCTAACTTAACGAAAACTGAGTGCATTCTATCAGGAAATACGCTACTATGTTCCTCAAACAATATTACTCCGTACTACTCTCTAATTTCACTATACTTCACTGATGGGATCTGTTGTTACCCTGTTGTTACCCTGTTGTTACCCAACAGGAATCCTCCATCAGAATAATCACTATATATATATATATATATATATATATATATATATATATATATATATATATATATATATATATATATATATATATATATATATATATATATATATATATGTATGTATTTCCTTTTGTATATCTCAGGTTCGTGATGCTGGGAGTCAGAGAGTGGTGGCGGAGGTGTCATCGGCTACGCCCACCTTCACTGTGGGCGGCCTGGCACCTGGGCGGGACTACCTGGTCTTTGTCACCGCTGCCAACACCAAGGGTCACTCCTCTCCGTATCTCATCCATGGCTTCGCTCTCAAGGTCGCAGAGAATAAGATAAGTGAGTGTTTACGCAATTATTTTCAGTTAGCGGAGTGTGTACTCACCTAATTGTGGTTGCAGGGGTCGAGACTCAGCTCCTGGCCCCGCCTCTTCGCTGTCCGCTACTGGGTCTCTTCTCTCCCTGCTCCATGAGCTTTATCATACCTTGTCTTAAAGCTATGTATGGTTCCTGACTCCACTATGTCGTTTGCTAGACTATTCCACTTCCTGACTGCTCTATGGCTGAAGAAATATGTGTGTGTGTACTTTCCTATTTGTGGTTGTTGGGGTCGAGTCACGGGTGTGGCCTTGCAGCTTGGGGTACCAGGCTAGTGACGCACCTCAGAGGCATCTCGGTTTTTCTTTTATATTTTTAGGTGAGGTGGGTAGGCTCGACCCGTGTGCTGCGTCCTCGAGGACTGGTCATACATTTTTAATAAAAAAAACGATTTAAAGGCGTATTTCTTCAGTTATCTAAAAAAAATATTAATATAAGATAAAAAAAAATAATTCGTAAATCCACCAAGACAGTGAATGGGTAATTGTACACAGTAAAAACGTATAAACGGGACTTTATTGTTGAATATCTCTAGCGGCTGCAGTTGTTTTAATCCCTTCCTGATGTTATTCAGTGCTACTATCATCCTCAGTTCCTTCCTGATGTTATTCAGTGCTACTATCATCCTCAGTTCCTTCCTGATGTTATTCAGTGCTACTATCATCCACAGTTCCTTCCTGATGTTATTCAGTGCTACTATCATCCTCAGTTCCTTCCTGATGTTATACAGTGCTACTATCATCCTCAGTTCCTTCCTGATGTTATTCAGTGCTACTATCATCCTCAGTTCCTCCCTGATGTTATTCAGTGCTACTATCATCCTCAGTTCCTTCCTGATGTTATTCAGTGCTACTATCATCCACAGTTCCTTCCTGATGTTATTCAGTGCTACTATCATCCTCAGTTCCTCCCTGATGTTATTCAGTGCTACTATCATCCTCAGTTCCTTCCTGATGTTATTCAGTGCTACTATCATCCTCAGTTCCTCCCTGATGTTATTCAGTGCTACTATCATCCACAGTTCCTTCCTGATGTTATTCAGTGCTACTATCATCCACAGTTCCTTCCTGATGTTATACAGTGCTACTATCATCCTCAGTTCCTTCCTGATGTTATTCAGTGCTACTATCATCCACAGTTCCTTCCTGATGTTATACAGTGCTACTATCATCCACAGTTCCTTCCTGATGTTATACAGTGCTACTATCATCCTCAGTTCCTCCCTGATGTTATTCAGTGCTACTATCATCCTCAGTTCCTTCCTGATGTTATTCAGTGCTACTATCATCCTCAGTTCTTCCCTGATGTTATTCAGTGCTACTATCATCCACAGTTCCTCCACTTCCTCTCTGGCAATACTATCTTAACCTTCTATTATCTATTGTCTAGATATTACGATAAGTAAAGTAACTCTCCTTCAGTCCTCAATTTAAAAAAAATCATCCAACTGAGCCTCATTTTTTTCAGCCAAAACTCAGGTCAGATAAAAATTAATATGTTTAATATATTTTCTCTGGAGTCGTTGAACCCTGAAAGGTCATAACTGCGCCATCTGTGTAACTTATGTTTTTGTCTTTCTGTTCTGTTAATTTATTGCTGTTTTTTCACAGCATCAAGTATTAAGCGCGATATCTAGATCAGGAAGCTAGAATATCCTTGTAGGATTTCCTGGAAGTAGGTCATCCCGTCTAGTTCCTTAGGGGCGGATTATTGATATATGCAACAAACATGTGTAATGTTTTATGCCTCATGTATAAACTCTTGTACTCTATATACACTTGTATATACTTGTATGTGGGTATCTGACTACAGGACGGAGGATGAAGCCTTCACCATGCTCTGTGTTGAATGACCCACACGGGCATTCATAATAATAATAATAATAATAATAATAATTTTTAATTATAATTAAATCAGGGAACGGGTGGGGTTGGAACGCATGTTAAGTGAGTCCTAAAACTGACAGGCCAGTGCGTTAACCACTGGGCCAGCTGACCCAGTGGTTAACGCCTTTAGTTCAAACCCCATCCGTTCCGTGAATTGTTTGTCGATCGTGCTATAACGATTTCGTGAGTAATAATAAAAATAATGTGTGGACAGACAGGTGGGTAGATGGCCACATAGATGCGGATATTCATCAACACATACAAAAATTTTACGTAGAGTTTCGAGAAGAATATAATGTAAAGAAAAAAAACCCAGGTGATTTCGCGAAACAACACGTTAAAAATAATGACGCATTAGCATAACATTACCCGATTATTCATTTCTGTGTGCTTTTTTTTTTTTTAAGACGACTCGAGTTCCGCTGAATCTTCGCACCTCCTGCTGGTGTTCCTGGGTGCTGTGAGCGGCTTCGTCCTCATCCTGACGCTGCTGGCGGTGGCGACGCGTTCCCGTTGTCGGCGCCGGCGCAGACTTCCGGACGTGGCGGCAGATAACAACAAACCCAGAGAGGAAGGTAAACACTCAGAGTCTGTGACAGTAATGAGGGATGTGTTGGGGAAAGAGAGAGAGAGAGAGAGAGAGAGAGAGAGAGAGAGAGAGAGAGAGAGAGAGAGAGAGAGAGAGAGACAGAGAGAGAGACAGACAGACAGACAGACAGACAGAATAATGAGGTACAGTAGATAGTTGAGAACGAAGGGAATAAGGTGGAGAGAGAGAGAGAACCGGGGATATCACCCTCAACAACAATTACTTCAATCAGTATTCTGAAGAGATTCATTAAGCAATGAACCCGCACTAGGCGATAAACACCTCGTATCAACCATATTAACACACTCGCATTAATCACTAACAGTCAAAAAAATAACTCGAGAGGATGGGGGGCTAGAGTGAGGCATTCAGCTCCTGTGGCGTGCGAGGTAAACACATTCCTGCCGTCACTCACAGGCAGATGAGTCAAGCGAAGAGAATTGAACTGCTTGAATTCAGACGCTCAAACCTGGAGTCAATGCGTAAATATGCATGAGAGAAAATGAAACCATCACACTGAGAATTCTTCAAACGTTTGAATGCCGGAAAATAGTCAAAATGGAAGTCAGAGAGAGGGTCTTACTATGAGATGTCAGGAAGGTGAGGGAGGAACGTCGTGGAGATCGTCTGTAAATCAGCTGTCTATTTGTGGATGATGTTAGGGGTTCAACTACCACCCTGCTGTCTACTTGTGGAGGGTTCTGAGGGTCAACTACCACCCTGCTGTCTATCTGTGGATGATGCTAGGGTTCAACTACCATCCTGCTGTCTACTTGTGGAGGGTTCTGAGGGTCAACTACCACCCTGCTGTCTATCTGTGGATGATGCTAGGGTTCAACTACCATCCTGCTGTCTACTTGTGGAGGGTTCTGAGGGTCAACTACCACCCTGCTGTCTATCTGTGGATGATGCTAGGGTTCAACTACCACCCTGCTGTCTGCCTGTCGGTGGAACCAGGGATGACTCATAGGAACTATAGATTTATGACCCCCCCTCACTGTATCATTCCAGCTAACCACTGACTGGAGAATAAGTCTCAGGACCTCAGCTGACACACTTCAAAATTTATGGCTGACGACATTTATGTAAGATTATGACATTTCCACCTCGACTTGATAATGGTCCAGGAAGCACCGAAACGTAGTCTAGCTACATTTCCAATTTGTTAGTAAATTGTAACCACGAACGAGTGGTATTGATCAATAACTACACTGCACTAGCGTCATGTGTTTTAGCTTCACCATGAGGCGGGCCAAAGCATCATGGGTTCGACCCTGGCTAGTGCAGTGTAGTTATTGATATATATATATATATATATATATATATATATATATATATATATATATATATATATATATATATATATATAAAACAGAGAAAGATCGCAGTCAGCAGGACGCGATCCCACGACAGGGAGACTGGCAAGGTTCCCACATGACGCTCTTATCCACTCAGCCACAAATGCCACATAAGCTGGGCAGCCAGATTCACAAGTCATGTTTCTTTCCCAGCCCGGGCACCACGCAGAAACAGACGGGTATATACAGAGAAAGATTGTAGTCAGCAGGAGCTAACAAGGTTTGATCCGGTGAGGAGGAAGGCATTTCCAGTTCCTCGGACCAAGAGCCCTTCACCTGCCTCAAGTTACCGTCCCTCCTCCCATCCTTCTTGAAGAATCATCCTCTCAAGAAATTCTGCCGTGCTTGGAATACCAGTATAAAAGACTCGACTTGCTCCATTATTAAGTTGCAGCATTACTGATGAATAGCAAAAGGTATTTGCAAATAGACTGCAGTGTGAGTTGTTGCTCATTAATCCTTCAAGTGGGACTTGGCGTGGAGGTGGAGAATTATACGATGAAATGGAGGAACTGGTATGCTGATACCAGTTCGTGGTCCTGGCTGGTAGCAGGTCCAGCGCTGTTCTGGTCAGGACCGCGGTTCAGGGTCCCTTGAGTTTGTAGGTAAAAACACGTCTCTGCTGATCAAGACATTTATTAAGCAAACGTTTCGCCCCGAATGACTTCTTCACTCCAAATAGAGAAATAAAACGTGCACTAATATATATATATATATATATATATATATATATATATATATATATATATATATATATATATATATATATATATAATCACAGTAAACAGGTGATATCAAAATGCAAGACAACCACTATGAAAAAATAGAGGAATTCCAAAGCGCTTTCGTGACTACTCACTTATCAAGGAACTATAAAAGGAAACATGACAAGAAGACTAAAAAAAGGCAAGACTAAACTCACAGTCATCATACAAACAAAGACCACACCTCACAGTGCTTGGAATTCCTCTATTTTTCATAGTGGTTGTCTTGCATACTTGCTACACACACACTACACACACACACACACACACACACACACACACACACACACATATATATATATATATATATATATATATATATATATATGCAAGAGGTTGCGTGAGAATACGTTAACATGTGGGGTAATATGTGTTAAAGTTAATTTCTTGGATAATTTCCATAAAAAAAAAAATAGGTTGGACATATGTATATGATAAAATGATTGGTGTCTATGGAAAGAATTTAAAAAAAAAATATTGAAGTACTGTAGAAGGCAGTCAGTGAGTGATGTTGATGTCATGGTCCAGTCATATGATGGACATATATTGTTCACTTTCAGTGCCGCTGACGCCGTTGACAGTTGGCTCTCTTGATGCCGTCGCAGAAGACGATGGCACACCTCCGGAGGTTCTTACCGAAGTTCAAGAACCCAGGTGAGTACTCAGTTTCCGTACAACTGCAAGTGCCTACAAAAACAAACTGTGTTGGTTCACCTCCCCAGGTGAGTGTCTTGGTATGAGTCTCAGGTGAATTTCTTCAGCTCTTGATGAACCTCAGAGGGAAGTCTCATGTATTCGTAATGAGCAACAGTTATATTTCTTAAGTAATGACTTTGAGTCTTAGGCACTAACGATGCAACTTTCGTGGGAGATGCTAGGAGGTGCTGTGCTATGCCTGGGAGGATCCTAGGCACTGGCTTGTTGCTCCAGGTTTATTGTGGATACATTATACTCAAGTATGTTACTATTAGTAGGTAATAACCTAGTGAGTCCATTTAGAAAGCCGTAACATATCTCAGCGGACGGAGGATCAAGCTTTCAATACTAAGCTGTTTAATGCAATCAAGAAGACGTGGTTTTTAAGCAATAGCAAACTGCGGCAAGTGTTAGAGCGTCGTGAACTTGCTTCCCACGAGGCAGGCTAAAATAACACGGGGATCGATCCCCGGCTAGCCCAAGTTTGTTATTGAGCTGTATAATCCAAACGGGTTTAGTACTTTATATCAAGGAGAGAGAGAGAGAGAGAGAGAGAGAGAGAGAGAGAGAGAGAGAGAGAATCACTAATACTATGCATGATAAACACAAACAAAAGCAGCATCACTCTGCGCTGCCTAGTTGAACCAGGGCAGAAGGGAGGGGAGTGTTAATTACCAATTAAGTAGTAAAGAACATAAATACGCACTTGCTAAGCAACTTTTAGAGTCAGGGTAAGTGAGCCTGTCTTTATTATTATGAGGCGACGGCAATTACCCTCCTGCGCATCATTATTACTATTAATTGTAGCTCTTACTTGTAATACTTTACACTCTTTTCAAGGCGATGATTTTTTTTCAATGAAATTAAGAGAAAAATATGAGATTTTCGTAAATTATTTATAATCAAGGTGTTTTGCTAGTGTATAGGTGCAAGTTTATATATCATAATTATGCACCGAGATATGTATATATCCGTGTATATAGATGACAGAAGTGTATTTCGCAGGGTATATATATATATATATATATATATATATATATATATATATATATATATATATATATATATATATTTAGATAAAGGTAGAGAAGTTTTTATTGCATTGATGGATTTAGAAAAGGCATATGATAGAGTGGATAGGGGAGCAATGTGGCAAATGTTGCAAGTGTATGGAATAGGTAGTAAGTTACTGAAGGCTGTAAAGAGTTTTTATGAGGATAGTGAGGCTCAGGTTAGGGTGTGTAGGAGAGAGGGAGATTACTTCCCGGTAAAAGTAGGTCTTAGACAGGGTTGTGTAATGTCACCATGGTTGTTTAATATATTTATAGATGGGGTTGTAAAGAAGTAAATGCTAGGGTGTTGGGGAGAGGGGTGGGATTAAATTATGGAGAATTAAATGCAAAATGGGAGTTGACACAGTTACTTTTGCTGATGATACTGTGCTTATGGGAGATTCTAAAGAAAAGTTGCAAGGTTAGTGGACGAGTTTGGGAGAGTGTGTAAGGTAGAAAGTTAAAAGTGAACATAGATAAGAGTAAGGTGATGAGGGTATCAAACGATTTAAATAAAGAAAAATTGGATATCACATTGGAGAGAGGGATTATGGAAGAAGTAAATGTTTTCAGATATTTGGGAGTTGACGTGTCAGCGGATGGGTTTATGAAGGATGAGGTTAACCATAGAATTGATGAAGGAAAAAGGTGAGTGGTGCATTGAGGTATCTGTGGAGACAAAAACGTTATCCATGGAGGCAAAGAAGGGAATGTACGAAAGTATAGTGGTACCAACACTCTTATATGGGTGTGAAGCATGGGTTGCAAATGCTGCAGCGAGGAGGAGGCTGGAGGCAGTGGAGATGTCCTGTCTAAGGGCAATGTGTAGTGTAAATATTATGCAGAAAATTCGGAATGTGGAAATTAGGAGAAGGTGTGGAGTTATTAAAAGTATTTGTCAGAGGGCTGAAGAGGGGTTGTTGAGGTGGTTTGGTCATTTAGAGAGAATGAATCAAAGTAGAATGACGTGGAGAGCGTATAAATCTGTAGGGGAAGGAAGGCGGGGTAGGGGTCGTCCTAGAAAAGGTTGGAGGAAGGGGTAAAGGAGGTTTTGTGGGCGAGGGCTTGGATTTCCAGCAAGCATGTGTGAGCGTGTTATATAGGAGTGAATGGAGACGAATGGTTTTGGGACATGACGATCTGTTGGAGTGTGAGCAGGGTAACATTTTGTGAAGGGATTCAGGGAAACCAGTTAATTGATTTAGTTGGACTTGAGTCCTGGAAATGGGAAGTACAATGCCTGCACTTTAAAGGAGGGGTCTGAGATAGTGACAGCTGGGAGGGACTTTTCTCAGCTGTCGTATCTGAGCTCCTCTGCAAAGACAGTGATTATGTATGAGTGTGGTGAAAGTGTTGAATGATGATGAAAGTATTTTCTTTTTGGGGATTTTCTTTCTTTTGGGGTAACCTTGCTCGGTGGGAGAGGGCCGACTTGTTTAAAAAAAATATATATATATATATATATATATATATATATATATATATATACATCGCTAATTCGATCAAGCAACATTTCTAGTGCAACTAGGAGGTATAGGGATGCGCAAGGCAACACAGGAAAATATATGGCTTATGACCTGTCAGGTATCAAGGACGAGCCATCAAACTTCCATGAGTTTCGTTATAAAGGAACAAAAACTCATTATGTCTTATGTTTGGTTCAATGTATTTCTATGTTTTGGAAAGTTCCTCACGAATTAGCCACTTAAATCATATATATACATGACAGAAAATTGCTGCTACATCCTCTTTCGTTTTAGCTATTGCCTCATGCACCTTCCCCTCACTCACAACTAGCTTTTCCTCACTCCTAAAAGATGTTGTTCCTCCTGGCCAATGCACGAAATCACTGCTTTTCTCTCTTCATCAACATTTAATAGTTCCTCAGAATATTCCCTCCATCTTCTCAATAGCTCAGCCTACCCATTCGTTAGTAGGCTTAATTTATTAACCTCACTACAGTTTCTCTTTTTATCAGCAAAATTTGTTGACAGAACCCACACTACTCTCTTATTTGCTCTCCTTTTACACTCACTCGCCACTCTCTTAACCTCTCTTTTACTTTCCATATATTCCACCCTCCTTATATCACTTATGCTACGTAAAAGCCTCTTATATGCTAGCTTTTTCTTCCTTATTGCTCTCTTTATCTCGTCAATTCACAATCAACCCTTTCTCATCTTCACTACATGGAAGCACACTCAAACATCTCAACTAGCCACTTGCTAGCGACATTTTAGTCGTCTCTTACAACACGGAGGAAGAATTCTTTTCCACGTACCCATGGAGATGACAGTCAGTAATATAAGAACCAGAACTATTAAGATGGGTGTGTATACACAAACATGTATGTAATATAAACTAAGTGTAAACACAAGTAGTATCTTGCGTGTTTATGAGACAAGAAGAGCCACCAGCAATCCTACCATTGCTTAAAACAATGACAGGTTTCCATTTCACTATCATTTGTCAGGACAATTGTACCTCCCTCCGATTTTAATCTGCATTTTAGTGATTAATTTTTTTTTTAGTGTACAGATGAGTTGCATCTGTACAATAAACATGAAAAAAACATACCACGGATGGGATAGAACCCGCGGTCAGTCATAAAACTCCAAACCGACGCGCTAGCCACTGGGCCAGTAGCTAACGCGTCGGTCTGGAGTTTTATGACTCTCTGACCGCGGGTTCTATCCCCGCCCGTGGCATGGTTTGTTTGCAATCGTATCAATACGATTTCGTGAGTCAATAATCATGAATACTAGCAACACTAACTTCTAGGCAAGATAAACCAGGGAAGAGAAGGTGGCTCTCCTTACGGGGTTTTCACTGACACAAAACCTAGGATTATATTATTATATTTACTGTTGTTGTGTTAGGTTGGGTAAGATTCGCCAGGAAACAGGACAATTGCTTCCTGACCCGCCACTAGAGCTTTTGGTCATGTGACTGAGGCCTTCCACTGGCTTACCAGTCCATCCCTCTAAAAACGGATATTTATTTATTATTTTTATTGTTGTTGTTGCTCTTGTTGTTGACGGTCTAAGAGAAAGTCATTTATTATACAAGACTTGGGTTAACAACTAAGTGTATTCATGAGAGTCATTTCGGATCATTTTACATATTAAACACACAGGCAATTAGACCTAATGGCAAGATTACCCAAACGAGTGGCAGCCAGTGTATTAGATCTTTAAGGTATCTTTAGGCTACATCTCAAATGTAGTTGGATTTAGAGTGTAGGCTGCCTAGGGGGGAATTTGTCTCTAATGTATATCAAAGACTGATATTTTTGTTTCCTAGCGAGGCCATCAGAGACCTTCATGAATAAATGAATATGTTATTAAAGGCGGGGTTGAGGCGGAAGATGTAGACGCTTGTTGTTGTAACAGTGGCTGTTGTAGTAGCTGTAACACTTGTTATAGAGGTAGTTATTGTGGGGATTATACAGAGCCTGTGGGGGGGGTATATAAGGCATTCAGGCTTATTTCAGGGAATTGGGCGTAAAGAGAATTTAGACTTTTGAACAAAAATGAACAAAAACGGTTTTCCCAAAGAATATATTTGACCTTTTTTTTCAAGATTTGCAGTGCGCAGCGTCATCATTATGTTCAAGTGTATTTTCTCTAACTTTTCAGGTCCCAGACAGTCCAAGAAGTGAGAGGAGCTCTCAGACATACGTCCCCACTCACCCTACCCATTCCTCGACACTGCCCCGCCCACACCGCCACCTCAGCCCACGCCCACAGCCTCTCACTCAGTCGACCTGCCTCACATCACCTCCAACGATCACAAGTACTATACACTTAAGATCAACTGCACTAGACAAAACAACGAGAGCTTTGTCTAGAGACTCAAGACTCCTAGAGCATTAACTCTAAAGAGGTCACATTTTCTTTATTTAAAATAATCGCGACTCATAAGATGCCATGGATGTGTTTTTTTTTTGGAGGTTGAAATGCTGCAAATGTGCTTTTCTCAAAATTACGTCAGTCAGTATGTAAGTATAGGTACAAAATTACCCATTAAGACACTGACATGTACACCACATGTATAGATGACATTCTGCGTCCTCGTGGTGTAAATTTATAACAACAAAATAAGTGACGTTAGCTCCAAAAATGTACAATTCGTTGAGATTTTAATAGAAAAAAAGTGACGTTTTCTTTAAAAAGTTATAATTCATTATTCGCAACGTCACTGTTGATAATAGTGGATAACTTGCAGCGTCTTAACTGTTACTTGCACCACATCAACATTACTGTTTCTAGGGTGACCCTCGATTCAATGTTGATCTTAGGTCATCTTGAGGTCAAACATACAGTGTGACTTACACAGAAACGATAAGGAAGTCTTGTGTTTTTACCGTCACGGCCGTACCATATTGGTAATAAATTACGTAATAGATAATTGTGACTTAACAAAAATAAGATAGGTTGGCTGGGTGGACCCTGGCCAGGGTGTTCCCCATGCAGTGACCAGGTTGGCTGGGTGGACCCTGGCCAGGGTGTTCCCCATGCAGTGACCAGGTTGGCTGGGTGGACCCTGGCCAGGGTGTTCCCATGCAGTGACCAGGTTGGCTGGGTGGACCCTGGCCAGGGTGTTCCCCATGCAGTGACCAGGTTGGCTGGGTGGACCCTGGCCAGGGTGTTCCCCATGCAGTGACCAGGTTGGCTGGGTGGACCCTGGCCAGGGTGTTCCCCATGCAGTGACCAGGTTGGCTGGGTGGACCCTGGCCAGGGTGTTCCCCATGCAGTGACCAGGTTGGCTGGGTGGACCCTGGCCAGGTGTTCCCCATGCAGTGACCAGGTTGGCTGGGTGGACCTGGCCAGGGTGTTCCCATGCAGTGACCAGGTTGGCTGGGTGGACCCTGGCCAGGGTGTTCCCATGCAGTGACCAGGTTGGCTGGGTGGACCCTGGCCAGGGTGTTCCCCATGCAGTGACCAGGTTGGCTGGGTGGACCCTGGCCAGGGTGTTCCCCATGCAGTGACCAGGTTGGCTGGGTGGACCCTGGCCAGGGTGTTCCCATGCAGTGACCAGGTTGGCTGGGTGGACCCTGGCCAGGGTGTTCCCATGCAGTGACCAGGTTGGCTGGGTGGACCCTGGCCAGGGTGTTCCCCATGCAGTGACCAGGTTGGCTGGGTGGACCCTGGCCAGGGTGTTCCCCATGCAGTGACCAGGTTGGCTGGGTGGACCCTGGCCAGAGTGTTCCCCATACAGTGACCAGGTTGGCTGGGTGGACCCTGGCCAGAGTGTTCCCCATACAGTGACCAGGTTGGCTGGGTGGACCCTGGTCAGCCTTCAACCAAATCCATCAATAACAACTATAATATATTGTTACTGATGTGTTGTACTGTAACGGTAACTTTAATGTTTACAAATGTACGTGATTCAACTTTGACAAAAATGTTGTAATGTCACCATATTGGTGGCATATAAATATATGAAGCTATATTAGTATTAAAATATGATGTTATATGTGGTATGATGGAGCATAACAAGCAACATGTCTCGTGATATGTGGAAGAGGATGTAAGCTTGTAATGTTTTGTGTCAAGTGTTTATTCTCGACATTCACGATGGAAAAAAAATAAATAAACGAAGGAAATGCTGAAAATAAAGCTTAAAGTCTTCTGCAAAGGTGCGGAATCCCGGGATTGTCTTGGCGAGCACATGATCTCTCTCTTTGATGGAACCTTTGTTATTATTATTATGGGGCAACACTGAAGCCATATGGGGGGGGGGGATCCTACAGCGATGACCAGGATCGATCCGAGGAAGAGAAGGGCAGCTCTAGTTCCTTGGATCAAGAGCCCTTCACCAGCATCACGGAACCTCCTCCTTGAAGGATCAAGAAAATTGTTCAGATTTTCTTAATATATAGAACAAGATTACGTATTATTGATATTATTATTATTATATTATTAATATTACTGAAAAGCGATAAATCCTTAGGGGTCAAGAACACATACAGATCGGGAGACAGATTTGATCCAAGAAAAGACAGGGTTACACCATTTCCTTGGAACAAAAGCATCTATGCTTCATCCAGAGGAAGATAAGGCTAAGTGCAATTCCCTGGATCAAGAGCCCTTCACCCGCATCAACACACCCTCCTTCAGGGAACACAGAATAAGAACGTCATATTCCGTTAGTCTAATATTTAGTTCAGTGACTTCCGTTCTTGACGTAAATCCTCCAAAATTAAGTTGTATAGTGAATCTGAGGGGAAACTTAACAAAAAAAAATGTTACCCCAATCTTATTTGGTTCTCGTCCAACGCTGTCGGAAGAATGTTTCCAAATATTTGTTTTTACTGGAAAGTGGTTTGGCAGGTCAATGGTTAAAGTTCATCAGACCACAGATGGGTCATTAAAGCTACACCTGACCTATTTACCACCACACAGGAATCACTTTGTTCCCTAAAATTGAAAAACCTAGATTGCTTCTTTCTATTTTCTCTGTGGCAATATATATATATAGTATATATATTTTTTATACTCGTTACTCGTGGCAGATGTTTATTAATTAGTCAGAATGTTGTAATGTTTGTGGAGAAATATGAGAGGTGACGGACTCGTACAGGCGAGGAATTTTTTTTTAAGTTTAGACAGATTTTTTTTTTTTTTTTCGTCAGGGATGTCAGTGTGAGTCAAGATTCTGCCAGAGATTAGGGGACGGTGGGTCGAGTTTCCATCAATCTTTTGCGCTAATTGAACTATGTAAATTTAGCGCTTAATGTAATAATAATAATAATAATAATAATAATAATGATAAAACTAATAAATAAATAATGAAAATAATAATAAAGGATCTTTAGTGACTTACAGTGAAGACTGTTTAGAATAATTGTTCTCTTCCTTTTGATTATAATAATTTGTTTTCTCTCTTCTCTTTCTCTCTCTCTCTCTCTCTCTCTCTCTCCTCTCTCTCTCTCTCTCTCTCTCTCTCTCTCAGACCTTACACACTTATTAAAAGACCCCGGGAAGGTAAGGTTGGAAAAAGCTCAAAATGTCATTGAAAAAAAAAATCATAATATTTTTAAAAGAGTTGCTGTCAATGGAGTCTTTTATATATATATATACATACATATATGAGAAGTGTTGCAGGATGGTGGCTGCTCCAGGAGTCCTATATCACCCCAACCCAACATGTACATAAGGACTAGTCCTGATAGGAGTCAAAGTTGCCAACCCCTGTCCTGTTGACTTCCTGCACAGGGGTGATAATGCTATGTCTTGCTGTTATTGTTGGTTACTCCCTTCTGACTCTAGCTGTTTGTACAGAGCTGTTGCTGATCAAGAGTATAATATATGTTTATATTTTGGAGAAAAAAAAATAAAGGTTTTCATGCTTTCTATACGGCCTTTTATTTAATGTATTCCTTAAGGGGAAGATTTTTTTTTTTTTTGAGGGGTGTGTTTAGTAAATTAATTGGGTATAAAGTACCGTACGTTGACTATACGAGGGCCATTAAGATGGCAAGTGACCTGTTTAATACCAGTCAAGAATATTTTTGGGGAAAAATGGAGGTTTTCATGCTTTCTATACGGCCTTTTATTTAATATATTAAAGGATTTTGTTAAATTAACTGGGAATAAAGTGAATAAAGTACCGTACATGGACTACATGAGGGTCAATAAAGCTGCATGTGACCTGGTCACTACCAGTCAAAAATACCTTAATCCTTGAAATTGGAATTTAATTATAGTCTCATTCTACATACACAGTGGCGCCTCTGTGCTAGATTTACTACGGAATCTAGATACAGTAAATACCTTATGCAACGCTATTGCTAATATCTGGCCCATCCTAAGGGCATGACCTAATTTCCGCTGACGGGTACCGACCACCTATGATGATATCTTCACCTGCTGAGCCTCGCCACCTCTTCCACTGGATCCGGTGTAAATGTCCTCGCCCTCAAACCTCTCTGTATTAGAGTAAAAGTCTGCTACGGAGCTGAAACATTTCCACCAATAAAAATAAATAGTACCCACTTGCTACACATGTCTTATTCATAACCATTTCATAAATATTGTACCAAGACATGATCAATATTATACCAAGACATGATCAATATTATACCAAGACATGATCAATATTATACCAAGACATGATCAATATTGTACTAGACATGATCAATATTATCAAGACATGATCAATATTATACCAAGACATGATCAATATTATACCAAGACATGATCAATATTATACCAAGACATGATCAATATTATACCAAGACATGATCAATATTATACCAAGACATGATCAATATTATACCAAGACATGATCAATATTATACCAAGACATGATCAATATTATACCAAGACCTGATCAATATTATAAGAAATATCAATTTTAGCCAAGACATGATCAATATTATACCAAGACCTGATTAGTATTATACCAAGACCTGATTAGTATTATATCAAGACCTGATTTCAATATTAGGTAATGCCGACAGCTACTCTGTGGAACTGGGTCATTGTTTTGACCTTTTCAATACATAGGACTTATGTATTTCATGGAATAAGTAATCATTTATTGTGTAAATTATTGCTTTGAGATATGTGAGGAAAATGCGAGCAGTTACTGAGGTCGGGGATCACACACTGAGGCGTTACGCACTGGCCCAGTGTAAACAAAGACGGGAGGCGTTATCAAGTCCAGGTACGTAACCTGACCACATATTACCTAACCTAACCACACATTACCTAACCTAATCCAACCTAACCCTAACTTAACGATAAATAACCTAACTTAAACAAACCTAACCTAATCTAATGGATTTCGTTATTTTTTTGAGACACCGGTCGTCTCCCACCGAGGCAGGTGACCCGAAAAAGGAAGAAACAAACGTTTTGTCTTCTTTTTAACTTTAGTAATGTATACAGGAGATGGGGTTACTAGCCCCTTGCTCCCGGCATTTTAGTCGCCTCTTACGACACGAATGGCTTACGGAGGAAGGATTCTTCTCCACTTCACCATGGAGATTTTCGTTACTATCTCCCATAATAAAAACTTTACACAAGAAATACATATTCCCTGACGTACTGAGGTTGTCTGTATTGAAAGTTATAAAGTAATGTTAAGTCCAGCCAAGCGGCAGTTGCTGGCTGCAACTCAATATCAAGGTCTTCCTATCAATATTACACCAAGACCTTCCCTTTAATGTTATACCAAGAGCTTCATAAAAATATCATAAAAAAGACTATCAATAACAAAATGCTATGTAAGATATTGACTCCATAATCATACCGTGAAAAATATAAACTAATCCGTGTATATTTCCATTCATGAGAAATTATTTTAAGTCTACATTAAAAGAGAGAGTGGCGACGATAAGCCCTGTTAAAAATAATGGATGCATGGAGGGACTATGGTATGGTAATGGCAATGAAAATGATAACGCAGGTAATGAAAAAAAATGGAAGGGGGGACTGAGAAGGAGGAGGTGTTGATTCACCGGGAATTCTCCCGGCCCGGGTCTTTACCAGATGGCGACCCGGCTCCGGCTCCCTGGAGTGGGAGTGTCAGAGACCTATGTCTGCCACGGGAGGGGGTACCCCTCATCGGCGGGACCAACTGGCCCCAGGCCTAGCCACATTCCCCACCAGCACAAGGCATGGAGGTAGATAGATGCTAGGCCTCTCTGGTCTGCCACCTTCCTTAACGGGAAGGGCAGGCTTACGAGCTGCAGATGGTAGCAAGCTCCAGCCTTGGTACCTACCCTGCCCTAGAAGGGCTGGGCATGGTGATCGACCGGGGGACTGAAAAAAGTTGTGAAGACAATGACCCTCACATCACCACTATCATATTGTCTTGAAAATCTTATATAATAAAGTAGAATTTTTTTAGTCTTCCCAGTTCATGTTGGTCTCATTATTGCATTATCTTTTTTTTACTTCCATCATAGAACATAGTAACTCACAGCAGCCATTCTCCATTATATTTAAACAGAGTTTTTTGCTTCAGTTACTATTATTATACCGTAGTAACTCCCTCATAACCAGTCACCTTTATCTTGTAATAGCATCATGCTATGTTCTTTATTATGTAAATTCTCTAATAATAAATGGGTTGTGTAATGAAGATAAAAAATATATAATATACCTAAAATGTAATGCCTCCACTGCACGACCCCCTTAATGTTGGAGAGTTTTCTTAATAATCCAAATTTAAATCGAAATCCCAACTAATAGTGACTGTAATATAATATATATATATATATATATATATATATATATATATATATATATATATATATATATATATATATATATATATATATATATATATATATCGAGAGTGTGCATTTCTCAAGTGTGTATATATACACTGACCATAATTTTTAAAGGGTGGACCGGTAGGCCAGCGGAAGGCCTCGGTCAGATGACGAAAAGCTCCAGCTGTGGGTGATCGACACCATGCCTGGTCCTTCTAGGGCAGGGTAGGTGCCTGAGAAAGAGCTTGCTTTCACCTGCGGCTCACAAGACTGCTATTCCCATTAGCTCCCTGGGGCAGGAAGATGGCAGACCAAAGATAGGCCTAGCTTCTCCCTACGAGCCCCGTGAGGGCGGGGAATGTGGCTAGGCCTGGGGACCGTGGTCCCACAGATGAGGAGGTCCACTACCTCCTCCATGGCAGATGTTAGTCTGAGATACTCCCGAGAAGGGAGCCAAGGCCGGGCCACCACTTGGACAAGGCCCGGGCCGGGAGAGTCCCGGCGAATCAACAACAACAACAACAGCTGTGGGTCATCATATACCTAAGACCCACGTCAGGAAACACTTGTCCTGTTTCCTGACGAACCAACTTTTTTATTTTCTATTTTAGGGATAAAAATATCATTGACTGGTGGTGAACAGGTGTACCTAAATAGTACCTTAAAAAATTATAAATACACAATGAACTAGCCAGTAACCTACCCTCATGAATAAGACGAATGAACAATTAACTATTGAAAATCCTCTCTGCTGAGGTACTGACAACGAACTGCAAGCACCAACAGCCTGGTGTACACTTCCTACAACATGTGTTTAGTTCCAGGATAATCGTAACATTTAATCTTCGTGTAAAAATACATTCCTGGAGGGGGTGTCCGCTCCCGGTTCTGAAGCCAAGCATCTGTGGTAGATCCTTCAACTGCCTCGTTGTTAAGACTCTCCAGCCAATATGCTAATGGATGCTAGCAAGGATTTCGCAGTTTGTGTTACGTTAATCAAAAACCAGTCCCAGCACACCTAGCCTGTATCCCAGCATGATCAGTTTGTATTCCGGCATGTCTCTTTCGTATCCCAGCACGCCCACATTGTATCCCAGCACGCCCACATTGTATCCCAGCACGCCCACATTGTATCCCAGCACGCCCACATTGCATTTCAGCACACATACTTCTTAATCACACAAAGAATTTTGGTAGTAAATAATTTCAGTCCCACATTCAATGAGTCTCCAGGCAGACCGTCCACTCTCCCCTCCCTCATCCACTTAATATAGTGTATATTTCATGTCAGCGAGACTTAATATGACGTCTTGTCCACCATGTCTTCTCAATAACATACCAAAGCCCTATTGTGTGTCTTATAACATACTCTCGGTATATAATACCATGACTATAGTGTATATAGAGTTTTGTACAGAGAGGATTCAAAAGGGAAGTATACACGTATATTCCATGGCCTATTTCCATCCTTGAGGTTGTAGGTCGAGTAGACCTTGACACTCAGACTCGAGGTTGCATCTCTTCCCTATACGATGATCCTTCAAAATGATTGATCTGATGCCAATAAAAGGGGCTTTCGATCACCCTTTCTCCCCCCTCGGATTAAACCTGATTACCCACGAATATCTCTTCAAGGGAAGCAAGTGCCTTGGTAATAATAATGTGATATTCGTCAGGACAGTTCTGACATGGGTCTTAATTTTTCGACGACCCGTTGGTATAATAATAATAATAATAATAATAATAATAATAATAATAGGAGGAGGTGTTGATTCACCGGGAATTCTCCCGGCCAGGGTCTTTACCAGATGGCGACCCGACTCCGGCTCCCTGGCGTGGGAGTAGCAGAGACCTGTCTCCCATGGGAGGGGTACCCCTCAGCGGCGGACACGGAGGCCAGCATTCCCCACCAGCCAGGCATATTCACCCCGCCAGCCCCAAGGAGGCTGACGGGGAAGGGCAGGCTTGCGAGCCACAGATGGTAGCAAGCTCCAGCCTTGGCACCTACCCTGCCCTAGAAGGGCTGGGCATGGTGATCGACCGTTGGTATAACAATAATAGTAATAATAATAATAATAATAATTAATAATAATAATACAGAGGCAGGTAAAGCATGTAAATTCACCCCTGTACAGCTGACAAGTGCACTAACCTCCATGAGACACGCCACCGACACACACACAGAATATTAAGCATAATAAACGTACGTAACAATGATTGCATGAGAATGTGAGCAAAGGAATTTAATAATTAATTTTATGTTGTTTACGTGATATAGCTATAACTATTTTAAATGTCAATGTTTACGGAAGCTGCTCGGATAACTACGGCTTATGTAAATTCTCCGACATTAAGTGCGTGTTGTAATGGTGATATTTTGGGACTATAGGGAAAAAATCTGTTTAATGGTAACCAAAAAAAAATCCAACATAACGTAACTTAACCTAGTTAATCAGTTAAATTCTAGGCTAGATTAAGTGTTACCCCCTGCAGCTCACAAGACTGCTATTCCCGTCAGCCTTCCTGGGGCGGGGAAGATAGCAGACCAGAGAGGCCTAGCTTCTCCCTACGAGCCCCGTGAGGGCGGGAAACGTGGCTAGGCCTGGGGACAATTGGTCACAGACGATGAGGAGGTACTTGTACCTCCTCCCATGGCAGACATTAGTCTGAGATACTCCGAGAGGGCCAGCCGGCCACCATCTGGAAAAGACCCGGACCGGGAGAGTCCGGGAATCAAGAACAAGAAGAATAACTTGCACACAAAAAAGCCATGTCTGTTGCAAAATCCACTTTTTATTATGTATTGTAAACTTTTAAATATGTATACACTAGAAGGGTATTCCCTCAGCGTATAAATACTCTGAGATTTAATTTAATTCCTATAATAGGAATTAAATTCTCCTCTGGTGGTGGAAAGGTTAAGTACATCTTAATTACCCTATTGTAGTTAATAGGCTTGAAATCCCATTACCTTTGATGAATCATTTTTTCAACATGGACCCAATGTTGTGAGTTTTTCCTTTGTGTACTTTGAACCTCATTTTTATTTCCCCCACTACATATAAGCGCTCTATCTGCCCAGCTGATTAAAGGGTATCAAAAGTTATGAGCGATTAGCTGTAATTCTCCGACTGGGAATCTAGAGTCATACGAATACACTTTATAAATGAGATAATTTGAGGGTTATAGAAGAGTTGTGGGCTATGCGTGATGCGAGAAAGGAGGAGGAGGTGTTGATTCGCAGGGAATTCTTCCGGCCCGGGTCTATTCCAGATGGCGACCCTGCTCTGGCTCCCTATCGCGGAGTATCAGAGACATATGTCTCCCATGAGAGGAGGTACAAGTACCCCCTCATCGTTGGGACCAACTGTCCCCAGGCCTAGCCACATTCCCCACCAGCACGGGGCTGGCAGGGAGAAGCTAGGCCTCTCTGGTCTGCCACCTTCCCCGCCCCAGGGAGGCTGACGGGAAGGGCAGGCTTGCGAGCTACAGATGGTAGTAAGCTCCAGCTTTGGCACCTACCCTGCAAGAAAGGGCCTAAAGGAAGAGATATACACATGCCATCACGGGGAAACTAATATAATTTCTTCAATAAAAAACAATAACAAATTGGTTCCTACATAGCCAAAAATCAATTAGATTCTTCCATTAAGATACACCAGCCGTGAAAATTTAAAAAAAAAATAACAAAAATGCATTCTTTAGTTATGGCAGTGACCAAAATACAGCAGTTGAAGATGTTAGAGTAATGTGTTGCGTCTTGAAGACGAGAAAACAATAAGCAGTACATCTTGAAGACGAGAAAACAATATACAGAGCAGCCTCAGTATGTTACGTTACTTCAAAACACTGATAATGTACTTTGTATGAGAGAGAAAGATGAGAGAGGGAGAAAAAAAAGAGAAGAAGAGAGAAAAATATGGCGAAGATTAGAAGCACACGAAGTTTTCGGAAAAGATCATGAATTTTCTTGAGAATTACTTGTGCCCAGCAGGAGGGAATCTTTAACAGAATATTAAGAGTGAATGAGTGTGGCGAAGGGAGGCCAAGGAAGGTTGTTGAGCGAGAACATGAAGGAAGAATAAAACTTAACGAGTGAAGGGAGAATAGGTCTCAGGTAGTGAAGGGTAAACGGGGTTGGAGTGATGGAAAAACAGAACTAAGGGAGGGAGCGGAAAAAAGGGAGCTAAGAAAATGAAGGAAAATAAACCAAGGGAGTAAAAAGAAGTTAGGTTAGGTAAGGTTTGTCAGGAAACAGGAAAAGTGTTTCCTGACGCGGATCTTAGTCATATGATGACCCACAGCTGGAGCTTTTGGTAAGAGCGGAAGGCCTCTGACCGAGGCCTTCCTCTGGCTTACCGGTTCACCCCTTTAAAATTTATGGTAGTGAAAGGAATTCTATTCTAGGTGTTTTGCCAGTATGGATCCCGGCCCGGGTCTCTTCCAATTTGGTGACCCGGCAGTGGCTCAACGGGTAGGGCAGTGTCGTTCATCTTTTTCTCTTACTTGCGTGGCACTCCTTCGGTGGGAAGACGGGTTCCTCTCCGGTTCTTTGGACAATTGATGTCCCAGCAGTCAGTTTGCTCTAGTGGTGGTTGGTGTTCCTCAGCAGGCCTTCGAGGGTCTCCAAGTCTCTGATGGCTAGGTACACTAGATGTGCCGTCTCATCCTCCCGGGCCTGTCCCACTGGGGTCATCGGGAAGTGTCTGCGGCGAAGGGGCATCGTAACTGGGCAGTCTAACAGGTAGTGCACCAGGGGTTTCGGAACCATCCGGTCACAGTGGGGACAGGGCTCCTCTCTTGCCCGTTCAACGATCCGTGCAGTGGTGGGACACTCTAGGTGTAGGCGGTGGATATTCACCCGCAGTTCCCTGGTCTGCGTCCGAATACTTGGAGGGGTGCCCTGTGAGTCGCCCTGTCATACCAGCGGCGGCTCCGTGAATCCCTAGGGTCAGGGAGTGGGCGCCTGGCCGCACTGGCTGCCTATAGAATAATCTGGCTGTGGCTGAGGGAGATTGCAGCACGTGGCTGTGCCTCTAGCGTGGCGGTCTTAGCAGCCTCATCTGCTGCGTCTTTGCCGGGAGTAAAAGAAGAGGGAGTTAAGCGGTGGAATAAGAGGACTGAGGATCTCGTGACACCACTAACCTGGAATTATGGTTAAGCGTATCGAAAACTATTATATATCTGAGGTGCTTATACCTTGGGCGAAGACATGACTTCCCTTCATGTCTTTCCTTAATGAATTACCCTATTAACTTCACATCTTACCTGAATTATTATCCTACCTACAAGTATTACCTTTATGTCTGACTCAAGTCTTACTTTACTGACTTACCTTCATGTCTGACATTAATATCTTAACTTCATGACAGTCCCTAATGTCTTAGCTTGATGTTCAAGAAATCTCGGATTACTTATTGGTAAAAAACATAAACACAAGAAATTATGAGAGTTTCTTGGTGATAAAAGAGAACAGTCACGCAAGACTGACAGCAGCAATTTATATCACACTATTGTGGAAAGCCGTCTCTGTGGGTCATGTCTGCAGCACCACCATAAGTCTGTAGCACCGCCAGACGTCAATACCTGATAACTGGTGCTAAACTGTGAGTATACCAAGGTATACTGTAAGTTTATTGGTTAAAACGGAGTGTTTTGTCCCCTGGTAAAACGTCAAGGATATGAAGGTGCCTCCTGACTCCTGCCCCCAAGTGAAGCCTCAGGGAAATGTAAGTCCCCAGTGACACTTGCTACCCTTGAGTGAAGCCCTGGGAAATGTAAGTCCCCAGTGACACTTGCTACCCTTGAGTGAAGCCCTGGGAAATGTAAGTCCTCAGTGACACTTGCTACCCTTGAGTGAAGCCCTGGGAAATGTAAGTCCCCAGTGACACTTGCTACCCTTGAGTGAAGCCCTGGGAAATGTAAGTCCCCAGTGACACTTGCTACCCTTGAGTGAAGCCCTGGGAAATGTAAGTCCCCAGTGACACTTGCTACCCTTGAGTGAAGCCCTGGGAAATGTAAGTCCCCAGTGACACTTGCTACCCTTGAGTGAAGCCTCAGGGAAATGTAAGTCCCCAGTGACACTTGCTACCCTTGAGTGAAGCCCTGGGAAATGTAAGTCCCCAGTGACACTTGCTACCCTTGAGTGAAGCCCTGGGAAATGTAAGTCCCCAGTGACACTTACTACCCTTGAGTGAAGCCCTGGGAAATGTAAGTCCCCAGTGACACTTGCTACCCTTGAGTGAAGCCCTGGGAAATGTAAGTCCTCAGTGACACTTGCTACCCTTGAGTGAAGCCCTGGGAAATGTAAGTCCCCAGTGACACTTGCTACCCTTGAGTGAAGCCTCAGGGAAATGTAAGTCCCCAGTGACACTTGCTACCCTTGAGTGAAGCCCTGGAAATGTAAGTCCCCAGTGACACTTGCTACCCTTGAGTGAAGCCCTGGAAATGTAAGTCCTCAGTGACACTTGCTACCTTGAGTGAAGCCCTGGGAAATGTAAGTCCCCAGTGACACTTGCACCCTTGAGTGAAGCCCTGGGAAATGTAAGTCCCCAGTGACACTTGCTACCCTTGAGTGAAGCCCTGGGAAATGGACCTGGCGACTAACACTTGCTACAGTCTGGGGAAACACCCAAACAAGGTCTCTGAAAATACTTCGCCTGCCAGCGCCATCTACAGGTCTGAAATATGCACGTTCAGTTTGGTTCCTACCAATTTCAGCTTAATTTCCCTACTTTATACTTTTCTTTCCTTGTGTTGCCAAAAGTCTCTCGTCCCTCACTTCTCTCTGAGCTCATGTCCACATACGTACCTTGGGGTTGTATTTCATTGCTTTATTAGTGTATCTACTGGTTAATCTTTTATAGGGTGTCTATACGCTTGTATCCATTTGCTAGTGAGTTATCCTAGGTGACAGTATTACTGCCTTTACAGCTTTATGGGGCTTCTTTGTTAAGGAGGTGTTGATTCGCCGGGAATTCTCCCGGCCCGGGTCTATTCCAGATGGCGACCCGGCTCCGGCTCCCCGTCGTGGGAGTATCAGAGACCTATGTCTCCCATGGGAGGAGGTACAAGTACCCCCTCATCGTTGGGACCAACTGTCCCCAGGCCTAGCCACATTCCCCACCAGCACGGGGCTGGGAGGGAGAAGCTAGGCCACTCTGGTCTGCCATCTTCCCTGACGGGAAGGGCAGTCTTGCGAGCTGCAGATGGTAGCAATCTCTGGCTCTGGCACCTACCCTGCCCTAAAAGGGCTGGGCATGGTGATCATTCTTTTCTTTGTTAAGCATGTAACACATTCTTATATTAATTTTTATCCAAGCCCCGAATATTATAATCAAACCTTAGCGCTGAGGTCTATCTGATCCCCCAGACGTGAGGTTGTCATATTGGTGACTGACGGGGAGCGAGTGTAGGTTAGGCTACCGAGTAGTGCAGCCAGACTTCACTTAATTCTACACTCTTTGCCTACACTTATCTTTTACTTTAATTATTCTCATGTATGAGGACTAGCCCCTCACACCTTTACTTCAGGATTCATCGAGTGAGGCAACATTATAGTGGAAATAGTCTAGTACTTCCGACTACATGCACTGACCCCCCCCTCCCCACCTCGTAAGTAGGGAAGCTACACCAATCTCTTGTTTATGCAGCGATAGGTTAGGTAAGTTTGTCTGGAAACAGGACAAGTGTTTCTTGACGCAGGTCTTAGTAATATGATGACCCGCAGTTGGAATTTTTGGTCATATAACCGAGGCCTTCCGCTGGCTTACCGGTTAACCCCTTTAAAAAATAAGGTTATATTTACCTCATTACACATTCCACACAGCGACCTTACCCTTCTCCCTTTATACCGGATCGCACATCAATCGATGGCTTAATACATCCGCTGGTTTTAGCAGTAACTATCCTGGGATTCCTGTTATTATTCTTGTGTTACACGATTAAATTACTGTATTTCAGTTTTCTTGTTTGTGTTTTTTATTATTTCATTATTATTTCCTTTATGTAATAAAGTTGTGCATATTTAATTTCTCTCTCTCTCTTTCTCTGTCCCGTTTATCTTGTGGGATTATATATTCTATCTTTGGTTTTCCTGAGCAGGGGAGGTGACCCTGATAAATAATTAGTGTCAACGCTTGGCACTGATTGCTTGTGATGTCATTTTGAGCTTCATGTCTGTATTAATCTATGTTTGCAGTGCCAGAGGTTAAGCACTTATCTTGTCAAATCGAGTCATCAGTTGTTGCAACGTATGGGTCGGCAAACGATCACGACCTGTGTCAGGACTCTGTCGTCACGTATATTAAACTAACTAATCCAATTATCGTAAAATAGCTAGAAAGAGTATCAAGCGATCGTTAAGTAGAAAAATTACGAAGTTAGTACATTGTAAGTTAGAATTATTATAGAATCGTTTCTACTACACTAAACTCAATGAATCATACTTTTTTATAGTTTTTAAGTTAGATACATGTGAAGTTTTGGTACCCTATTCTTTGATATCCATATGACTCATAGGTTTGTCAGGAAACAGGACAGATGTTCCCCAACGCGGGTCTTAGTCATGTGTTGAACCGCAGGTGCAGTTTTTTGTCATCTGACCGAGGCCTTCCGCTGGCTTACCCGTCCACATAGGTTTCACTGACTCCATTGAAGCTTCACTTCAAGAAAGGTACTTTCATGACATATAGCTCTTGAGCCAAAGAAATGAAGCTGTCCTCCCTGTCCTCGTATCAAACCTCATTGAAGAGGGGGTTACTAGCCCCTTGCTCCCGGCATTTTAGTCGATTCTCACGACTCGCGTGGCTTACAGAGGAAGAATTCTTTTCCGCTTCCCTATGTATTATAATAATAAACACTAAATACGTGTTGATCATTCAACGCAAGAAGTAATGAATGCTCGATCCTCCGTCCTCTAAGCGAGTTATCATTCATTCATAATATTTTTAATCACTGCATTATTGCATAATTTGAAACGGCTAATATTTACTTGAGTGCCGGGATACTTAATTACGTAAATTCTGCAATATTAGGCGAATTATGCTAGCTACATTGTGTGCAAATGTGACAACCTAATTCGTGGTAAACAAACCTAACCCAATCTATGCCTTCCTAACCTAACCTAGAATCTCTTTAGCTAGGCTAGGCTTGGTCAGAATAGGCGCAGTTAAATAAGGTTTGTTCTTTTCGTCTAAGCCCACAATACAGTTGTCTACTGCCCACTCCACTAAGTATTAGAGAATTTACAAATTAATCTATCGTTAAACTAAAAAAGAAAAAATGGGTTATAACCCGTGGACGGCGGAAAGTATTATACTTCTTCATTTTTCCACTCGATCCAACAGTGGCGTTGCAGTGTGAAGCTCAGTGGTGGAGAAACTAAGTTCCTCCCCCAGCACTGGGGGTTCATATTTTATGACTTGTGATATTACGAGGCTGCCTCCTCTTACGGTAAGCACTGCCTGGGGAAATGGTAAAGTCTGCAACAGTATTGATTCCAGTAGATATGATTTTCATCCTTTTCTATATATATATATATATATATATATATATATATATATATATATATATATATATATATATATATATATATATATATATTTATATATATATAGGATGGGGTCCACCTCTGGTGTCAATTGTGGGACCCATTGCCTCGGAGAAGTGGATAAAAGGCTTCAAGGAAGAATATTTAGATTTCTTTCTGAAGCCATTTGAATATTCCACTTCCCTACCACCCCATCTTTTTTTTTACAAACTTTATTTCAAGACAAAATACAATATATATATATATATATATATATATATATATATATATATATATATATATATATATATATATTTATTTATTTATTTATTTATTAACACATCGGCCGATTCCCACCAAGGAAGGGTGGCCCGAAAAAGAAAACTTTCATCATCATTCACTCCATCACTGTCTTGCCAGAAGGGTGCTTTACACTACAGTTATAAAACTGCAACATTAACACCCCTCCTTCAGAGTGCCGGCACTGTACTTCCCATCTCCAGAACTCAAGTCCGGCCTGCCGGTTCCTGAATCCCTTCATAAATGTTACTTTGCTCACACTCCAACAGCACGTCAAGTATTAAAACCATATGCCTCCATTCACTCCTATCAAATACGCTCACACATGCTTGCTGGAAGTCCAAGCCCTCGCACACAAAACTTCCTTTACCCCTCCCTCCAACCTTTCCTAGGCCGACCCCTACCCCGCCTTCCCTCCACTACAGATTTATACACTCTCGAAGTCACTCTGTCTCGTTCCATTCTCTCTACATGTCCAAACCATCTCAACAACCCCTCCTCAGCTCTCTGGACAATCGTTTTGGTAATCCCGCACCTCCTCCTAATTTCCAAACTCCGAATTCTCTGCATTATATTCACACCACACATTGACCTCAGACATGACATCTCCACTGCCTCCAGCCTTCTCCTCGTTGCAACATTCATCACCCATGCTTCACACCCATATAAGAGCGTTGGTATAACTATACTCTCATACATTCCCCTCTTTACTTCCATGGACAAGGTTCTTTGTCTCCACAGACTCCGAAGTGCTCCACTCACCCTTTTCCCTCATCAATTCTATGATTCACCTCATCCTTCATAGACCCATCCGCCGACATGTCCACTCCCAAATATCTGAATACATTCACCTCCTCCATACTCTCTCCCTCCAATCTGATATCCAATCTTTCGTCACCTATTCTTTTGTTATCCTCATCACCTTACTCTTTCCTATATTCACTTTCAATTTTCTTCTTTTACACACCCTACCAAATTCATCCACCAACCTCTGCAGCTTCTCTTCAGAATCTCCCAAAAGCACAGTGTCATCAGCAAAAAGCACTGTGACAACTCCCACTTTGTATTTGCTTCTTTATCTTTTAGCCCAACACCTCTTGCCAAGACCCTCGCATTCACTTCTCTTACAACCCCATCTATAAATATATTGAACAACCACGGTGACATCACACATCCTTGTCTAAGGCCCACTTTTACTGGGAAATAGTCCCTTCCCTCCTACACACTCTAACCTGAGCCTCACTATCCTCATAAAAACTCTTCACTGCTTTCAGTAACCTTCCTCCTATTCCATACACCTGCAACATCTGCCACATTGCCCCCCTATCTACCCTATCATATGCCTTTTCCAAATCCATAAATGCCACAAAAACATCTTTACCCTTATCCAAATACTGTTCACCTATATGTTTCACTGTAAACACTTGGTCTACACACCCCTACCTTTTCTAAAGCCCCCTTGTTCATCTGCTATTCTGCTTTCTGTTTTACTCTTAATTCTTTCAATAATAACTCTACCATACACTTTACCAGGTACACTCAACAGACTTATTCCCCTATAATTTTTGCACTCTCTTTTGTCCCCTTTGCCTTTATACAAAGGAACAATACACGCTCTCTGCCAATCCCCAGGTACCTTACCCTCTTCCATACATTTATTAAATAATAGCACCAACCACTCCAAAATTATATCCCCACCTGCTTTTAACATTTCTATCTTTATCCCATCAATCCCAGCTGCCTTACCCCTTTCATTCTACCCACTGCCTCACGAACTTCCCCACACCCACAACTGGCTCTTCCACACTCCTACAAGATGTTATTCCTCCTTGCCCTACACACGAAATCACAGCTTCCTGTCTTCATCAACATTTAACAAATCCTCAAAATATTCTCTCCATCTTCCCGATACCTCTAACTCTCCATTTAATAACTCTCCTCTCCTATTTTTAACTGTCAAATCCATTTGTTCTCTAGGCTTCCTCAACTTATTAATCTCATTCCAAAACTTTTTCTTATTTTCAACAAAATTTGCTGATAACATCTCACCCACTCTCTCATCTGCTCTCTTTTACATTGCTTCACCACTCTTTTAACCTCTCTTTTCTCTCCATATACTCTTCCCTCCTTGCATCACTTCTACTTTGTAAAAACCTCTCATATGCTAACTTTTTCTCCTTACTACTCTCTTTACATCATCATTCCACCAATCGCTCCTCTTCCTCCGCACCCACTCGCCTGTAACCACAAACTTCTGCTGAACACTCCAACACTACATTTTAAATCTACCCCATACATTTTCGACCCCATTGCCTACACTCTCACTAGCCCATCTATCCTCCAATAGTTGTTTATATCTTACCCTAACTGCCTCCTCTTTTAGTTTATAAACCTTCACCTCTCTTTTACTTACTGATTCTATTTTCCTTGTATCCCATCTACCTTTTACTCCCACTGTAGCTATAACTAAAAAGTGATCTGATATATCTGTAGCCCCTCTATAAACATGTACATCCTGAAGTCTACTCAACAGTCTTTTATCTACCAATACATAGTCCAACAAACTACTGTCATTACGCCCTACATCATATCTTGTATACTTATTTATCCTCTTTTTCTTAAAATATGTATTACCTATAACTAAACCCCTTTCTATACAAAGTTCAATCAAATATACATATATATATATATATATATATATATATATATATATATATATATATATATATATATATCGTGTCCTCCGTTATTTAAGCAACTATCCCTTTAAATGATAAGAAGAGTTTCCTGTGACCTCGGTCAGATGACCAAAAGCTCCAGCTGTGGGTCATCATGTGACTAGGACCCTCATCAAGCTCCAGCTGTGGGTCATCATGTGACTAGGACCCTCATCAAGCTCCAGCTGTGGGTCATCATGTGACTAGGACCCTCGTCAGTAAATGTTTGTTCTTAGTTTCCTAACACAAACATTGTACCTACTTACCCCTGGCCTTTTCATATTGGAATTCAGTCAGCTTTTATATAACTCCTGCAGAGATGTATGACCCTTGTGGCTTTAGCGCTTAGTTATGATTATAATAATTATAAAACTTCTCTTTATAGTGTGACTTCACATATATCCTATTGAAAAAAATCATCCTAAGCTGAATAAGATGTGAAAAGGCATTCACTGTACTGTTCGCGCTATCAAATTATAGCTGTACTTTTGCAATTATATTTACCAAAAAACAAATCACACTTTGAGAGCTGACTGTAATACTGAATTTTGAAAGATCTTAAGTTGATTTGTTTATTAAATTTTAAGATTAAATTACAAGAGGGTCATTAAGGCTGCATGTAACTTGCTCTAATTTGTAAAACCGGGATTAAAGTTAACTCTTAGCGTTCACACCTCTTGGTGTATATGTCCTTGTTAGATTGATTAGTTAATGTGGCTTCAAGCCTATCAACTAAACGAGGGTCATTAATTCCGAATATACTGTAAAATGCATTTACCACCTCAGAATCTCTCAGAATATATAAGCTGAGAGAAATACACTCCTGGCTGTATATATCCTGATATTGTATATTTGCTGGAAAAGGACTGAGCTTTACTATATTCTTTCTATTTTAACAAAGTCATAACTGGTTGCTATGTTAGTGATCATATGTTAATTCACAAGAGTATAATATCTATAAGTTCACAAAATGCAAATTTCGAAGTCTTTTTTTTTTAAAGTAACATGATTGATTTGATCGACAGTTGTATAACCCTAGTGGGTTTAGCGCTTCTTTTTTTAAAATAATAATAATAAATAATACTAAATCAACATTTAATTCACCTGGCGACATAATTCCAAGTTGAGCTTAAAAATAAACACGCGATATTTTCTTTACATAAGCCTAAAAATAATTTCCCATTTTGCAGAGAATCGTAGTTGTTTTAGCTCACCATCAAAAATAATTATAGAAAATAAGAGGAAAATAAATTATGGATGATTATTAAAATCACACTACCAGTGTTAGTCCAGTGTAATGCTCATACTGTTAATAAATACGATAAATAATCCTCTGTTTTTTATCCCAATACTATAAAAAGTTGGCCACTATTCCCCAAAGAGAAAAATAAATAAATTGAGCCTCCACTCGTTGCGTTCAACGACCCATAAATCAATAAAATTAATATATAAATGTCTCCCGTAGTAAGCAATACACTCAGTGGACTTACCTCAGCTAGTCTGTCTCAAGTATACCAGCTTTGTGTATGGGGTATACAACATTCACAGGGTCTTCTAAATGACCTGTGTCAGGATACACTTGTTGCCTGACCAACAATACAACAACAATCTAGTATACACAGCACGTAACCATAGTGTAATTAACGGTCTTGTAACAGTTAACTAGGAATTATGAGGTTGTTCTATATGTTTATATCTCTTTGTTGAGAGTTCTACCTTTGACGTAGACTCTCTCTCTCTCTTTGACATTTTAATAGAAACTTAATTTACTGAACGAACTGCAGTTTTAATCATTCTCTTGTAATCTCCCTTCCCCCATCAACACCTCCCTCGCACACTCCTGCACCTCACTCCCTTGCACACTCCTGCACCTCACTCCCTTGCACACTCCTGCACCTCGCTCCCTCGCACACTCCTGCACCTCACTCCCTAGCACACTCCTGCACCTCACTCCCTCGCACACATCTGCACCTCACTCTCTTGCACACTCCTGCACTTCACTCCCTCGCACACTCATGCACCTCACTCCCTTGCACCTCCTGCACTCACTCCCTCGCACACTCCTGCACCTCACTCCCTCGCACACTCCTGCACCTCACTCACTCGCACACTCCTGCACCTCACTCACTCGCACACTCCTGCACCTCACTCCCTCGCACACTCCTGCACCTCACTCTCGCACACTCCTGCACCTCACTCCTCGCACCTCCTGCACCTCACTCTCGCACACTCCTGCACCACTCACCTCCCACTCCTGCCCTACACTCCTGCACCTCACTCTCGCACACTCCTGCACCTCACTCCCTGCACTCTGCACCTCATCCTCACCTCTGCACCTCACTCCCACTCCTGCACTCACTCCTCGCACCTCCTGCACCTCACCTCCTGCCTCACTGCCCTCCTGCACTCACTCGCACCTCCTGCACCTCACCTCTCCCTACGCACTCCTGCACCTCACTCTCGCACACTCCTGCACCTCACTCTGCACCTCCTGCACCTCACTCCGCACACCCTGCACCTCCTGCACTCCTGCCCCTCCCTCGCCCCTCACCTCTGCACTCCTGCACCTCACTCTCGCACACTCCTGCACCTCACTCTCGCACACTCCTGCACCTCACTCTCGCACACTCCTGCACCTCACTCTCGCACACTCCTGCACCTCACTCTCGCACACTCCTGCACCTCACTCTCGCACACTCCTGCACCTCACCCTCGCACACTCCTGCACCTCCTCGCACCTCCTGCACCTCACTCTCCACCCCTCACTCACTTGCAACTTTCTCACACTCACTCCCTGCACCCTGATAACCTCACTCTTTAGCACTAATACTGAAACTACCTTCACATTCACTACTCGCACCTCCTGCACCTCACTATCGCACACTCCTGCACCTCACTCTCACACCTCCTGCACCTCACTCGCACACTCCTGCACCTCACTCTCGCACACTCCTGCACCTCACTCTCGCACACTCCTGCACCTCACTCTCGCACACTCCTGCACCTCACTCGCACACTCCTGCACCTCACTACCTCGCACACTCCTGCACCTCACTCTCGCACACTCTCGCACCTCACTCTCACACTCTCCACCTCACTCTCGCACACTCTCGCACCTCACTCTTTCATCAGCTTTGTATATTCTTTCTTTTCCACACACCTCCCTGCAGCCCTGTATAACCCCCTCGGGTTTAGCACTTAATATGATTATTATATATTTATACACATTAAATTCACTATTCACTACTATTAATACTAATATTACTATTATTATTATTGTATGTTTTTAGCAATAACGCTAGAGTGGGTTTATTATATATATATATATATATATATATATATATATATATATATATATATATATATATATATATATATATATATATATATATATATATATATATATCAAAAAGATCACAGTAAACAGGTGATATCAAAATATGCAAGAAAACCACTATGAAAAATAGAAGAATTCAAGCGTTCGTGACTACTCACATTATCAAGGAACTATGATAATGTGAGTAGTCACGAAGCCTTGGAATTCTTCTATTTTTCATAGTGTTGTCTTGCATATATATATATATATATATATATATATATATATTGTGTGTTGTGTGTGTGTGTGTGTGTGTGTGTGTGTGTGTGTGTGTGTGTGTGTGTGTGTGTGTGTGTGTGTGTGTGTGTGTGTGTGTGTGTGTGTGTGTGTGTGTGTGTGTGTGTGTGTGTGATGTGTGTGTGTAGTGATGTTCAGAGCAATGTACGGTGCGAGTATTATGCAAAGAATTAAGTGTAATAATTAGATGAGGTGTGGTGTAACGAAAGATATAATTGGGATAGCGATGTAAGGGTTGAGTTGACTTATCCATTTAGAAAGAATGCGGCACAATAGAATGACCAAGAGGGTTTATAAATCCTGGGTGACAGGAAGGAGGAGTAAGGGGGTTGGTCCCAGGAAGGGTGGAAGTTCGTTCATTCTTCTTGAAATAAATCCTAGTAATATGTTAGCCTTATTGGGCTCACTTAGGCAGTGCTGTCTTGAGCATCCAGGAGGCGTGTGTGATTTTCTTAGATTGGGGTGAGTGGAGACAAGTGGGTTTCAGGATTTCACGTGCTGTTGGATCCTGAGTTAGATAACATTTATGAATGGATTTAGGGGAAAACAGGTAATCCGAACTCAAGTCCTGGAGGTGCAAAAAGTGTTTGCATTCGAGTGAAGGGGAATGACGACGTGGCAACCAGGAGGGTCATTTGAACTGTGATATCTGAGGGTTTCTGGCAACACACCTACTCAATGAATGTTGCTCAGTGTTTCCTTTTTGGGGGACATTCTACGTCGGTGGGAGACGGCAGGTGTGGTGAAACTATTGCCAGTTAGTAGTAATAAAACTTAGCCTTTTACAAGAAATTACAGCTGATAATGCTGGTGGTCCAGGAATTCAAGACATTTAAAACTATAATAAGTTGCACAAATTATACACATTTGAGTACGACTTCGTAGTTAGTAGTCTGCCATAGTGTTTATATGGTCACTGAAATTGTATATTTGTATATAACATCGTTGTCAGTAGTCTAAATGAGTGTTGATGTGGATTGATTGATTTATTGGCTTAAAAAGTCTATCAGCTACACAATGGACATTAAGGCTGCATGTCACCTGTGCACCACCAAAGATACATTAATCCCTAAAATAGGAAATATAGTAATCTCTTAGTGCTTATACATTGAGATACATACCTTTCTGTGTTTATACCCTTATGGTGTTTATATGGAGTATACAATGTATATCTCGTAAATTTACAATGGTTTACGGCATGTGAATTTTCAATTTGGGAAACGCTAAATCATTTAGGGTCATACAGCACCTTTGGTACGGGAGGCAGTCGGTTTTGATTCGAGGAAGGCAAAGGTAGCTCCAGTCCCTCTGACCAAGAGCCCTTCATCAACATCATGTAAGTGTCTATAAGTAAGCATTAAATGCGTTTTAGAGTTTTACCGATAAATTTAGTTGTTGAGACGTCAGTGATGTTTTTGTGGTGAAGCCGAATACAACTTGCTTAAGTGAATTGTGTAACCAGAAGATTTAGCAAGTTTGTACAACAGTGTAGATCACAGTGTTGGAGCCCCTAATCACAAGTGCTGTGCTGATCCTTGTGGGTTTCCAACAGGTTGGATGATAAAATATTATAGATAATAATAATAATAATAATAAAAACAGGTGTTGGTGAAAACAGTGTTAGTCAGAACCAGTGATAGGAACACAAGCAGTGTTGGATATTCTAAACAGTAGGGTTAAAACATTTACCTTACGGAAAGTGAGTAAAGAACGGTATTGTGTTTTCTTAAACAAAGTGTTGGAGTGATCAGAGCGAATGTTGTAGATTCAAACACGTTGAGTAACACAAGTGTTGGAGTGAACACAACAGTGTTGGAGTAAGGCAAGCAATATGACTGAGAACACAACACTGTGTTCAACAGTGTTGGAGGAAACACGTGTTGGAGTGCCATGTTGGGTGAAAACAGTGTTGGAGTGAACACAACAGTGTTGGAGTGAACACAACACAGTGTTGGAGTGAACACAACACAGTGTTGGAGTGAACACAACACAGTGTTGGAGTGAACACAACACAGTGTTGGAGTGAACACAACAGTGTTGGAGTGAACACAACACAGTGTTGGAGTGAACACAACACAGTGTTGGAGTGAAACAACACATGTTGGAGGAACACAACACTGTTGGAGTGAACACAACACAGTGTTGGAGTGAACACAACACTGTTGGAGTGAACACAACACAGTGTTGGAGTGAACACAACACAGTGCTGCAGTGAACACAACAGTTGGAGTGAACACAACAGTGTTGGAGTGAACACAACAGTGTTGGAGTGAAAACAACAGTGTTGGAGTGAACACAACACAATAGCTGCCTATTCTCTGAACCCATATCCATTACTCTCGAATATTCGTCATCACTGAGATAAAATTCCACATCCCCCAGCTAAGCTTCAGTAATAAGGTGGTAAAGCTTAGGGAGAGCGGCAGCAGTAAGCTGGCCCGTTCAGGATAATGGCTGGGCAGTAAACTGCTGATGGAGCCTCATAACAGTGCCAATGTATGCTACTATTGGCTCACTCCTCTGCTATTGTGTGTAAAGCAGCTGTCAGAGACAGATGGAATATCTTCATAAAAATGAAAATGCCTTTGGCTCTATATCGTTTATTATTCCCTTCGCCCGTCAGGATCTGAATCTTAATAGGCTATTTGAACATTGTTTTTATATGCACTGAAATGGGAGGTAATCTGGTTTGGCACGAGGTAGGTGAGGGCTCTTTAAATTCCTTTAGGTCAAGAGCCTTTCAACAGCATCAAAGAACCAGCTTGATTAAGTTATTGACATATTTTTTTATTTTTGAGACATACTACTGAACACTTGGCTTAATTATATTTTTTTTGTGCTTTGCCTTATAGTCCGGACAAGATTTCGTCCTCCGACGCTCACCCATCCCCTATCCATAATTTTTAAAGGTCCGATGACCCAAAGCTACGGCTGCGAGTCCTCGTATGACTAAGACCCGCGTCAGGAAACACTTGTCCTGTTTCCTGACGAACCTTAAGTCATCATACCTCCATCACCCTTGTCCCCAACCCCTCCACAAGTCCTCCAGCCTCTGTTACCCTCGCCCTCCACGCATCTCATCCTCTAGCATCGACTACCCTTCTCATCCAACTCACTTTAAGTCCTCCATTACCATTAATATCCACTAATCATCAAGCACCCATTACACTTTCCGTCCACTCAACAAATATTCCAGTATCACCTAAGCTCGTTCTCCACTCCTCCAAGATTACTTATCTCACTGCTTCTTAATGATGTGCCGCTAGCCTCCATGAATATATGACTGGAGAACGACCAGTGTTCCTTTCTCTGCTATATATTTATTCTTCGTGAAAATAAATGCGGATTATGAAAATATTTCGGGTGAGGTCCGACATACATACACTGAGAGGTGTGGTACGTACACCAAGAACTTATTTTAATCCCTATTTTAGGGATTAAAGTATCCTTAACATGCAGTGAAAATTACATGCAACTTATCCATTAGTATTTAGCCCCTTATATTCCATTCTATTCTAGATTATTTGCCGTTATGGATCTCGGCTCGGGTCTTTTCCAATTTGGTGACCCGGCATTGTCTAATTAAAATTATTGTTGTATTAATAAATTATTACACTTAAAAAATAAATTTACATAAAAGTTTGTAATATACAAAATTCTAATATTATTACGTATTTATATTAATAATTCAAGTTCTAAATATACTTGACATAATAATAGTTCATAAAATTTTGAAACACTTTTTAAGTATTAAGAACTGATAGATAGCAAAGTCTGTCTATCGAGTATTAAATAGACAAGGAGATTACAGTAATCCCAGTTTTAGGCATTAGAGTATCTTGGTGGTGAATAGCTGACAGGTAACTTAAATAACCCCATTGTTGGGTAATATTTTGATTACAGTCCCCTCAAGGGAAGGTCCTTGACGCTGGTGAAGGGCTCTTGATCTAGGCGCTGTATATCCCTACTGGTTCAGCGCTCCTCTTTGATTATAATAATTTTATTACAGTAATTATAAATTTGTTGTTTTTAGCCTCATAGCTCCGGCAAGACCATTGTCTTCATCCTTCGACACGTTCTCTTCCATACCTCAGACCATTACAACTTTCCTCTCCTCCACTACTCTCGTCTTCCATGGCTCATCAAATAGTCCAGCATCCACTAGCCTCGTCTTCCATGGCTCATCAAATAGTCCAGCATCCACTAGCCTCGTCTTCCATGCCTCATCAAATAGTCCAGCATCCACTAGCCTCGTCTTCCATGCCTCATCAAATATGCCAGCATCCACTAGCCTCGTCTTCCATGGCTCATCAAATATTCCAGCATCCACTAGCCTCGTCTTCCATGCCTCATCAAATATGCCAGCATCCACTAGCCTCGTCTTCCATGGCTCATCAAATATTCCAGCATCCACTAGCCTCGTCTTCATGGCTCATCAAATATCCAGCATCCACTAGCCTCGTCTTCCATGGCTCATCAAATATTCAGCATCCACTAGCCTCATCTTCCATGCCTCATCAAATATTCCAGCATCCACTAGCCTCGCTTCCATGGCTCATCAAATATTCCAGCATCCACTAGCCTCGTCTTCCATGGCTCATCAAATGTCCAGCATCCACTAGCCTCGTCTTCCATGGCTCATCAAATATTCCAGCATCCACTAGCCTCGTCTTCCATGGCTCATCAAATAGTCCAGCATCCACTAGCCTCGTCTTCCATGCCTCATCAAATAGTCCAGCATCCACTAGCCTCGTCTTCCATGCCTCATCAAATATGCCAGCATCCACTAGCCTCGTCTTCCATGGCTCATCAAATATTCCAGCATCCACTAGCCTCGTCTTCCATGCCTCATCAAATATGCCAGCATCCACTAGCCTCGTCTTCCATGGCTCATCAAATATTCCAGCATCCACTAGCCTCGTCTTCCATGGCTCATCAAATAGTCCAGCATCCACTAGCCTCGTCTTCCATGGCTCATCAAATATTCCAGCATCCACTAGCCTCGTCTTCCATGCCTCATCAAATATTCCAGCATCCACTAGCCTCGTCTTCCATGGCTCATCAAATATTCCAGCATCCACTAGCCTCGTCTTCCATAACTCATCAAATATTCCAGCATCCACTAGCCTCGTCTTCCATGGCTCATCAAATATTCCAGCATCCACTAGCCTCGTCTTCCATGGCTCATCAAATATTCCAGCATCCACTAGCCTCGTCTTCCATGGCTCATCAAATATTCCAGCATCCACTAGCCTCGTCTTCCATGGCTCATCAAATATTCCAGCATCCACTAGCCTCGTCTTCCATGGCTCATCAAATATTCCAGCATCCACTAGCCTCGTCGGCCACTCATCTCCTCCAAGACTGATACTCTCGTTGCTTGATGTGCTGCCTTCGCCTGCAGAAACAGATTACCCGGAGACACGGATCAATATTCAGTCCTCAACAGTCGGATCTTGAGTAAGAGATTAAGGTAGATTGGTCGTTAGGTTTAAGTCCTGTCGACTACAGGTAAGACATTAAGGCCGCAATTCACCTACAATGACTATCAAGAATACTCCCTGCAATAGATATTAAACCCTCAACGTATATACACGGAGAGATAAACACCTCTTGGTGAATACACAATTCCAGAGAACCTAACTACATTGCCTCAACGATATGGCCGGGAAGTCTCTTATTTCTATCTAATTAGGTGAGTACTAAGGTCGCGTGTCTCCTAATCCTCGTGTCAAACCTGATTACCACCTATTCCCCAGACGCTGTGGGATCCATGAATATTGAATATCATAATAATGATGCAGGTTTTATTTGCATAAGCCTAACAGAAGTGTGCTAGTGAAGAAACACACAGGTTGCAGAACAGGATAATGTAAATACAAAGTTCTGCTGTGCAGAAGTTCATCAAGTCATCTACACGGATCTTGTTCTTCAACCCGTGTTCTTGCTTCATTGTTCTCGGTAGAACGAAATGTGGAGACAAAATTGTGTTTATTATTAAGATGGTCTATGGTACCTCCATTAAAAGACCGTGGAAATAAAACTAGTTAAATATGATGTAAGTCGAGTCATGGTATATCACAAAGAATTATCGATACATCCTTCTAACCACTCAGTCCACCAATGTAATATACCTAATGGTTATAATCATATCCATGATTTTTAATGAGGTGGACTGGTAAGCCAGCGGAAGGCCTCGGTCAGATGACCAAAAGCTCCAGTGGCGGGTCATCATATGACTAAGACCCGCGTCAGGAAACACTTGTCCTGCTTCCTGACGAATCTTACCTAACGTAACTCGGTCCACCGGCACACCGGCACACCGGAACACCAGCACACCGGAACACCGGCACACCGGAACACCAGCACACCGGCACATAACAAGACTTGAGAGAAGTATGGTAGAAGGAAACCGTGTAAACACTTGTTTACAACATGTACATTCGCTGTAAACTTAAGTTTATCAAGTCAGACATTGGCTTGATAAAGTTCTCTTTAAAGCGAATCATCGTCTCTCAATAAGGCTTGTTGTGTACCCAGTGGCTTTTTACTACGCTACACAGCAGCTTTTCACAAGTCAATAAAAAACCCAGGTAGATAATGCAAGTCTTTATTAAAGCGACGTGTCGCTCACTCACTGGTATTCACTTACTAAAATTCTCACAAACAGAAAGATAATTGTAATAAACTATAAGCGCCTTTGATTTACTACGTATCGGTTCAGTTTTTTTTAAGCATATTTCAAGTAATTTCTATATCTTGTTCCACTAAGCCCTCAGCAATGTATCCCTGGTCTAATTTTATAAATTGTTATTATTACATGTTTGAAAGGGATAGACCCAATTTATATATATATATATATATATATATATATATATATATATATATATATATATATATATATATATATATATATATATATATATATATATTCAAATATCTCTCCTGAAGGAGGGGTGTTAATGTTGCAGTTTTATAAATGCAGTGTAAGCACGCCTCTGGCAAGACAGTGATGGAGTGAATAATGGTGAAAGTTTTTTTTTCTTCAGGCCACCCTGCCTTGGTGGGAGACGGCCGATGTGCTAATAAATAAAAATAAATAATTTCACATATCATGGGTGCATCTTTTTTAATCACCCTGTATCATTATTATTATTATTATTATTATTTGGAGAGGGTTTCAGGGGTCAACGCCCCCGTGGCCGGTCTGAGACCAGGTCTCGTGGTGGATCAGGGTCTGATCAATCAGGCTGTTACTGCTGGCCTCACGTAAACCGACGTACGAACCACAGCCTTGCTCATTAGGTACTGACTTTAGGTGTCTATTGGTAATCCCCCTTATGTATGCTGGAGGCAGTTGAACAGTCTTGGGCCCCTGACACTTATTGTATTGTCTCTTAGTGTACTCATGGCGCCCCTGCTTGTCATTGGGGGAATGTTGCACCTCCTTCCGAGTCTTTTGCTTTCGTAGGGAGTGATTTTCGTTTGTACATTTGGTACCAATCCCTCTAGGATTTTCCAAGTGTATATTATCATGTATCTTTCTCGCCTGTGTTCCAGGGAATACAAATCAAGGGACTTCAACCGTTCCCAGTAATTTAGGTGCTTTATCGTACTTATGTGTGCCGTGAAAGTTCTCTGTACACTCTCCAGAGCAGTTAGTGTATAGCAGTATTCTAGCCTAGAGATAACAAGCGATTTGAAGATAATCATCATGGGCTTGGCGTCCCTAATTCTCAAGGTTCTCATTATCCATCCTATCATTTTTCTAGCAGATGCGGTAGATGCTTTGAAGAGAATCATCATGGGCTTGGCGTCCCTAGTTATGAAGGTTCTCATTATCCATCCTATCATTTTTCTAGCAGATGCGGTAGATACATTGTTGTGGTCTTTGAAGGTGAGATCCTCTGACATTATCACTCCCAGGTCCTTCACATTAGTTTTTCGTTCTATTGTATGGTTAGAATTTGTTGTATACAGAACATACAGGAGGAGATTGAAATAGCTTGAATCCATGCTTGAGGCTCACTAACGTGCCCGGGCTGGGAAAGAAACATGGCTTGTGAACCAGGCTGCCCAGCTTATGTGGCATTTGTGGCTGAGTGGATAAGAGCGCTGCCTGGGAATCTTGTCCGTCTCAGTAGCAGTATCGAGTCCTTATACAGGGTCATGAAACTTGGTTTCTTAAGAATACTGGGCCGTGAAACTTAGCTTCTTAAGAATACCGGGTTATGAAACTTGGTTTCTTAAGAATACGGGGGGATGGGGGTCATGAGTCTTTGATTCCTTAAGAATATGGGGCAATGAAACCTGAGCCCCTTATTTGGTTCCTTAAAAAAATATCGCGCCACGAAGCTTGAATCTCATTGTTTGGTCCGTTATGGGGTAATGAATCTCAGGCCCCTTATTTGCATCCTCAAGACAACCCCCTTCCCCTCCCTTCACTGTCTGCTTCTCAACAAGTGACTGCTGTAATCAGTTCAATTATATCCGGCATTACAGTTTATTGTCAGGATTTGAGGACGTTTCGTAAGGAGTTTGTTTTGTCTTGTACGCTGTCTATGAGCTGTCTTCCTATCTCTTGGTCTGTCAGACTGACTTCCTGTTTCTTTATGAAGTTGTCTTTTTCTCCTGTTGGTATAAATCTTGGTAATTGATACCGACAAAGTGTTTTAAAAAAGGCGAGAGAAAACACTAGGATATATTTATCAGAAAACGTTTCGATCTTGTGACCCTGATCACTTCTAAAACGTTAGAGGTGATCTAGGTCCCAGGACCGAAACGTCTGAAAAATAGGTCCTAGTGCTTGCTTGCTGTTTAAACCCTCTTCCTGTCTGTCTGTCTACCGGGCTGGCGTCTGTCAACCCGTCTACATTATTCTCGTCCTGGACATCAGCCTTATCAGCTGGACTGTATTCCTGTTTGTATCTGTTCAAAGTAACGATTACAAAAACGGTCTATAATACACCTATTGGTGCAGTTAGAATAGATGGGGCGGCAAGAGGAATTTTCAAATGGCCTCAAATATTTTTCTTCTCTGAGTCTACGGGTCTCCACAATTTGCACTGGGGATGGATCCCATGTACATGCTATTGATCCGTGAAGTATTATTCGTTGAAAAGGTCTTTAACATGTTTTTCAAAAAGATTTGGACAGTATATATGGGCAATTTAATAAGCTTAGAATTTAGTCTACATAATGTAAAAAAAAAAAAAAAAAAAAATATATATATATATATATATATATATATATATATATATATATATATATATATATATATATATATATTCTCACACAATTGTAGTGGGAATTGTAAGCAAAAAAATCATGGTGTTTGTAAGCTAATGTGCAAATGAAAAAAATCACGTATATGTCAAAAGATTTATTTCATCACTAAAATTGTTCATACCGATAAATGACCATGTAATTGCTCTGCAAATGTAATATACTAGCAGTGGGCCACACACAGCATCCCTGAGCGGTGGACGGGGTATAAAATATTATTATTATTATTTTTATATTATTTTTATTATTATTGTGATTATTATAATTTATTATTATTAAGTGCTTAACTAGTATGTGTCATTCTGATCTTCATCTTCCAGGAGGAGATGAAGATCAGATCCCTTGTATCTCACATTGACAGTAATATTTGTATATTTATATCAGGAGATTTAGTTCAGAGAAAAATAATGGTGTACACCTCAAGCTGACAGATGTCAGCAGTGGCTCCTCACTGCACCTTCTAGACTTATATTTTAAATCTTAATACACATATGCACAAACCACAACTTCATGTAATATTTACGTATGTACATATATATATATATATATATATATATATATATATATATATATATATATATATATATATATATATATATATATATATATATATATATATATATATATATATATATATATACATATATACACGCTGATATAACGTAATTCATATGTATCTAATGGTTAAAATCATAACCTTAATTTTTAAAGGGGTGGAGGGGTAAACCAGCGGAAGGCCTCTTTCAGATCACTAATAGCTTCCAGCTGTGGGTCATCGTATAACTAAGACCCAGGCCAGGAAACACTTGTCCTGTTTCTGAGAAACTTACCTAATCTAACCTATACACTGATAGGCGTGTCTCTCAGCGTATACTTTAATCCCTATTCTAGGGATCAAAGCATTCTTGACTGATGGTGAACAGGTAACAGGAAGCCTTAATGACCCTCATGGAGTCGCCAGGCTTTAAACTACAGTAACCAACTAACCAATGAAGTACCTTCGTAACACCTTTGTAACACACGTGAAGTTAGACAGCGAGGTGGCAGAGGCAGGATCCATACATAGTTTTGTGAATAATATGACAGGGCTCACCCAGCCAGGAGAGTGAATCCAGGAGCGGCCAGCAGGGGCCAGGAGCTGAGGCTCGACTCTTGCAAGCACAAACAGGCGAGTGCAAATAGGTGAGCACACAAGCAACACCCTCATAACACGCAAGCAACGTCTGTGCAACACATAAACAGCAACAATGCAACAAGTGAATCTACAGTGAAAGCTGCCACTACACTCGCGTCTAAAACGACGTCTTAAATTGTCAGGCGTACTGGCACCAGAGGAGAGAAAGAGGGGAAGAGTAAGAGCATATGTCGCTGAAGACGGAGGAGGAGAGGGGAATCGTCTCTGAGGGGGAAGAATAAAGGCTTCAGGGGAAAAGGGTGAGAGGTGGAAAGTTAGTAATTTAGAGAGTGAACTCTACTCTTACCCCTTCGTGCTCGCTTTTGTCAGGAGTTATGTCAGTACTTCCTGACAAGCTGTCAAGCAACATCCAAGTCTCGCACCGTGAGTGGTCAACACTCAGGATTGAACGTTGCAACATTGCAAGACTGGTTAGTTAAGGAAGGGGGGGGGGAGTTTAAAACCAATCTACTATACGAGCGTCTTAAAGGCCGCAAGTAATCTCTGCAACACTAGTCGAGAATACTTTAATCTATAAAATAGGAAGGAAGGTAGGTAGTTCCAAATCATTTCAACAAGAGCCCTACACCATCATCAAGGGGCTTACACCATCATCAAGGGGCTTACACCATCATCAAGGGGCTTACGGGCTTACACCATCATCAAGGGACTTACACCATTATCAAGGCACCTACGCTATAAACAAGGTGGTACCTACACCATCATCAAGGTATCTACACCATCATCAAGAGACCTTGAAGTGAATAATAAAAGGGTCAGTGAAAGAAGATAATATATACACGCTCAGGAACTTTTTTTTTAAATACAAATGATACGATTATCGTTCCTAATATCTACTCAAATATCTAGAGGTATGCAACTTTATGCTGACCCAAAACTCTTTATCCAAGAAATTAGAGCTACTTAGGAACAGTGCCACGTTACTTCTTACAGGATTCCCCATCATGGTAATACAGACAAGTTCATGACTAGATTTAGAGAGAATAATACAAGATATGTAGAAGGCCACGAGGACGTGGAGAGGTGTGCATGAACCCCCCAGATGTATTTGAAGTGTTCACGGTCCAGTGAGCGAAACGTCTTCAATGAAGGTGTCCTAAGTGAAGGCATTAGCATTCATTTCCCTATGTTGCCTATAATGTTTCCCTGTGTTGCCTGTAATGTTTCCCTGTGTTGCCTGTAATGTTTCCCTGTGTTGCCTGTAATGTTTCCCTGTGTTGCCTGTAATGGTCGATAATGATGAGATTTAGGTATTCCGTTCGTCAGGAAACAGGAAAATGTGTCAGTATCTGACAAGAGACATGTGTCACTGCCAGATACCGGAGGGTTAGCCACCCAGGATAACCCAAGAAAGTCAGTGCGTCATCGAGGACTGTCTGTCTTATTTCCATTGTGGTCCTCAATCTTGTCCCCCAGGATGCCCCACACCAGTCGACTAACACCCCAGGTACCTATTTGCTGCTAGGTGAACATGACAACAGGTGCAAGGAAACACGTCGAAATGTTTCCACCCGCCGGGAATCGAACCCGGGCCCTCCGTGTGTGAAGCGAGAGCTCTAGCCACCAGACATACCTAAGGTATGTAAACAACCACATACGTTTATTGTCTCACGAGTTTCATTTCTTTATTAGCATTAATGTCTTTTTTTTTTCTCTCTACTTATCTCTGTGTACTACACCTTCGTTCTCCTGTTATCCTTTATCTCTTGGGTCGCTGTTCCTACTGCTGGTTGTTTTCCGCTTCGATTCTATGGTCGAGTGGGCGCAAGTTGGTGTGCGGAAGCAGTTGCTGGGCGAAGCAGTTGGTGTGGGCGAGCAGAGTTGGTTGGCGATCTAGTTGGTGTCGAGTGGTGTGCGGAAGCAGAGTTAGTGTGGGTAGACGGCGGCTTGGGTGAGATCTGTGGAAGGGAGAACTGGCTTCAAGAGCTGGGTGGTGGTTGATGGGGTGACTGTGTGGTAGGGGTGGAATGTAGGGTATGGGTGAGGTTTGTTGGTGTGTGTACTCACCAGCATGTGGTTGCAGGGGTCGATCCCTAGCTCCTGTGTGGTTTATTTTGTGTGTACGTAATTACGAATAGGACTGACCTTAGATGTTGGGCGCTTTAAAGATCAGATTTAAAGTCACCCCCCCCCTAACTTCACCGACCTTACTGTGACGCATATCCGGCAGTGTGACATTCGCCATGCATTTTGCCCTCCTATTCCTCCTAACCAAAACACATTAACATTAAAACTCGTAACACAAGTAACATTCACAAACTGTTGGGTGAACACACTGTTTTGAATATCAGACTGTCACGAGAACTTGACACTTCCTCCATTATTTATAACAGACAATTCTATTTTGTGGCTAATCTGAGATATAAACTTTCCAGATTTGGTCAAATTATAGCCTCGTATCGAAATTGTTAGTACCACGCCCTCTCTCATCCCAGAAAGAAATTACGTTTTTATCAAAATAGACAATACCCTCACTCATGCTTCGGGGAAAATAAGGTGTGTGTGTGTGGGGGTGTGAGTGTGTGTGTGGGGGGGGGTGAGTGTGTGTGTGTGTGGGGGGGTGTGAGTGTGTGTGTGTGTGGGGGTGTGTGAGTGTGTGTTTGTTTTACATGAACTGATGTTTCGTTAATATTGGGACAGTACCTAAGCTTCACACTAACATGATGCAGGTATCTTGGCTTCACACTAAGCTGGTGTAGGCGTTTTCCCTTTAGATTAAGCGGGTACACATATATGGGCTTCAGACTAAGCTGGTGCAAATATCCGACCTTCAGACTATTTATGTGCGTTTAACTTTACTTCAGACTAAGCTGGTGCAAGTATCTAGGTTTCAGAATAAGCTACTCATATCTAGTATTCACACTAAGCTGGTAACGACATCTAGGCTCAGCTGCTGGTATCTAGGAGTCAGACGAGGATAGTGTTGATATCTAGGATTCGGACTAAGCTGAAGCATGTATCTATGCTTCAGATTAAGCTGGGGCAGGTATGTATGATTCAGACTAAGCTGGTTCATGTATGTAGGCTTCAGAATAAGCTGTTCGTATCTAGTATTCAGACTAAACTATTGTTGATATCTAGGCTTCATGCTAAGGAGGTTGTATGTAGGATTCAGAGTAAGCTGGAGCAAATATGAAAGATTCAGATTAAGCTGGGGCTGGTATCTAGGCTTCCAACTAAGCTGTATCAAGATTTTATGCTTGATACAGCATACACTAAGCTGAAACAGGCAGCTAGCCTTCACACTAAGCTGAAACAGGCATCTAGCCTTCACACTAAGCTGAAACAGGCAGCTAGCCTTCACACTAAGCTGAAACAGGCATCTAGCCTTCACACTAAGCTGAAACAGGCATCTAGCCTTCACACTAAGCTGAAACAGACATTTAGCCTTCACACTAAGCTGAAACAGGCATCTAGCCTTCACACTAAGCTGAAACAGGCATCTAGCCTTCACACTAAGCTGAAACAGGCATCTAACCTTCACACTAAGCTGAAACAGCCATCTAGCCTTCACACTAAGCTGAAACAGGCATCTAGCCTTCACACTAAGCTGAAACAGGCATCTAGCCTTTACACTAAGCTGAAACAGGCATCTAGCCTTTACACTAAGCTGAAACAGGCATCTAGCCTTTACACTACGCTGAAACAGGCATCTAGCCTTCACACTAAGCTGAAACAGGCATCTAGCCTTCACACTAAGCTGAAACAGGCACTAGATTCACACTAAGCTGAAACAGGCATCTAGCTTCACATAAGCTGAAACAGGCATCTAGCCTTCACACTAAGCTGAAACAGGCATCTAGCCTTCACACTAAGCTGAAACAGGCAGCTAGCCTTTACACTAAGCTGAAAGAGGCATCTAGCCTTCACACTAAGCTGAAACAGGCAGCTAGCCTTCACACTAAGCTGAAACAGGCATCTAGCCTTTCACACTAAGCTGAAACAGGCATCTAGCCTTCACACTAAGCTGAAACAGGCAGCTAGCTTCACACTAAGCTGAAACAGGCATCTAGCCTTCACACTAAGCTGAAACAGGCATCTAGCCTTCACACTAAGCTGAAACAGGCATCTAGCCTTCACACTAAGCTGAAACAGGCATCTAGCCTTCACACTAAGCTGAAACAGGCATCTAGCCTTCACACTAAGCTGAAACAGGCATCTAGCCTTCACACTAAGCTGAAACAGGCATCTAGCCTTCACACTAAGCTGAAACAGGCATCTAGCCTTCACACTAAGCTGAAACAGGCATCTAGCCTTCACACTAAGCTGAAACAGGCATCTAGCCTTCACACTAAGCTGAAACAGGCATCTAGCCTTCACACTAAGCTGAAACAGGCATCTAGCCTTCATGGTAAACTTCAACAAACATGGATACACAAAAAACATTTCAACAAATCATCCTATTTCCTGACGTCCGTTAAAATGCGTAATTAATTTAAAATTTGAACCTCCATTTCATATTCAATTTAATTAGGGATTTAATTAATCCGTGAATGGCTGTGCAATGACCTGATGTTGGAATGGGCGAAACGTTTGATTAAAACGGTAACTAATTAGAGGGCAGTAATTAACCTGTCGCGTGGATGAAGATGCGAAACAGCGTGCTGTAACATCGTTACAGGTTAGGTTAGGTAAGATTCGTCAGGAAACAGGACAAGTGTTTGATGACCCGGGTCTCAAGTCATATGAAGACCCGCAGCTGGAACTTTTTATCATCTGACCGAGGCCTTCCACTGGCTTATTCGTCCACCCTTCAAAAATTATGGTTATGATTATAATTAGACTTTGTATATTTTAATGGTGACGACGTAGAAGTAGTTCACTACGGTTATATATACAGAAATATAAATATTTTAAACGGGTCATCATGAGACCCGCGTCAGGAAACACTTGTCCTGTTTCCTGACGAGTCTTACCTTACCTAGAGGCAGGAGCAAGCCAGGCGAGGACACTGTCCTGGTCAAAATTATACTACTAGAGGCAGTGGAAAAATGGTGTAAGCAGAGGAAATTCTTACAGAGGCAATGAAAATGCCGACATAAGCAGGGAAACTAATAATATAAGCAGAGAGAGTTACAAATCGTAACTAGGTCACTGCACACTTGATAGAGAAGCACAAGACTCTCTTGACCTTCCGACTGTAAACAAAGCAGAAGCAGAAACAGTAAGAGCAGCAAAAATAGCAGCAGTAACAGGAGCAGCAGCAACTGGAGGTTCTGCAACAGGAACAGCAGCAACCATGAGTTACAACAGCAGCAGTAACACGAGTAGCAACAGCAACAATGACCACGACAAGAGCAGTAGCAGCAACAGCAACAATGACCACAACAAGAGGATCAGTAGCAGCAACAGCAGCAACAGCAACAACAGCGGCAGTTCTTGTTTATACGTAACACTAACACCAGCATGAAAAGCCGACGCAGCAGTAAAAACTGTAATAGCAGAGGACGTAACAAAAGCAGCAATACGAGCACCAACAAAGGAACCTAACGCACGAGGAACAACAACAACAGCAGCAACGACAATATGAACCTAATGACGCAGACCAGGCTTGGAATATTCTCAATAACAGCAATAAAAGCAACTGTTGACGAACCATGCCATAACGAAGTAGTAACCGCAGCAGAGAAGCAACAACAGCCGTGTCATCTCTCTTCAGGTATGAGAGAACCGCCAGACGTATTACTTATGGTATCAGCAGCACCAGTCACATTACAATCCTGGTGATCTATAATTTGTAGTGGGGTGGTCTGGTTAGCCAGTGCAAGGTCTTGATCAGATGACCGAAACCTCCGGTTAGAGGTTCATCGTGTGACTAAGACCCACGTCAGGGGAAAAAAAACTCATTGAACAATAAATGGTAAAAGACTCTCCAAAAGTTCCTTAAAGATACTCGTAAAAACCAGGAAGAAAGATGGCCGAAGTCCTGAACAATTAAAAATATGCTTTATAGTCCACACGAGTACTTGCAAGCAGGTGGCCGAGTGTAAATGCTAATCTCAGATACCGCCCAGGTGACATTCACACATCTGCGAACTTTGACTTCTCTTCAGGCCCACCGGGCCCAACACTTTCCAAAGATATAACCTACAGTTTGGTCCATAAAATTATTGCTAGGCAATAAAAGTCTGCTCTATATCAAGCTTGAAATATCAACCTTTGTCTTGGCATTTGCCCTCTCATTTCCAGGAGAACCCTGCCTAGTGCCAGGCGGGAAAACTAACCACTAATTGATAATTTGAACCACATAAGTGTACAGAAACATTCTGGGTCAGGGCAATCAGAAATCACTGGGAATCCGAGAAGACAGCAAACCGGGATCTACTTAAGCCAGCTATCATTACGAGAGCTATAAAGAACGCCTGGAGTTCTTCAGTGAACACAGGAGACTAGTTTCATAACAGTTTACAAAACCAATTTTCACCGGCAATCATATCAAGGCCAATACCACCCTCACTACTTCACCCGTCAGTAAGAACCTTGATCTTTGAGGCATGATCAAAATCATGCACTAGGAAATTTGCCTTCAATGGCATACTTCAGGCATCGTAAAAGGAAGGCAAGAAGAGAACACCTGAACATCTTCCTCTGATTGAAAGCACACCGAGGCTACACTTTAGTAGGGAAGCCCACATCCGAACATAAAATGGCACTGGAAGCCTCACAAGACAGACAAACGGCGTCCCTTCTCCCTCTCCCACAAAGACTGGAGTGTAAACTAGTTTCCAGGAGTACGATGAACCCAAACAAGGAGTGTATGCTCAGCTGCTTACGTTGGAGATCCAGGGAAGACTCATCAAACTCAACAGGGCAAGTACAATATTTACCAGTGTAAAGTGGTATCCCTAGAGCCCAGGTAATGGACTGGCTCTAACAAGCACAGAAGGAAGGTAACGCCGAGGTATAGACAGCCATACATCAGCCAAGGACAGCACAAGTAAAGCAAGGTTCAAAGATCCGTTCTCCAGGTACGGTGAGAAATAACCATAAAAATATTTAGTGCCCGCAGAGTATCCACGTTGAGCCTCTTTAGATGGAAGGCCCACGTCAGGCCTTGATCAAGGACTATGCCCAAGAATGTCACGCCATCGGGTAGAGTGAACAGCTACCATATATCGGGAGGAAAACTGATACCCGTTCAAGGTAGCCCAGCCCATACCTAGCACCGGCCACAAGCCGCCACGGGAGCAGACTCTTAGCAGTACGCTGAAGATCATCCCCTTTATGGAACCCGTGACTCCATCAGGAACAGCTGGCCATCCCATCCATGTCCCCTATAAAACATGTTATACTAAAAATGCTTCCCAACGAGATCCCTTCCTTCAGGAGAAGCCAAGACTGGAAAGTTCTTAGTTCCTCCAGGAGAAGCCAAGGCTGGAAAGTGCCTAGTTTCTACAGGAGAAGCTAAGACTGGAAAGTGCCTAGTTCCTCCAGAAGCCAAGACTGGAAAGTGTATAGTTCCTTCAGGAGAAGCCAAGGATGGAAAGTGCCTAGTTCCTCCAGGAGAAACCTTGGCTGGAAAGTGCCTAGTTCCTCCAGGAGAAGCCAAGGCTGGAAAGTGCCTAGTTCCTCCAGGAGAAGCCAAGACTGGAAAGTGCCTAGTTCATCCAGGAGAAGCCAAGGCTGAAAAGTGCCTAGTTCCTCCAGAAGCCAAGACTGGAAAGTGCCTAGTTCCTCCAGGAGAAGCCAAGGCTGGAAAGTGTCTAGTTCCTCCGGGAGAAGCCAAGGCTGGAAAGTGTCTAGTTCCTCCGGGAGAAGCCAAGGCTGGAAAGTGTCTAGTTCCTCCGGGAGAAGCCAAGGCTGGAAAGTGCCTAGTTACTCCAGGAGAAGCCAAGGCTGGAAAGTGCATAGTTCCTCCAGGAGAAGCCAAGGCTGGAAAGTGCCTAGTTACTCCAGGAAAAGCCAAGGCTGGAAAGTGCCTAGTTCCTCCAGGAGAAGCCAAGGCTGGAAAGTGCATAGTTCCTCCAGGAGAAGCAAAGGCTGGAAAGTGTCTAGTTCCTCCAGGAGAAGCCAAGGCTGGAAAGTGCCTAGTTACTCCAGGAGAAGCCAAGGCTGGAAAGTGCATAGTTCCTCCAGGAGAAGCCAAGGCTGGAAAGTGCCTAGTTACTCCGGAGAAGCCAAGCTGGAAAGTGCTAGTTCCTCCAGGAGAAGCCAAGGCTGAAAGTGTCTAGTTACTCCAGGAGAAGCCAAGGCTGGAAAGTGCCTAGTTACTCCAGGAGAAGCCAAGGCTGGAAAGTGCATAGTTCCTCCAGGAGAAGCCAAGGCTGGAAAGTGCCTAGACTTTTCACTTGTAAAAGCTTTTCTAATGAAAATATTAAAAATAATGAGATCTTAGGTTCACCGCTATCCTTAAACACTGGGGATTTTGTTGTAGGAGGTACTGTAGGCTGGAGGATCGACGTATGAATAATATTCGCCAGGACAATGTCCTGACATGGGTCTTAATCTTTCGATGACTCGAGAGGAGAATCTACAACCTTATACCACTTTGTATTGGGCTTAAGACTCCGTAATCTTGTTGGGTTCGTAAGTCCATGGAAGCCCCAATGCAGGAACATCTTTGAGCTTTCTGCAGCCTATTGGGGAAACGTTGTGAGGTTGCGGAGACCCAAGTCCATCATAGCTACTTGGTGGGGACACACTCGAAGTACACAAAGTCGGGGCTTTCTACTACGTACTTGTAACTTCTAGCTGCATGAGCATTTTTGGTCACCCGGTACCTTGTATTTTAGTGATTAAACTGAGTTAACTAAGAAATGTTACTTCAAACTTGCATGACATCAGCATAAGTAGTCAGCCCAGTCAGCCATCTGGGTGAGTGCTCACTCAGACCCAGTCAGACATCAGGGAGAATACCCACTCAGACCAGTCAGACATCTGGGAGAATACCCGCTTGCATCAGTCAGACATCTAGATGAGTACCCTCTCGAGCATCTAGGTGAGTACCCCCTCGACATCTAGGTGAGTACCCCCTCGAGAATCTAGGTGAGTACCCCCTCGAGAATCTAGGTGAGTACCCCCTCGAGCATCTAGGTGAGTTCCCCCTCGAGAATCTAGGTGAGTTCCCCCTCGAGAATCTAGGTGAGTTCCCCCTCGAGCATCTAGGTGAGTACCCCTCGAGCATCTAGGTGAGTACCCCCTCGAGAATCTAGGTGAGTACCCCCTCGAGCATCTAGGTGAGTACCCCCTCGAGCATCTAGGTGAGTACCCCCTCGAGCATCTAGGTGAGTACCCCCTCGAGAATCTAGGTGAGTACCCCCTCGAGCATCTAGGTGAGTACCCCCTCGAGCATCTAGGTGAGTACCCCCTCGAGCATCTAGGTGAGTACCCTCTCGAGAATCTAGGTGAGTACCCCCTCGAGCATCTAGGTGAGTACCCTCTCGAGCATCTAGGTGAGTACCCCCTCGAGCATCTAGGTGAGTACCCCCTCGAGCATCTAGGTGAGTACCCCCTCGGGTCAGCTATCTCCACTGCAACACGAACTCTCTTAACTTTTATTTCTGTCAGGTTTCCTCACTCCCATCCCACCCTACCGTCTTACCCCAACCTCTCACATTTTCTTTTCACATCCTTTTATCATTCTTCTTCTTCTACTCCAGATATCAGTTTTCCATCACATCCATCCATTTTTTATTTTACCCGCCGCGTAACCTTCGTTTTATAATGTATTTTTTTTCGCTCTCCTCTCAAGTATCATTTTCTTTTCTCACTCTTTAACATCTTACAAGTATTTCACATTGCCGTTCTATCTCACTGTTCATTCACCCTTCTTTCTTCCCCTCAACTACACTTATATTATCTTCTTCCCCTCACCACATCCTCACCTACAATCATCTTATCTTCCCCTCACCACACCCTCACCTACACTCATCTTCCCCTCACTACACCCTCACCTACACTCCCAGCTCCTGAAGGGACGTGATAAGGCTGCCTGGGATAGTGCAACAACGATAACATGGTTAGATGATATATTATTTTAATTAGAAATCTCTTTCTCTACCTCTCTTTTAATGAATATTATAATAAATAAGAAGACTTCGCCCAAGGCCACATTTTACGCCTCTTAATTAGATGATGACCCTCAAAACTGAACTTTTAATTAGTCTATAATTAAGAAGTGTGTGATTTCGTTTTTAATTGGTCAATTGGAAGTTTGCAAGGTTTCCCTTATATGGGTCTACGTCCTTATTAGTTACTTATTATATTTAATAAGAACATAAGAAAGGAGGAACACCGCAGCAGGCCCACTGGCCCACGCGAGGCAGGTCCAAATCTCCCACCGACTTAAGCCAATGCCCCGACCCATCCAGGTCAGGTTACATTCACTTAAGGAAGGAGCACGGCATCTGACCTAGTAGCACAAACTAGTCAGGTCCAACTCACACCCACCCGCACTCACTCATATATTTATCCAGCCTATTTTTAAAACTACACAACGTTTTAGCCTCTATAACTGTACTCGGGAGTTTGTTCCACTCATCGACAACTCTATTACCAAACCAATGCTTTCCTATATCCTTCCTGAATCTGAATTTATCCAACTTAAAGCCATTGCTGCGAGTCCTGTCAATACTAGATATTTTTAGCACGCTATTTACATCACCTTTATTTATTCCTGTTTTCCATTTATACACCTCAATCATATCCCCCTAATTCTACGCCTTTCTAGAGAGTGCAGATTCAGGGCCCTCAGTCTATCCTCATAGGGAAGATTTCTGATACATGGAATCAACTTAGTCATCCTCCTTTGTACGTTTTCCAGAGCATTTATATCCATTCTGTAATACGGTGACCAAAACTGTGCAGCATAATCTAGATGAGGCCTCACCAAGGATATATAGAGTTGAAGAACAACCTGAGGACTCCTATTATTTATGCTTCTTGATATGAAGCCAGGATTCTGTTCGCTTTATTGCGAACACTTATGCACTGCTGTCTTGGTTTTAGATTACTGCTAACCAGAACTCCTAAATCCTTTTCGCAATCAGTAGTATTAAGATCTATATTATTTAGTTTATATGTGGCATGGTTATTGTCCTGTCCAATATTTAGAACTCTGCATTTATCTATATTAAACTGCATCTGCCACTTCTCCGACCACTGCATCAGTCTATTCAAATCTTCCTGGAGTGCTCTAATGTCCTCATTTGAATGAATTGGACGGCCTATTTTGGTGTCATCGGCAAACTTGCTTATGTCGCTATTTATTCCCTCATCTATGTCGTTTATGTAGATTTGAACAACAAGGGGCCCAATACTGACCCCTGTGGAACACCGCTTGTGACACTTCCCCACTCTGATTTCTCCCCATTTATGCAAACTCTCTGCTGCCTATTTGTCAACCATGCCTCTATCCAGGAAAAATTTCTCCTCCTATTCCGTGTGCCTTAATTTTCCTCAATAGTCTCTGATGTGGGACTCTATCAAAAGCCTTACTGAAGTCCATATACACAATATCATATTCATTACCATGATCTACCTCCTCAAACACCTTAGTGAAAAAAGTTATTAAATTTGTAAGGCAGGAACGCCCTTTTGTAAAACCGTGCTGAGATTCTTTGATTAATTTATGCTTTTCAAGATGGCTGCGAATTGCCTCGGCAATTATTGATTCCATAAATTTTCCCACTATGGAGGTTAGGCTTATTGGTCTATAGTTCGAAGCTAAGGACCTGTCACCTGCTTTGAAAATAGGTATTACATTCGGGTTAGGTAAGGTTTGTCAGGAAACAGGACAAGTGTTTCCTGACGCGGGTCTTAGTCAGATGATGACCCACAGCTGGAGGTTTTGGTCATCTGACCGAGGTCTTCCATTTAATGGTAGGTTATAGTCATGGCCTATTTTATTTATTTCCATTAATAACCAATATTTTTTTTAGCGTATATTATATAAACTAAATTTAAAATTGCCAGATATAATTTGTTAGGGCCAACTATTTTATTTAACTTTGTTTAACGCTGTATGTTTAGTCACAAATATTTACGAATATGATTTAATAATTCTACCGTAAATAAATACTGAAAATACGTATTAATTTTTATTCTAATATACAAAAAGGTTTTCACTATTTTTCTACTCTAAGATTAATATAACAAGATTGAATTTCGTTTTCTTTCGTATTCATGAAACTCATTTAGATTTTTTTCATTACGTTTTTTATTAAAATAATATTTATACCATGAGGCGCATATGTCTCAGTGTATAAACACTGAAATTTAATCCCTCTTTTAGGGATTTAAGTATTTTTTTACTGTTTTTTTCCTATCAGGAAAGAGGGCAAGTGTTTACTAACACTGGTGTTAATGATTTAGAGTTTAAGATGACCCGTCAATATTAGTGGCGATGGGGAACACGTAATGTACAACCTTAATAACCTCTCATAATTGATAAGACTTTAAGCCCCATTAACCCAGCTGCAACGATTGTTGCTTTTAGTCTATGATGTTAAGAGTTATTTTTCATTTTAAGGAACTTTTAATTTAGGAGTTTTCCCTATTAGCTCTGGTAGATTCAAGTTATAATTGTATATCATTAAGACAGAACAACATGTGCCTTAAAACTTAGTTCACATCTTTGTTTACATCGGATCTTCAGTACAGTCGTGTACATTATAGTTTGCTTACTTACACTACACACAAATAATCACGTCAAATAATTCATCGGTTATGATTGTAACTGATTTTTAAAGAGGTGGAGGGGTAAGCCAGCGGAAGTTCTCGGTCGGATGACCAAAAGCTCCAGCTGTGGGTCATCATATGACTAAGACCCCCGTCCTGTTTCCTGACGAACCTACCTAACTTTACAGCCTACACTAGTGTAGTCACTAATGGGTCATCTAAATGATTAAGTCCTGTGTCAGGAGGCACTTGTCCACTTTCTTGACGCACAAAACAACTTACGGCCCATTCTTACAAAATTTGCCTTTTTGGGTGGAATTTTGGTGCTTTTCACAACTAACACTTGTTATCCTCTGGAAGTTTATGTTAAAAATAACTTAAACGATAACCTCTGAACTCACCATCAGATTTGTTTTTCTCTCTATCCTCTAAGCTCATCGGAGAGGAAACTTAAGACCATTATCAAATCACAAATGTGATGATAATGGCTCAGCATGAACCGAAACCTTGGTTGAAATTTCCTCTCCAAAGTAAATGTAGCCTACTAAGATCCCAGGTAGTTTCCTGAGCCTGTTAAAACAACAAGCTTTCTTTCCAGACATTGATGGTTGCTAGGTGTTAGGTTTGTCAGGAAACAGGACAAGTGTTTCTTTAACGAGGGTCTTATTCATATGATGACCCACAGCTGGAGCTCTTAGTGATCTGGCCGAGGCCTTCCGCTCGTTTACCCCTCCACCTCTTTAAGAATTATGGTTATGATTATAACCAATTATTTATTTTTTCCCCTAAATTTATCCTATTATTCCCGATAATTTTGACAAGTTCCTTTGGTACTAATGGTAACAAGACAGGTTTTGATCTTTCGAATACTGGGTCACTCTGTCGCCCCCTCCAAATAGGAATCGCCTTTTTAATTAAAACGAATTAAAAAATTTCGTAATCGTGGGACGCAACACAGAAAAGTGTTGCGCTTGACGTAGACTTGAAAAAATCTTAGAGCAAAAAGTTGGCCAAATAATGAGTTGTTTTGAAAACCTGTCTTCGTGTAAGTCTTCAAGTGACAGTCATTTGATCATTTATTGTCTTCACTCTCTGCTACATCTAATAGTTATAATCATGTGACCAAAAGCTCCAGCTCTGGGTCATCATATTGCTAAAACCCGCGTCAGGAAACACTTGTCCTGTTTCCTCACGAACCTTATAACTAACCTAATTATTATAATCACGGAGAACGCTAAACCCGTAGGATTATACAGCTCATGTGGGAGGGGAGGAATGGAAGGTATTCAGGCTCAATTCAGGGAAATGGCGCACAGGTCCAATTACCTAGATAAAGAGCCCCTCACCAGCGTCAAGGAACCTCCCTTGAGGAGAACCTAACCCAAAGTTGAAGAATCTTTGACCACGGATGTTGACACAGTGTTCCCTTAGTTGTAATAATGGTCCCCCTTCTTTCAATGTGTAAATTGACCGTGATTGTGATCAATAATAAAACAAATGTTCTTGTCAGTGATCAGTATGGAGGTCTCTGGACGTCTGTCCTCATCAAAAAAATATGAACCAAATGAGATTTCGGAGTTTTAATTTCAGAGCAATTTTCTATTCATCGGGAAAATTAATATACATCACACTGCATTAGAGTAGCCGTTAAAAAATTGATTAGCAACACAGCAACCAGCTGCTCCGGGAATATACAATTAATTCGTGTCCCAATAATACTTTTTCTTAAATTGTACATTTCCCTCTCTCCAATGAGTATCTGATTTATATTGAATTTTTTTATATTATTAATTAAAAACCGTTGGCATTTACATAATATTATTTGTCATATTTACATTAACTATTATAAAATTGTTGTAATTATAATTTTTAAAGAGGTGGAGAGGTAAGCCAGTGGAAGGCCTCGGTCAGATGACCAAAAGCTCCAGCTGTGGGTCATGACTTAAGACCCGCGTCAGGAAACACTTGTCCTGTTTCCTGATAAACCTTACCTATCACATGAAACAGCCTACTGCTGTATTCCCCCTAACAGACCTTCTCGTGATGAATATGTGTGTAATTTACTGTATTATAAGTGGTGCTAGGCCTCCTCGTTCTTAGTCTGATCATTGAGGCTGTTGGTGCTTCCTGTACCAACTAAGTTTCTTTAGATCATAATCATGACTCAATCTTCTCTCTGATTACTGAACTAAAAAAAAAAAATCTTTCATATAGAAAGTTTCTTGTATTTTTTTTTTTTTACGATTGTAAATGTGATTTTCACGTCTTCTCTTACCCTTCTTCCCATTGATTATCTTTTATTCTTTATTCGTAAAAAAAAATGTTAGACAAATATATGAGGAGTCGCAGTTGAGAAAAACTGCTAAGCATCGGCCAGCAAGCCTACTGCAGTGCTAATAATAATAATAATAATAATAATAATAATAATAATATTATTATTATTATTATTATTATTATTAACAACAACAATAAATTAATAATAATAATAATAAAAGAAGAATAAAATGATGATTTAACGCAAGAAGTGGTGAAGACTTGATCCTCCATTCGCTAATGACGAGACAGACTCTCTCTCTCTCTCTCTCTCTCTCTCTCTCTCTCTCTCTCATGGAGACAATAAAAGTCCCACTCTCAAAAGAGCTTAACGTTAATACATATCACACTATTGTTTCTGTATTAATCCATCAGAGTGGTCTATTGCAAACTAAATTATAAGCAAACCTAAAAATTGATATTGCTAATAGAAATGTAAGAGTTTTTCATTTGCTAGCAATTAAGAGCCGCTTACAATACCTCGAAGGCCCTACAACCAATTAATAACATGAACGGCCATTGTTAATGAGACGAGGCATGCTAATATATGTTTTTATGTTCACCGACAGTGCACGGATTAACGTTCTCATACATACACGTATATATACACACAGGCGAGCACACGCACTCACAAACACACGTAAGGAGGGGCCAGGAGCTGTGAATCGATCCCTGCAACCACAAATAGGTGAGTACGCACACGCGAGAGGTGAGAGAGGGAATAAGAGAACATTACAAACACTATTCAAAGGTTTATAACAGGGCGGCACCGACCTATTCACTGGCTCCTCAAGGAAACGAATACGGGATGATACGGTACTTTTGTCTTTTATAAATCACTCACTTAAACAATAATCAATCCTTCCTCAGGCTCTTCATTAAGTATTCTCAATAACCTTTACCCGGCCTAACTAAATTGCACCTGGAAATGCTAGCTAAACACCAAACAGGAAATTACCCGAGGAACTTCCCAAATATCATAGCGTTCCTGAATACCCGTGACATCAACCCCACCTTATATCAACTATTAATACCCGTGACATCAACCCCACCTTATATCAACTATTAATACCCGTGACATCAACCCCACCTTACATCAACTATTAATACCCGTGACACCAACCCCACCTTATATCAACTATTAATACCCGTGACACCAACCCCACCTTACATCAACTATTAATACCCGTGACATCAACCCCACCTTATATCAACTATTAATACCCGTGACATCAACCCCACCTTATATCAACTATTAATACCCGTGACATCAACCCCACCTTACATCAACTATTAATACCCGTGACATCAACCCCACCTTACATCAACTATTAATACCCGTGACATCAACCCCACCTTACATCAACTATTAATACCCGTGACATCAACCCCACCTTATATCAACTATTAATACCCGTGACATCAACCCCACCTATATCAACTATTAATACCCGTGACATCAACCCCACCTTATATCAACTATTAATACCCGTGACATCAACCCCACCTTACATCAACTATTAATACCCGTGACATCAACCCCACCTTATATCAACTATTAATACCCGTGACATCAACCCCACCTTACATCAACTATTAATACCCGTGACATCAACCCCACCTTATATCAACTATTAATACCCGTGACATCAACCCCACCTTACATCAACTATTAATACCGTGACATCAACCCCACCTTACATCAACTATTAATACCCGTGACATCAACCCCACCTTACATCAACTATTAATACCCGTGACATCAACCCCACCTTACATCAACTATTAATACCGTGACATCAACCCCACCTTATATCAACTATTAATACCCGTGACATCAACCCCACCTTACATCAACTATTAATACCGTGACATCAACCCCACCTTAATCAACTATTAATACCCGTGACATCAACCCCACCTTACATCAACTATTAATACCCGTGACATCAACCCCACCTTACATCAACTATTAATACCGTGACATCAACCCCACCTTACATCAACTATTAATACCCGTGACATCAACCCCACCTTACATCAACTATTAATACCCGTGACATCAACCCCACCTTACATCAACTATTAATACCCGTGACATCAACCCCACCTTACATCAACTATTAATACCCGTGACATCAACCCCACCTTACATCAACTATTAATCACACTCATCCTGACATCACTTACTATTTACATGCTTAATTCTGTCACTATTCTCTCCCACTTTTACGTGAATTACTTCGTACTCAATGTAATTATCAATAATGAGGCTTCGACGTAAGGGATAATAGTGATATGCTGTTGTTATTATTAACACATCGGCCGTTTCCACCAAGGCGGGGTGGCCCGAAAAAGAAAAACTTTCATCATCATTCACTCCATCACTGTCTTGCAAGAGGCGCGCTTACACTTCAGTTATAAAACTGTTATGTTTACTATTTTTTCAAGAGAAATGGAGACCTTCGATGCAAGTGTCAGTTACTTAAAATTGGCTATAAACATAACCATTATTTTTAAAGAGGTGGACGGGTAAGCCAGTGGAAGGCCTCGGTCAGATGACCATAAGGTCCAGTGGCGGGTCATCACTTATTATGACCCTCGTCAGGAAACACTTGTCCTGTTTCCTGACATATCTTACCTAAGTGTCAGTGTGACATGAGTGGGTAAAACACGAGAAGTTACCCTACACAAGTGTACTTATCATTGATGAGAGGGAATCCAGGGCTGCCAAGCAGTTTGAGGCGTTTTCTGTACACATAAATAAAAGTGTGGAAATTATCGTAATTTTAGATCAAGTTTGCGTTATAAACTGTTTATCCTAGCCATCAAATACAGTACATTATTTACAAGTGTTTTTCAATTACCATTCTGACCACATTAAAAGAAACTGTTCTCGTGATTGTTTCCTAGTGAACACATTGTGCTGTCCACAGCATTCAATTATATTAAAAAAACACAATAACTGAACAATTGAAAAGACTTGGCAGTCCACAATGGTTTATACAGAAAGGTCAAACGAGAGCCAATAACTCAGGCAACCTCCAACTAATACAATGAGTGTGGGGAGAATACCAACACTCTTTAAGAAACTACTATATAACCCACGCTGGCATACGTAAGCATCCTCTTTAAATGTTATAACCTAGCCTAACTTAACTTTACCTAATTTAATTAAACATAACTTAACTCTAATTCAAATTAACCTAATCTCACATAACAAAAAAAAAATTGTACATGATAATCTCAAACAGAATCAGCGAGTTCTAATGAGAGTGGATAGCCTATGGTGTTTGAAGGAGACATTGCATTACCCACAAAGAAACTCAATACCAAGACAATGTAAAATAGTACTGAAGTGTTAATTTCTTACCACAAAAATGTGTCTCAGACCTTAACGTGTCCTCAGACCTTAACGTGTCCTCAGACCTTAAGTAACATTACCCTTCCACATAATAATAATAATAATAATAATAATAATAATAATAATAATAATAATAATAATAACAAGAATAATTTGCTATATATCCACAAGACACTTAAGAAAATATCCAGAAAGTTAATAAGAATAAATATACAATTAGCCGAGAAGTTATACTTAAAATCACAACATCCTTGTGTCAGATATAACTGTAACTCGATCCAGATTCAACCTCACACAAGGCCAGGAGAAACCTGATGCCATCACAGATCTTACTCAGAGTCACTTCTTCCCACACCAAACTTTGATCAAGAGAGAGAGTAATTTCTTGCATTGAGCTGGGAGGTATAACACCTTTTAGGAGTGAGGAAGAGTCAAATGTGTGTGTGAGGGAGGTGCCTGAGGCTGTGGGTAGAATGAAAATGGGTAAAAACAGCTGAAATAGATGGGATTAAGGCAGAAATATTAAAAGCAGGTGGGGATATAGTTTTGGAGTGGTTTGTGCATTTGTGCAATATATGCATGAGAGGGAAGGGTGTGTAGGAGTGACAGAGAGCGTTCATAGTTCCTCTGTAAAAGGAAAAGGGGGATAAAAAAAAAGACAGTAAAATTATAGAGGAATAAGCCTGTTGAGTTTACCAGGTGAAGTGTATGGTAAAGTTATTATTAATAAAATTATGTTGAGTAAGACAGAGAGTCAGATTGTAGAGGAACAAGGAGGTTTAAGGAAGGGTAGGAGATGTGTGGAAAAGGGAGGGCAGATGCACTGATGCATCTGCGGAAACAAATACTTTATCCAAGAGGCAAAAGAGGAATGGTACAACTATACCAGAGTATAGTTGTACCAGCACTGTTGTGCGAGTGTGAAACATGGGTTTTGAATGTTACAGCGAGGAGGATGGAGGTAGTAAAGACGTGTTTGAGGGCAATGTGTGGCCTGAATATTATGGAAACTTTGAGAGATTAGTGGGAAGTGTGAAGGAGTTGGCAAAAGTATTTTTCAGAGGGCTGAAAAGGGGTTGTTGAGGTGGTTTGGACATTCTGAGAGGCTGGAGCAAAATAGGATGACTAGGAGGGCGTATAAACTCTGGGGTGGAGGGAAGGAGGGGTAGGGATCGTCTTAGGAAAGATTGAAGAGAGGGGTAAAGGAAGTTTTGAGTGCTAGAGGATTCGACATCAGACTTATATGAGAGTGTTAGACAGGAGTGGAAGAAAGTGGTTTCTATGAGTTGACGTGCTGTTGGTGTAAGCAAGGTAACATTTAACAAGGGATTCCATGGAAACCGGTTATCCGGGCTTCAGTCCTCGAGGTGGAAAATACAATGCCTGCTTGGAGGGCCATCTGGACTGTGATATCAGTGTCCTTTGGCAAAACAGTAATGCAATGAATAACAGTGAAAGTGTTTTCTTCTTTATCGGGATCACCCTACCTCGGCGTGTGTGTGTGTGTGTGTGTGTGTGTGTGTGTGTGTGTGTGTTGTGTGTGTGTGTGTGTAAAGTAATACAGATTAATTTTTCAAAATTCGCTATCATACACGAGTCATATCACAGTAATTATATCACTGTTTAAATGCACTTTTTGTTTGGCTCAAATTTGAACCAGTTCGAGTAAATATAAATTCTCATCTAGTGTGAAGAGTAATGCCTCACTGGCGGACTAGGCTGCAAATCCCTTTTGAAAGCGATCAGATCCTACGTGAGTGAGTACGGGATTAATGTTTAAGCTTCCAGTTCTACACCTGTGGTGCACTCGGACCCAAGCCTAATGTGCAATATACTTTTTGCCCACCTTATGAACCTCGTGAATACCGTGTCAGTGAGGAAAAGTTATAACATAAGTACGCAGGAGCACTGCGGCAGACCTACTGGCCCATGCTAGGCAAGTCCAATTCACACCCACCCACACCAACTCATGTACACGTCCAGCCTATATTTGCAGCTGCCCAGAATTCTTGCCTCAGTGACGCTAACTGGGAGTTTGTTCAACGCATCTACAACTCTATTGCCAAGCCACTGCTTCCCTATATCCTTTCTAAATCTAAATTTATCCAACCTGAATTCATTGCTGTGAGTCATGTTTTCGTTACATATTTTCAACACGCTATATCCCTTATTTATTCCTGTTTTCCATTTGTACACAACATTCCATATCTCTGCCAATTCTATATCTTTCTAAAGAGCAAGTTTACTGCCTTCAGCCTATGTTGTTCATGAATGATATACAATACAACAAGATGAACATTAGACACATGTGCAACATCTGGGTATCGTTATTGTAGACGTTTCGCCCTCCAGTGACTTTATCAATACAGATTCTAGGACAAAACGTGAAGAGAGTAGAACTATAAACAAAATATGAGGTAATCAGTCCCTCGGTCTTGGAGTTGGTGTTAACAGCACCGTAGGTTTGGAGATTCTGTCTTCAACTTTTGTCCTAGAATCTGTATTGATAAAGTCACTGGAGGGCGAAACGTCTACAATAAAGATACCCAGATGTTGCACATGTGTCTAATTTTCGCCTTCAGTCTATTGTCGTAGGACAGGTTTCTAATGCAAGGAATCAGCTTCGTCATCTTCACTGCATATTTTTAGCGCATTTATGCCCATGCTGTAATATGGAGACCAGAACTGAGCAACATGATCTAAATGATGTCTAACCAAAGATATATAAATTTGAAGTTAAACCTGAAAACTTCTATTATTTATACTTCTTGATATGAAGCCAGTAATTATATTAGCTTTATTGTAAACACTTATCTTAGCTTTAAATACCTGCTAACCACAAGTCCTAGATCTTTTTCGCATTCACTTTGACTATGATCTATATTGATTAGCTTATAAAATGTCATAGTTATTTCATCTAGGATTAGAACCTTATCACTTGTTTGCAATAAGCTGCATCTGCCACTTCTACGACAACACGAACTTTGGATAAAGTCAATTTTATAGACACGTTACACCACACTTGTCGGCTTAAGTCATTGTTTACTAACAGTGCTGGATGAAGGTTGATGGAGAGACAGAGAGAAATATAGGCAGACAGAAACTTGATGGAGAGACAGAGAGAAATATAGGCAGACAGAAACTTGATGGAGAGACAGAGAGAAATATAGGCAGACAGAAACTTGATGGAGAGACAGAGAGAAATATAGGCAGACAGAAACTTGATGGAGAGACAGAGAGAAAGAAATATAGGCAGACAGACAGTATTGTTACAGTCCACAATTTACCTTAACACTAACAATAATAATAATAATAATAATAATACATTTATAATAAATAAGAATTTCAAGCAGTCATAAAACTTGTGGAAAGCAGGAGGGTCCGGGAGAAGGCTGTCAGCAGGGTGAGGGAGGGAGTTAGAGGAGGGTGGGGGAGATAACATGATTAAACTCCTCTTTTGTCAGATCCAAACCTTCATGAAAGTCGATCAAAACTTTTATAGCGGCTGCCAGCGACTGGATTTTTGCCGAAATGATTTCTTCTCGTCGCTCGACATCAGAGCTGTAATACTAGAGAAGTATTAATTCTGCCATGTAGACTGCATACTACAAGTGGAGACTTGATACTACGTTCGCTGATATCTTCCTTGTCTCTGATCAGTCAGGCTGTTGGTGTTCATTAATTATGCAGTATTCCATGGTGCTATTTAAGAAGTAAATAGGCTTAAAGTAGCCGTTGAGGATACAAAGAAAAGAATTGACTGAGTTCGGGGATTTTTCTCTCAAAGTGCGAGATATTATCAATTGTGCGACTCCGTAGCCTAAACCCAGTAAATTTACAATTTTAGTTAGGTAAACAAAAAGGAGAAAATTATGAACACCAAATTCGTGTGGGCTATTTCAACGGAAGCTCCACTAACTGCAGCCACGTTCTCCAAACATTCACGCTCTTTGGTGAACGTCCTTAACGTTCTCTTATACAGAAGTGATGATGTCCATTTGCAAAGTACAATTTGATCATAACCTGGAAAAAGTTTGTTGGTTAATGGGGCTTACAGCCTATCGACTACAGGAGGGTGATTAAAAGCTTCGTGGAACCTTCTCACTATCATTAAAACGGGATGACAGTGAACTAGATATCTGCATACTGAGAGACATGCATCTCCTAATCTTACGTAAGATTAGGGACCCAAAGCCTATGATGATTCTCTTGAAATCGCTTGTTCTCTCTAGGCTGGAATACTGCTATACACTAACTGCCCCCTTCAAGGCTTGTGAAATTGCTGACCTCTAGAGTGTACAAAGAACTTTCACAGCACACATAAGTACAATAAAGCATCTAAATTACTGGGAACGGTTGAAGTCCCATGATTTGTATTCCCTGGAACGCAGTCGAGAAAGATACATGATAATATACACTTGGAAAATCCTAGAGGGATTTGGTACCAAACTTGCACACGAAAGTCACTCCCTATGAAAGCAAAAGACTCGGCAGGAGATGCAACATTTCCCCAATGAAAAGCAGGGGTGCCACGAGTACACTGAGAGACAACACAATAAGTGTCAGGGGCCCAAGACTGTTCAACTGCTTCCCAGCATACATAAGGAGGATTACCAATAGACCCCTGGCTGTCTTCAAGAAGGCACTGGACAGGCACTTAAAGTCAGTACCTGACCAACCGGGCTGTGGTTTGTACGTCAGTTTGCGTGCGGCCAGCAGTAACAGCCTGGTTGATCAGACCCTGATAAACAACGAACCCTGGTCTCAGACCGGGCCGCGGGGGCGTTGACCCCCGAAACCCTCTCCAGGTATACGGGTCTTAGTCATCTGACCGAGGCCTTCCGCTGGCTTACCAGTCCACCTCTTTAAAAATTATGGTTATTGTGGTAACGGTTAAGACTAGATGGTTGATTGTAAGGTTTGCCAGGAAACAGGACAACTGTTAAGACTAGACTACTTCTTGATTCATCGGTACTCTCCCGGCCGGGTCTTTTCCAGATGGTGACCCGGCCTTGGCTCCCTGTCTTGGGAGTGTTTGAGACCTATGTCTCCCATGGGAGGAGGTACAAGTACCTCCTCATCTTCTGGGACCAAATGTCCCCAGGCCTAGCCCCATTCCCCGCCCTCACGGGGCTCGTAGCTAGGCCTATGGTCTGCCATCTTCCCCGCCCCAGGGACGCTCGTGGGAATGGCAGTCTTGTGAGCTGCAGGTGGTAGCAAGCTCTGGCCATTGACGATTAAGACTAGAGATATGTAATATAATAAAATTAGAGTATTATTTTCTTTACCTACGAATATTAGTTAATTATGCAAATTCTCCAACATTGAGTTATGCAATGAAAATAATTATATTTTTAGGCAAATACAAAAAAAGCTATTTTTTGGTAATAAAATCTAACTAACTAAAATTCTACCATACCTAACCTACAATTTAACTGTTGGTCTAGGTTAAGTTAGATTAAGTTAGGTTCGGTCAAGTTGGGTTACGTTAGGTGAGGTTAGCCTACCAAAAAAGAGCAGTTTTTCGACTTCCCAATATATAACTGTGTCCACTGCACAGCCCATTTAATACATAATAAACGATCGGTAATCTCAGAAACCCTAAATTACATCAATTATTAATCGAGAAAATTGTCATTTATTATCATACAAAGGATCAATCGTATATTAAAACCTACCTGTTGGAACAAAACAAAAGAATTAAACAATAAACAATTATATATTACAAATATCTTTGCAAGAAAAAAAGACACTACAAAAAAAGGCTGAAAAATTCTGCTCGCGTGAGAGAATTTAATGTGAATACCTCGGGGCAGTATTTCCAGAGATGAACTTAAGATAAGCCACCTGGGAATGGAAGACTTTCTCCGGGGTATTGTGTAAACTGATGGTGCAGAGTGAATATGTAAAAACATGTATATATCATTGTCCCCAATTGTATTATATTTTGTATAAAAGTCACCGCTCAGCTTTACAAGTGAATTCTATTTTGGCGAGTTTTTGTGTGACTGCTATGTGTATGTGTGTCTGCTATGTGTATGTGTGTGTATAAGCACATGTTTATATGTGTATGTGCCTGCATGTGTGTACTAACTTATTTGTGGTTGCAGGGGTCGATTCGTAGCTCATGACCCCGCCTCTTTTCTGGTCGTTACTAGATCCACTCTCTCCCTGCTCCAAGAGCTCTATTGTACCTCTTCTTAAAGCTTTTGATGGATCCTGCCTCCACTACATCACTCTCCAGATTGTTCCACTTCCTGACAACTCTATGACTGAAGAAATACTTCCTAACATCCCCGTGACTCACATGAGTTTTCAACTTCAGTTGTGTCCCCTTGTTGCTGTGTCCCATCTCTGAAACATTCTGTCACTATCCACCTTCTCCATTCCTCTCATTATTTTATATGTTGTTATTATGTGTGTGTGTATGCGTACTCACCTATTTGTGACTGCATGGGTCGATTCACAGCTCCTGTACTCACCTAATTGTTTGTATGTGTGTGTGAAAAGAGGAAGGGAAATGGTAAAGAAATCCCCTCAAGAATAAAGATGCTACAAAGAAAATCTAAAATTCTGAGACGCAAACCTCAAAGGAGGAGTCTAGGAGAGCCCTTGTAAACACTTAGTCCTGTATCAAAAGCTCTCCTTAGCTAACCTCAGCTCACTTCTTAGAACATCACGCCACAACCGACAATAGGTAAACACATGTAATCAGCAGCGGGGGAAGAAGCTGGTCCCCAGAACCCTCTCCAGGTATACTCCAGGTATCATGCGTCAGCGCATTTATGTGTTGCGGTTCGCGAACAGAGGATCGAGTCTCCACTCCGTTCAACGGACCGCAAAGGATGTAGCGCTTCGTATAAAATGTATTTATCTATATTACTATCTCATAGTTGCCTCAATGTGACTCATGTATCTGATTATTTTGTTGACGTTCTCACCCTTCAAGGCTGAACTGTGTAATGAGGGGCTCTTGATTCAATGAACTGGAGCTACCTTCTCCCTACCCCGATCACACCTGACTGCCTACCATTCCTCAGGGAAGGTCTCATTCCTCAGGGAAGTTCTCATTCCTCAGGGAAGTTCTCATTCCTCAGGGAAGCTCTCATTCCTCAGGGAAGCTCTCATTCCTCAGGGAAGCTCTCATTCCTCAGGGAAGTTCTCATTCCTCAGGGAAGTTCTCATTCCTCAGGGAAGCTCTCATTCCTCAGGAAGCTCTCATTCCTCAGGGAAGTTCTCATTCCTCAGGAAGTTCTCATTCCTCAGGGAAGCTCTCATTCCTCAGGGAAGCTTCATTCCTCAGGAAGCTCTCATTCCTCAGGGAAGTTCTCATTCCTCAGGGAAGTTCTCATTCCTCAGGGAAGCTCTCATTCCTCAGGGAAGCTCTCATTCCTCAGGGAAGTTCTCATTCCTCAGGGAAGTTCTCATTCCTCAGGGAAGCTCTCATTCCTCAGGGAAGTTCTCATTCCTCAGGGAAGTTCTCATTCCTCAGGGAAGCTCTCATTCCTCAGGGAAGTTCTCATTCCTCAGGGAAGTTCTCATTCCTCAGGGAAGTTCTCATTCCTCAGGGAAGCTCTCATTCCTCAGGGAAGTTCTCATTCCTCAGGGAAGTTCTCATTCCTCAGGGAAGTTCTCATTCCTCAGGGAAGTTCTCATTCCTCAGGGAAGCTCTCATTCCTCAGGGATGAGAGCTTCCCTACGGGATGAGAGCTTCCCAATAATAATATTTTTTTAAAATAATAAAAATTTTTAATTTTTGTATTACATTATTATTATATAAATATAATATTTTTAAATTTTATTATTTACATAATTATATATTAAGGTTAAACTAAATTCATTTACAGTTAGTTAAGTTATTGATTAAGTTAGGTTAGATAAGTAAGGTTGAAGTAACTAAGTTAGTTAGTTAAGTTAGTTAGGTTAGGTTAAGTTAAGGTTAGTTAGTTGTTAGGTTAAGTTAGGTTAGGTTAAGTTAAGTTAAGTTAGGTTAGTTGGTTAGGTTAGTTAGGTTAAGTTAGGTTAGTTAAGTTAGGTTAAGTTAGGTTAGGTTAAGTTAGGTTAGGTTAAGTTAGGTTAGGTAAGATTTGTCAGGAAACAGGACAAGTGTTTCCTGACGCGGGTCTTAGTCATACGATGACCCGCAGTTGGAGCTTCTGGTCATCTGACCGAGGCCTTCCACTGGCTTACCCCTCCACCCCTTTAAAAATTAGAATTAATATTATAACCATTTTGAAGTTTATGTTCATGGTTATAACCATTAGGAGTATACAGATATATACCATTTCAAGATACGTAATTGGCTGACACGGTTCATTCAAAGTTTTTATATATCTTATACGGTAGGCAGTTACTGAGGACGCGTGGACAATATTAAAGTTGACAAGTGACTCAGGACAGGAGCTAAAAAATTATCAGATGAAGTTAGAAATATTAATTCCGATAAATTCTTTTAATACTTACTACAGCAACGCCACTTGCAACAATGATTTTAACAGCCAAAGGCGGTATTTTTTTGGTTTCAGTCCAACGAATCGGTAACATTTTTTCTTACCCCGAGTGTCAGATGCAACACCCCGAGTGTCAGATGCAACACCCTGAGTGTCAGATGCAACACCCCGAGTGTCAGATGCAACACCCTGAGTGTCAGATGCAACACCCCGAGTGTCAGATGCAACACCCTGAGTGTCAGATGCAACACCCTGAGTGTCAGATGCAACACCCTGAGTGTCAGATGCAACACCCTGAGTGTCAGATGCAACACCCTGAGTGTCAGATGCAACACCCTGAGTGTCAGATGCAACACCCCGAGTGTCAGATGCAACACCCTGAGTGTCAGATGCAACGCCCCGAGTGTCAGATGCAACACACCGAGTGTCAGCTGCAACACACCGAGTGTCAGATGCAACACACCGAGTGTCAGATGCAACACCCCGAGTGTCAGATGCAACACCCCGAGTGTCAGATGCAACACCCCGAGTGTCAGATGCAACACCGAGTGTCAGATGCAACACCCCGAGTGTCAGATGCAACACCCCGAGTGTCAGATGCAACACCCCGAGTGTCAGATGCAACACCCTGAGTGTCAGATGCAACACCCTGAGTGTCAGATGCAACACCCTGAGTGTCAGATGCAACACCCTGAGTGTCAGATGCAACACCCTGAGTGTCAGATGCAACACCCTGAGTGTCAGATGCAACACCCTGAGTGTCAGATGCAACACCCCGAGTGTCAGATGCAACACCCTGAGTGTCAGATGCAACACCCTGAGTGTCAGATGCAACACCCCGAGTGTCAGATGCAACACCCCGAGTGTCAGATGCAACACCCTGAGTGTCAGATGCAACACCCTGAGTGTCAGATGCAACACCCTGAGTGTCAGATGCAACACCCTGAGTGTCAGATGCAACACCCTGAGTGTCAGATGCAACACCCCGAGTGTCAGATGCAACACCCTGAGTGTCAGATGCAACACCCCGAGTGTCAGATGCAACACACCGAGTGTCAGCTGCAACACACCGAGTGTCAGATGCAACACACCGAGTGTCAGATGCAACACCCCGAGTGTCAGATGCAACACCCCGAGTGTCAGATGCAACACCCCGAGTGTCAGATGCAACACCCCGAGTGTCAGATGCAACACCCCGAGTGTCAGATGCAACACCCCGAGTGTCAGATGCAACACCCTGAGTGTCAGATGCAACACCCTGAGTGTCAGATGCAACACCCTGAGTGTCAGATGCAACACCCTGAGTGTCAGATGCAACACCCTGAGTGTCAGATGCAACACCCTGAGTGTCAGATGCAACACCCTGAGTGTCAGATGCAACACCCCGAGTGTCAGATGCAACACACCGAGTGTCAGATGCAACACACCGAGTGTCAGATGCAACACACCGAGTGTCAGATGCAACACACCGAGTGTCAGATGCAACAGCCTGAGTGTCAGATGCAACACCCCGAGTGTCAGATGCAACACCCGAGTGTCAGATGCAACACACCGAGTGTCAGATGCAACACCCTGAGTGTCAGATGCAACACACCGAGTGTCAGATGCAACACACAGATCCCAATTAATCGAGTAGTTCCGGAAATACGTTTAATAACGCGTCATCAAATGCGTATTTTTTGTTCTAAATAGCGCCTTCAAATACGTTTTTAATGAACCGTGTCATCCAATTACGTCTCTTGAAATACGCTTTGTATCTATTTTGCACATCAAAAAAAAGAGCCTTCCAATGGTCTGTTTATTTTTGTATATATTTGCTGTAGGCTTATTCGTCAGGTGAAAAATCCCCTGACCCGAGTCTTTGACCCATGATGACCAGGTCTCTGATACCGGCACTCTGGCGGGGGTAACTAACTTAAACTATTTGTTTCTTGTACTTTCCTCTCTCTCTCTCAACAACACTTTCCGTCACGCACTTGCTTTCTCTAACTCTCTTTCCTCTCATCAGCTGTCTCTCCAACTCCCTCCTCTCGTTAGTTCTCACCAACTCCTTCACTCACCTCTTCCCTCCTCTTTATGTCTCCTCAACTAAGCTGTAATTCACCTCGACACCTGCCTCTGGGGCTCAAGATTCACCAGTGAACCTCCAACTTTACGCTGTTTACAAAACCTTAAATTCGAGTTTGCCTTCCAGTATAAAGTTTTCCTCGCGTTTGAAGCTCTTAAAGAGCTTCCGATTCGCTGTTGGGGATTAAAATGTTGCTTATATTGAAGTATAAACACAGAGAGTAGCGAAACAACGTACACCTTGATGGTGTAGCACAGTGGACACATCCATGGAGATGTGGGAAAGGAGCCAGTTAATGCTGATACCTTGTAGGAAAATGGTTGGCTGGTTATTGGGTGTTTAAAGCCCATTGAATACACGAGGGTTTATTAAGGCTGAACGTAACTTTTTATTATGCCTGAGAAGAATACTTTCGTCCCAAAGATGGGGGTTAAAATCTCAAGAAATATACACCGAGAGAAATACACCTTTTGGTGTGTACAGTATATTGCATTAATAAGTTTTAAACATTCGTCATGACAGAACTAACACGGGTTAGGTAAGGTAATATTCGGCAGGAAATTGGACAAGTGCTTCCTGACGCGGGTCTTTAGTCATCTGACCGAGTCCTTCCGCTGGCTTACCGGTTCTCCCCTTTAAAAATTATGGTCTAGTTATAACCATCTGTTTGTATTAATATTGGTAGAATTACCGACAATATGTTAAGTAAAAGGACACAAATGCAACTGTGACATTTTATTGTGGCAACGTTTCGCTCTCCAGGAGCTTTGTCAAGTTGTTACAAACAATACATGGACACACAGGGTATATATAGGCTTAGGGTGAGGTGTAATACTAGTGGTGGTAGAAGTAGTAGTGATATAAGTAGTAGTAGTAGTAATACAATAAGGTAGAACAATCAACTCGCACATGAGTAAAAGGTGATAAAAGCAATTGTTTGTAACGGCTTGAGAAAGCTCCTGGAGAGCGAAACGTTGCCACAATAAAATGTCACATTAGTTGCATTTGTGTCCTTTTACTTAACAAACCATCTGTATTTGTTTGAGGCAGTGTAACTGCTTGCACACTCTAGTGTAAAAAAATATATAAAGAATTAAACCAACCATTTTGACGACAGTTTCACGAGTGCATCTTGCCAGTGTAACTTTAAACACGATAATTCGTGATTGTCAGTGGTAGTCTTTGTAAAATTTACAGTAATGGCGTTTCTGGTGGACGTCAGGTCAAAGGAGGTCAGGTTACACCACCAGTCCTTCATCATTCTCATTCCAAGTGAAAATATCACGCAACGAAACTCATTGATAGCGGAGTATTGCCTTTGTTAATAGTACGTTTACCCTTACCGATCAACAGACGCCGGATGGCAGAGACTCGAAGTGTCCCTCCTTCAACGCGGGCTATTATTATTATTCAACAACATACGTACACTGAGGTGTATGTCTCTCAGCGTATATACACACTGAGAGATTACTTCAATCCCTATTTTGGGGATTGAAGCATTCTAAACTGTTGGTGAACAGGTGATTCGCCTTAAATTTCCCTCGTGTAGTCGACTGGCTTTATACACGATTTGCCAACCATTAACCAATATCTTGCAACGAGGTAGTCGAGACAGAACAAAAGGCAACAAATCTGAACGTATATAACTGAACGTGTACAACTCGCTATACAAGAATAAGCTGTTTTTTTCAGAGAGAGGTGATCATGCAAGCTTTTGCAAGAATAGCAACGCATTCCCAATTCGTTTGAAATCCAGGAAAGCTTATTTTTTCATCCAGATGTAAAACGTGGATGCTAAAAATAATAAAAATAAAGATTTATCTACGCTTTCTTAATGTTGCATACCCACTACACGTGTATATACATACATATATACATATATATATATATATATATATATATATATATATATATATATATATATATATATATATATATATATATATATACTTTTTAAGGGTAGACCGGTAAGCCAGTGGAAGGCCTCGGTCAGATGACCAAACCCTCCAGCTGTGGGTCATCATATGACTAAGACCAGCGTCAGGAAACACTTGTCCTGTTTCCTGACTATTTCCTAACCTAACCTGAAGGATATATACACCAAGAGGTTTGTTTCTCTCAGCGTATATATACTGAGAGTTTATTAAAGAACTATTTAAGGCTTAAATTATTCTTGTCTGGTTGTAAAAGAGCAACATTGAGTCTTAATGAGCCTAGTTTAGTAAACAGGCTTCCTAACTCCCATTAAAACAATTGATAGCAAGACGAATTATCTTATAGAAAACGGTAACAATATTATGATCATTAGACGGTTTAGGGAGCGTAATTAATTACGATACTTCATTAAACGCTTCAGATATTTCAAATAAAACCACGTAGAAAAATACTGTACCCGGACCCTATACAGAAGAGATATTCTATTTAATTACTGTACTTTTATTAAAGAAATTATATTAGATGAAAATGATTCTGTGTTTCCCCCTTGTTATAGAGAATGTACGTAATGTTTTGGACTGATCTCGCCTCAAATTCACGATCATTTAACCTATAATAAAACGACCTGACCAAACCTAAAATTACCACTAATAAATTCTGGTCTCTGTTTAAATCGTTGAGAAACTGACGAACTTCCGTGTATTGGGAAAGGAATGGTGTGAGCGTGATAGTTGTACACAGCGTTGTACTACTGCTGGAATGTGACTATCGTGAAGAGTATATCTGAGTGAATATACATCGAAATGTGTACCTCCCTCTCTTTCTAGGTATCGAAAAGTGTATATATCTCAGTGTACAAGTTAGGTTAGGTAAGGTTTGTCAGGAAACAGCATAAGTGTTTCCTGACGTGGGTCTTAAGTCATGACCCACCGCTGGAGTTTTTGGTCATCTGACCGAGGCCTTCCGCTGGCTTACCCGTCCACCCTTAAAAATTGTGGTCGTAATTATAACCATTTAGTGAATAAACAATAATTTAATTTCGCCTCCTTATATATATGGTATGAAGCCACCAAACAAGTAAGGTATCTAGTATTGGCCAATATTTATCATATCTGCCTGCTAGGGAGGAGTTAGGATATATCACCAATATAATAACTTAGTAATTCTTATATCCTGCGTTTATATACACTCAGTTTTATGTAACGTGAAAATGGTGTTTATAATGACTTTAAACCACCGTGGACCAACAAATTACTTGAGGTTGTCCAGGCCAAAGCAATTTTTCAGTAATATATATACAGTCCACAACCAAATTTAATACAGCCAGTAACACTGGCTGTAAATGTCATGTAATAAATTCAAGAACTATATGTAAACATAATTTAAGGTCCAGATGTGTGGGGAGGTGAGAAGGTGGGCATCAAAGGAGGGATAGTGTTGCGACCCACTGTTACTCAAGTCCCACCTGTCTCCGAGGTACAACTAGAGCAGGAAGTGAAATGTTAATTCAATATTGTACCTGTGAAATTCACCCACATATTTTTTTCAGAAGGATATTGCTGCTATTTAATTTATAAAGCGTATCTATATATTCGTGTGTTTGTGTTCCCCTTTGATTAACTTACCTGATCAGGCAGCCAATCACAGTTGTGTTCATAAGAATAGCGATAATTAACAGCATTGTTTAGGGTATAACTGTATTTCCTCGTGGATAAATAAAGACTTGTTTCCTTGGTATATTGATATACCCAACTGATTTGTGAATATTTTACCAAGTCTCATCCCAAGTATTGTACCAGGAGTGGACAATGGTGTTACCTCTTTAGGAAATCTAGTTCATAACCTCTGCTTAGGAACATCCTTTAATAGGGAATCAGCGTCTATTGTCACCAACTCCCCATCGACATCTCGTCACCACCTCCCCATCGACACCGTCACCACCTACACATCGACACCTCGTCACCACCTCCCCATCGACACCTCGTCACCACCTCCTCATCGACACCTCGTCACCACCTCCCCATCGACACCTCGTCACCACGTCCCCATCAAACCTCGTCACCACCTCCCCATCCACACCTCGTCACCACCTCCCCATCCACACCTCGTCACCACCTCCCCATCAACACCTCGTCACCACCTCCCCATCAACACCTCGTCACCACCTCCCCATCGACACCTCGTCACCACCTCCCCATCGACACCTCGTCACCACCTCCCCATCGACACCTCGTCACCACCTCCCCATCCACACCTCGTCACCACATCCCCATCCACACCTCGTCACCACCTCCCCATCAACACCTCGTCACCACCTCCCCATCCACACCTCGTCACCACATCCACATCAACACCTCGTCACCACCTCCCCATCCACACCTCGTCACCACCTCCCCATCCACACCTCGTCACCACCTCCCAATCAACACCTCGTCACCACTTCCCCATCAACACCTCGTCACCACCTCCCCATCGACACCTCGTCACCACAACCCCATCATCACCTCGTCACCACAACCCCATCAACACCTCGTCACCACCTCCCCATCGACACCTCGTCACCACCTCCCCATCGACACCTCGTCACCACCTCCCCATCGACACCACCTCCCCATCGACACCACCTCCCCATCGACACCACCTCCCCATCGACACCACCTCCCCATCGACACCACCTCCCCATCCACACCTCGTCACCACATCCACATCAACACCTCGTCACCACCTCCCCATCCACACCTCGTCACCACCTCCCAATCAACACCTCGTCACCACTTCCCCATCAACACCTCGTCACCACCTCCCCATCGACACCTCGTCACCACAACCCCATCATCACCTCGTCACCACAACCCCATCAACACCTCGTCACCACCTCCCCATCGACACCTCGTCACCACCTCCCCATCGACACCTCGTCACCACCTCCCCATCGACACCTCGTCACCACCTCCCCATCGACACCTCGTCACCACCTCCCCATCGACACCTCGTCACCACCTCCCCATCGACACCACCTCCCCATCGACACCACCTCCCCATCGACACCACCTCCCCATCGACACCTCGTCACCACCTCCCAGTCGACACCTCGTCACAAATGGTAACTAACTAACCACCTCCCCACCGACACCTCGTCACCACCTCCCCATCGACACCTCGTCACCACCTCCCCATCGACACCTCGTCACCACCTCCCAGTCGACACCTCGTCACAAAATGGTAACTAACTAACCACCTCCCCACCGACACCTCGTCACCACCTCCCCATCGACACCTCGTCACCACCTCCCCATCGACACCTCGTCACCACCTCCCAGTCGACACCTCGTCACAAAATGGTAACTCTAACCACCTCCCCATCGACACCTCGTCACCACCTCCCCATCAACACCTCGTCACCACCTCCCCATCGACACCTCGTCACCACCTCCCCATCAACACCTCGTCACCACCTCCCCATCAACACCTCGTCACCACCTCCCCATCAACACCTCGTCACCACCTCCCATCACACCTCGTCACCACCTCCCCATCACACCTCGTCACCACCTCCCCATCACACCTCGTCACCACCTCCCCATCCACACCTCGTCACCACCTCCCCATCACACCTCGTCACCACCTCCCATCACACCTCGTCACCACCTCCCCATCACACCTCGTCACCACCTCCCCATCGACACCTCGTCACCACCTCCACATCGACACCTCGTCACCACCTCCCATCGACACCTCGTCACCACCTCCATCACACCTCGTCACCACCTCCCATCAACACCTCGTCACCACCTACCATCAACACCATCGCACCACCTCCCCATCGACACCTCGTCACCACCTCCACATCGACACATCGTCACCACCTGCACATCAATCAATCTTGCAACATGACTTTCACATCGTGCCACCAATAAAGGTCACAGTATAAGAACGTGAGAAGAATTCCTGAATGAGAGTCGTTCTAGTATTGATCTACGGCGCCCAGCAGGAGTGCAGGAGGATGTTATTGTAGTGGTGAGAGCAGAGGAACCAGGGTGCTGGCGATGGTGGTAGCTCCTGTTGGTGGTAGGGTGGTGGTGGTGGTTGCTTAAACGTACATACATGTAAGTGAAAATAGTTGTGGTAATGATAGTGGTGGTAGTTCTGGCTACAAGTGTAATACTGAAAATTATCTTCAAAACTACCACACAGAATTAGCTTAACAAATTCCTTTCAAGGACAAAGGTTTGGGGGGAGGAAGGGGGTAAATCGGCTCTCGATTCAGTGAACTGGAGCAGTCTTCTCCTTCTTAAATTATGAAAAGCAAATAATATAAATACATATGCAAAATATACTGAAATGTATACATTCTGAAGTGTGTACACTAAAAACAACTGTGCACAGGTTGGGTAAGAGTCATCAGTAAACAGGACAAGTGATTCCTGATTCCCACCGGAGCTTTTGGTTATGTGACTGAGTCCTTCAGCTGGCTTACCGTCACATACCCTTTTAAAAAATACAAGATTCCACATGTACACGTGAAGGGCTACATTTTTCTTTCAGTTTACGTTGATTTAGAGTTTACAATAAGCTAGTATAAGAGAAACATTTACGATTAGTAGCGAACAAGTGACATGTAGCATTAATGAGCCTAGTGTATCAATAGGCTTTAAGCCCAATTAACCCACCATCCGTCACTAAAATAAGGCATATTATATACGAAAGGTTTAATTATGATTTGAGTTTGGACGTAGATGAGGTAATGAATCTAATTGAAGGGAAAAAAATGTATATTTTTTTTAACCTCAGGGAATGAAAGTAGCACTAGTAGACGGAGGATCGAGCCTTTAATCAGAGCCTATAAGAGGAGGGTTCAGCCAGTACATTGGTCCGAGGCCCGGCTGTGAATCTCTGAAGGGGCCCCAGAGTCACAGACTTTTTTTTTTTTGGCCAATTTCAACTATTTTCAGTTTATGTAGAAAAATAATTATGTAAAATTCACTCAGACTGGGGCCTCAGCCTGCCCCCAGGGGCCTTAGCCTGCCCCCAGGGACCTTAGCCTACCCTCAGGGGCCTCATCCTGCCCCCAGGGGCCTTAGCCTGCCCCCAAGGGACCTTAGCCTACCCTCAGGGGCCTCATCCTGCCCCCAGGGGCCTCAGCCTGCCCCCAGGGACCTTAGCCTACCCTCAGGGGCCTTAGCCTGCCCCAAAGGGTTCAGCCTGCCCCTAGGGGCCTCAGCCTGCCTCCAGGGGCCCCAAAGCAGTCTTGTTCCGCCTTCCAACATTTCTCTTGGAGGCCCAGCCTGTAATACATAGGGTGAGTGACCCACACTGATGGATGCCCAGCCTGTAATACATAGGGTGAGTGACCCACACTGATGGCATGCCCAGCCTGTAGCTGCCCAGGGTGAGTGACCCACACTGATGGATGCCCAGCCTGGCCATCACAGGGCTGAGGACCACCTGATGGATGCCCAGCCTGTACATAGGGTGAGTGACCCACACTGATGGATGCCTCAGCCTGTAAAAAAGGGTGAGTGACCCACACTGATGGATGCCCAGCCTGTAATACATAGGGTGAGTGACCCACACTGATGGATGCCCAGCCTGTAATACACAGGGTGAGTGACCCACACTGATGGATGCCCAGCCTGTAATACACAGGGTGAGTGACCCACACTGATGGAAGAGCGGACTTCCTTCACTTCAGGCACTGAATAACACACACGGACAGGGCATCTAGCTTCGAACTTGCACTGGATAACCCTGACACTCACACAGTAATGAATCTTAAACACTACTTCCACAGTATGACCCTCACGGAAAGAGGCTCACCGAACACTCTTAACGACCCCCACACATAACATCCCAGCAACAATGAGACATAAATAGTGTTTTGTTATACAAACTCATATACCAAGAGCTAAAATACTAAATATGAATCAGTGTAATGACACAAGACACCTGGCGTCACACCCAGGAACAACAGCAAACATTAATTTGTCTAAAGTTAATAATACATCACGTCGTGTTAATTACAACAGAGCCAATAATGTGAAATATATATATATATATATATATATATATATATACTTTATTATTATACAACCATAAATTATTGTGGAAATTTTGGAGTCAACAAATATATTTAATTCTGCAGGAATGTAAAGAGGGATCCACACAAATGATGGCAAATAAATATTTGATATTAATTGAACTGTATGATGAGTTTTTAATTACGAAATTGGTTGAAATATGCGATTTGAGCTGAACAGTGAATTATATGACATACGATCTGTATATGTTTATTAGATCACAGTACACAGAGACGCTGATATGAAAAGTTAATGAATAAACTGGCTAAATTCATGAATTACTAATGGATATACCACTTGAACGTATTTTATTATTGCTGGTACAATCTGTCAATTCATTGACCTAATTCCTTCCCTCTCACTCTTTGATCCAGAGTTACTCCTTTTATCTTCTTTTTTACCCCCTTTATCCATCCAGTTTCCAGCGAGTAAACGTGAATTTCCTCAGGTCATCTTGTAGGTTAAAGAGCTCGTGTGGGGGAGATACCAACACCCTAAGACACTTGAGTACATTCTGCTGTGTGTGCAGACAAAGAAGCAAGCTGCAGAATGTTCTTTATTGGCAGAGTGTTCCGCTTTAGAGCTTTATCACTTTATTATGGACATGACTTAATAAAAAGCTTCACAGAGCTGAACGTTGTGTCCATCTATATTACGGTCGAGATCATCCATTAAAAATTGTATTAAAAGTTCTCAATGCCGTCGTTGAATTAGAAAGCACTTTTCTGAGCGTTCGAAACTACGCCACTGAGCGTTTTGGAAGTCATCGGTGCCATTCCAGGATAAGAATGAGTTCAACAACTTTGGACATATGTATTACCCCCTTCAGAAATCCCTATGATGCTGCTATATATTATGTCTCTCAGTGTATAAATGGTCAGAGCTTACTTTAATTTCTCTTTTAGGGATTAAAGTAGTACTGACTAATGATGAAGATGCAGCCTTAATGACCCTCGTGCATTTGATAGACTTTAAATTCCATTCGTCTTGTGTTTACGTCTTGAACCTTATCTGCAGTAACATATACATAACTTTATTGAAATTAGTTCTAAGTTTTCTAATATATTCCTTGAATTTGTTTGATACTATGCATGTATGTACTATCAGATGTAACCCGCCATCTTGACTCCATATTGTCTTTCAACTATAAGTTTGTTTACGCAACTATATGTTTGTTTACGCTCAAAGGCCTAGCCTAGCCTAGAACAGAAATATTCATTTTGTGAAGAGGCTTAGATCGGGGAGAAATTCGAGAACTGAAATGCGTGATTGAACGCCCCTTTCCTTTTTACAGGACAACTGAATGTATCTAAAGGGGCCTCCATTGTGTCCTCTTCCGTAGACGTCTATGGTTTCACAGGGGCAAGCCCTACTAAATTTAACCAGCTGCCCAGCAGAAAAATAGTCACAAAGTTCATCTGTGCAGCATAAGTAAGCCTCACCAGGCCCTGGTGCCTCGGTCTATGTCCACTAAACAACTGTTGTTCCTGTTGACGTAGCAATAAACACCTAAGTGTTAATAGGTAACAGGAGGTACCTGAATGTTAATAAACTAGTTCCTCTCTTCCGCCTCTCATCATCTTTCCCTCCCAGTTGCCTGAAAGCATTTCCACAAAAGCCTTTTTTTCCTCTCTCCCACTTCCCTTCGTTCTGTCTCCCCTCTTGCATTCTCCATTATTGTTACTGCCTCTTTGAGTGGTGTACCATAAATATATTGCTAAGTCATGGCTATGAAATGAGGCAATGTAACAACTTTTTGATTTTTAAAATATATAGAATCTCTGAGTGTGTATATATATATATATATATATATATATATATATATATATATATATATATATATATATATATATATATATATATATATATATATATATATTGTCTTCAGAGAAGTTAGGGATAACTGCTGCTGCTGCTGAACACGCAACACAGTCATTAACAACAAAATAACTTTATTAAACCACTAATGACTGGATCGTCCTCATCACCAAATCATTAAGCAACCACACCCTCATCACCCGACAGCTTATACAACAACCTCAAATACAGTCAAACTACTCAACCACGCTCACTACCAGTATGAACCACGGCCTCGCCATACAAACAACAGTACCTTCTCCGCACAATTCCACTACTAACAACACTCTCCCCAGCCCAAAATTAAGCTAATCGCCACCAATACCAATCCACACCGACCAGCGCAATCACACCAACCCGCCACAAGTCAATAAACACCAGGAAGACAATCTCGGGGGGACAATATTTGCTGAGGGTTTCATTGGCAAGCAATATATTGGCCCGACTAGCAGTTTAATTGTTCCCGTGTTGACAATCATGCCTCTGTCTGGCTGGATTTTGTTCTATAACACCAGCTTGGGCGTAATTTAGCTGGGATGACGGTAAAATAGTTTGATATTAAGGGTAAACTATAGTAACTCCTAGATGTATCGGATTACAGTGGACCCCCGAGTTTCGTAAAAACTTCACTCCTGAAGTCTGCTCAAGTGCCATTACCGAACGAATTTACTCCCTTAAGGAAAAATTTCACGTAGGTTAGTCTATTTCAGACCCCCAAAAATACACTTCCACAAGAACTTACAAAATTATACTTACATAATTGCACGATTTCCGGGGTATTCGTTAACCGAGGGTCCACTGTATTTGTGTGTTTTGTATTCACACATGCGCTGTTGTAGACGCTTTCTTGGTTACAGTTTTTTGGAATTACATCTTTCTGATTACCTCAATTATCTATTCGAGATTATTTCTTTCTAATAAACGTTCAAAAATTATCTTTGTTGCTAATTCTTTGTAATTACATAAGTGATTATTTAAGAGTGTCACGTCCTCCCCCCCACACACACATGATATATATATATATATATATATATATATATATATATATATATATATATATATATATATATATATATGCAAGAAAACCACTATGAAAAAATAGAAGAATTCCAAGCGCTTTCGTGACTACTCACATTATCAAGGAACTATAACAGGAAACATATATATTTTGATATCACCTGTTTACTGTGATCTTTTTGCATCAATGGATACCACACGACTCTTCACAATGTTCTCGGTAAGCTTTCCTAATCATATTTCTTTTGTTTCCCATTTTTCTTCTGCACTGATCAAGTCACATAAGCTTAAAATTCGACTTAATTTTTAAAAGACTGTTTGAATGAACAAGTTTTGCCTATATCTCTTTTACCAAATAGACTCCTTGACATGAGAGATCGTCCTTTTGATGATTTTATGAGAATTATTCTTCAGAAACATATTGAAATTACTAAAATACAGGAGAAAGAAGCATTCAAAATATTGATAAACAAAAATACTCCTTTTATCAAGCTATTCCATCAGAATGGCAACATAGTATGTTGGATCATTGCTATAATAAACTCAGAAGAATTTGTAATAATCTCAAAACAAACTACAAAGAAAATTAGATAATTTAATTGAAAATAGTGATTGGACAAAGCACGCTAATAACAATTTTGTAATTAACTTATCAGATGAAATATTAGATAAAAATACAACTGCTGCTCTTGGTTTCGGTTTAAGTTTTGCAACTTCAAAAACTTAATAATGTTGAAATTGCAAAGCCTTTTGTAATTTAGAAAATCCTCTGATTTATCCACTGATGAAATTAATATTAGTAAGGGATGGTATATAGCTCAATGTTAAAACAAAATATTCCCAATTGCCCTCAAAGATTTTTTAAGTCTTATGATTCACTTTTGAATAATAAAAATTTGCGTCTTACTAAAGCAGATAAAATTAATGCAATTGTAATTATGAAAGAAACCGATTACCAAGATAAAATGAATAACCTCCTAGATGATTTTGAAACCTATTCTAAACTTAGAAAGAATCCTTAGAATCTGTCAACAGCAATTTCAATAAAACAATAAAACATCTATTGAAGGGCAAAGATGAATTAATTAAAAATTTACTTCCACTAATCCATCTTTACCTTATATGTATGGATTAATAAAAACACACAAACCTGGTAATCCTGTTAGACCAATTATTAGCTCTATAGGTTCAGTTTCTTATAAACTTTCTAAATGGCTTGTTGATATTTTGAGCCCAATTGTTGGAAAAATTTCTAATTTTAATGTTAAAAACAACTTAGATTTAGTTGATAAATTAAGCACCTTGACTGATTTAAATGATTTCAATATGGTTAGTTTTGATGTTACCTCCTTGTTTACAAAAGTTCCAGTTGATGATTTACTAAGGTTCTTATCTGAAGAACTGGTTAATTATGATTTACCATTGCCAGTTCCTACTATCATTAAACTTATTAAACTTTGTATTGTTGATGCAAAATTTGTATTTAATGATGAGTTTTACACTCAGAAGTTTGGTATGGCAATGGGAAATCCTCTTTCACCTGTTCTTAGTAACTATATATGGAATTTTTCGAAACAAGATTGCTTAACACTATCCTTCTCAATAGAGCTAAGTGGTATAGATATGTTGATGATATTTTGTGCCTTATGCCTAAGGAAGTAGATATAAACCATTTCCTTGTTAAATTAAATAGCTTAGCTCATTCTATAAATTTTACTGTTGAATTCGAAGTAAATAACTCATTGCCCTTCCTAGATGTTTTTATTATTAAGGGTAACATTGATTTTAAATTTAAAATTTACAGAAAACCTACAAATAATTGTTCCTATGTACACTATTACTCTTCACATCAAGATAGAGTTAAAGTGTCGGTTTTTTCTTCAATGTTTTTGAGAGCTTTACGTATTTGTAGTCCAGAGTTCATAGATGAAGAAATCTCTAAAATTTATGAAATAGCTAATGATTTAAAATACCCAAGAAACATAATTGATAAATCTTTTAAAATAGCTAGGAATACTTTTTACAATCCAAAAGGGACAACCAACCTTATTCAACCAAAAATATGTTGGTTCTCCCTTACCATGAAAACTTGTTGATATGCCTTCCTTTCTTAAGAATTTTAATATCAAAGTTGTATTTAAAAATCTTGATACAGTAAAAAGACTTTTGATAAAAATTCTCCCAAAATGCTGACGGATGTGTCTATAAGATTCCCTGTAAAATATGCGATAAAGTTTATTTTGGTCAAACTGGTAAAAGTCTTGAACTAAGATTAAAACAACATAAATATAGCATTAGAACTGGACAAGATTCTAATGCTCTATTTATTCATGTGAGAGATTTTAACCATCCAATTGATTTTCAAAATGCTGAGAAGGTTGTATCAAGCAAGTCCATGGTTGAGAGAAATATAATAGAATCATGTTTCATTAAAAGCAGTTTTGAAAATAATATGAATATTTCTTTTGGTTTATATAAATTGGATTCATTTATAATTAATAAAATTTGGCAAGAATTTAATAATAAATTGGACTAATCTTAATTCTTGGGAAGAGTTTCAGGTCCTTTCTTATTTTCCTCTTCACAGAGTCGTGAGATGTTACGCTACTGTGAGGTGTAGTCTTTGTTAGTGTGATGTGACTGTGAGGTGTAGTCTCGCCCCTTATATAAGCCCTTCTTGTCATGTTTCCTGTTATAGTTCCTTGATAATGTGAGTAGTCACGAAAGCGCTTGGAATTCTTCTATTTTTTCATAGTGGTTTTCTTGCATATTTTGATATCACCTGTTTACTGTGATCTTTTTGCATATATATATATATATATATATATATATATATATATCATTGGAACAGGACAAACGTCTAATGCTCTTTTTTTCATGATTATTGAAAGGCTTGTAGGCTGTATCAAGTACGTTCATGGTTGAGCGAAATATAATTAAATCAATTATTATTATAATCAAAAGCGCCAAACCTACCAGGGATAAATAAAGATGCAAACAAAATAGTATTGATTGCAATATGAATATGAGCTCTGGGTTTTATAAATTAGATTAATTTATAATAAACAGAATTTGTGAGGATTTTAAACTATGTCTGACATGTGACTCTCAAAGGAATACAAGAGACCTGTCTAAATCTTTACTACACTCTACGCTCAGTGAGTAGATTCCTACGTGAGCTTTATATTATTATTATTATTACTTGTAGTAGTAGTAGTACTAATAGCAGTAGCATACCTCTTGCATTGCATTTATAAATTATATCGTCTGTGTTCGTGATTTGTGTTGTCAAGTACAGTAGGCGTCAAGTACATCACCGCATTACCTAGGTCAGATTTTCACTTAAGATCAGCAGCTTCTCTGTGCCTTTATTTTCTTTCTGGCTTATCCCGTCTATGCAGAGAACCGAGACGGAGGCCAAGAAGAACATGTGTTGCCAAAGTGACTAGTGTTGAGTGAGAGTTTTGTGTGGGTCAATCAGCGGATCATCATGCTAGAACCAACGTTAGAATAAATCCTCACATTTCTCTTGTCAATTCTAATACCACCACCACCGTCGGATAGACAGGGAGTCGTAGATCAGATTAGTCTTGAGGAAATGGCTGGGCCGGCTGCCCTCGTCCCTTGTCAGACTGGAAGGAAATGCTGGAACATGTTCATGGGACATGTGTCCCTATGTCACATGATTTTTTCTGTGTGTTTTTTTTTTAATAAGGTAGTTAGTGTGTATTCATTGGCTTATTTTACTAGTTTTTGAAACTGCGATTGTCGCAGATGTGGCATTGAGTTGGTAAGTAGCACACATTGCAAAACACACACACACATAGCCAGGAGCTATGACTCGAACCCTGCAACCACAATTAGGTGAGTACACACACGATAAAGCTTATGGAGCACGGAGAGAGTGGGCCTAGTAGCGATCAGCAAAGAGGCAGGGTCAGCACACACACACAGACGTAACCAAAGTTGACAGGCACAAACTGCAAAAGGTCAGTAGGCCTTCTGCAGTGTTCCTCCATTCTTATGCAAAACGAAAGGAAACAAACCCGAAACTTGAAGTTCCATTGAGGCGGAAGACTGTGAGAGTTCTGAACGATTGAACAGCATGAGGAAGGCAGGCAGTGAGGGGCCAACGCAACACATGCATATAAAAAGCAGAAGCCTAATTGAAATTTAGAGGCTGGGGCCCAAGAGCTAGATTTCATTCCCCTCCCATCCCCGCAGACACAAACCCATTTCAGCCTAGGTGAGACTATACCATAATTACATTTAATAGCTAGCTGAACCTGGGGATATGTTCCACAAATTTTGTTTCGAGGTTTATGTAAAAACAATGAATAAATTGCTCCCTTTTTCATTGGGAGTTTAACAATGGCATTTTTATTGTATGACCAATTTATTTATTGCTGTATCATTTAACTCGGATCAGCCAGAGAATTGTTAAATTTACACGAATTGGAAGCGGTTGTATAGGAAAGTTCCCTGCATACAGTAATGCTGTATAAGTTGTAGAATATTAATACTTACTTAGGAAGCAAGTAAGACGGTGCTCATTGTTGTTGCATTAGTGTGACCAACACTTGTCAGTGTGACGATATAACAGACAAAAAAAAAGATTGAGAAATTAAAAAGAAATTAGCATACATTAAAACATGATATACACTTAAAAATATAAATAATTAAATCCAACTGTACTTTCCAAACCCTGAACAGGACGTGTGTTTACTTTAATCTCTAATATAATGATGATTATAAACAGAAGGGTGGACAAGGGGCTCGAACTGTGGTCCGTGAATTGACAGTCCTATGATCTACTGTCTAGGATAACCCAGGCCTCTAACACAGTATTACTTCAGAATCCTACCCAATAGAGGCTTGGGTTAGCCTAGAACAGTGATTCTCAAAGTGGGCAGTACCGCCCCCCTGGGGATGGTGGAATTTTGAGGAATTTTGAATTTGCGGTAAACCTAATATCAAGAAAGAGGTGTGTTCCTATGTGTGGTTGTGAGCTAGGGATATGGTTGGGAGCTAGGGATGTGGCCTGGGAGCTAGGGATGTGGCCTGGGAGCTAGGGATGTGGCCTGGGAGCTAGGGATGTGGCCTGGGAGCTAGGGATGTGGCCTGGGAGCTAGGGATGTGGCCTGGGAGCTAGGGATGTGGCCTGGGAGCTAGGGATGTGGCCTGGGAGCTAGTGATATGGCCTGGGAGCTAGGGATGTGGCCTGGGAGCTAGGGATGTGGCCTGGGAGCTAGGGATGTGGCCTGGGAGCTAGGGATGTGGCCTGGGAGCTAGGGATGTGGCCTGGGAGCTAGGGATGTGGCCTGGGAGCTAGTGATATGGCCTGGGAGCTAGGGATGTGGCCTGGGAGCTAGGAATGTGGCCTGGGAGCTAGGAATGTGGCCTGGGAACTAAGGGAGCGGCAGCCTGAAAAAGTTTGGGAAGCAGTGACCTAGAAGGTAGAGCGTCGGATTTATTTAAACAATTTTGATTGCTAGTGTGCAGGTAAACTGTATCCTTAATACCCCAGGTACACTCGGCAGATTTTAAACCCTCCCGTTCATAAAATAACTAAATTAAAATAGGTTTTCGGAGAGATGTGGAGAGTACCTCCATGACAGGGAAACCGCTGGGTAACGGGCTGCAAGGGATGAAAGAAATAGGGAAGTCAAGTTTGAGTTGGTCAAGTGTGTGTGTGTGCGTGTTCCCTAATTGCACTAGACACTGGTCTTTAAATATTGGAAAAGCATTCACATGAAAATATCTCTGGTTACGTATTCGTGAGAGTTCTCATTCACCTGGCAGCCAAGGCTTCCTCCTGGCCAGGTACACCTCGTAGAGTTAGTTCTTCACCTGCTACCAAGGTTACCTCATGGTTGGGTACACCTCGTAGAGTTAGTTCTTCACCTGTCACCAAGGTTACCTCATGGTTGGGTACACCTCGTAGAGTTAGTTCTTCACCTGCCACCAAGGTTACCTCATGGTTGGGTACACCTCGTGAGTTAGTTCTTCACCTGCTACCAAGGTTACCTCATGGCTGGGTACACCTCGTAGAGTTAGTTCTTCACCTGCCACCAAGGTTACCTCATGGCTGGGTACACCTCGTAGAGTTAGTTCTTCACCTGCTACCAAGGTTACCTCATGGCTGGGTACACCTCGTAGAGTTAGTTCTTCACCTGTACCAAGGTTACCGCTGTCCTCTGAGTAGTTCTTCACCTGCTGAGGTTACCTCATGGCTGGGTACCTCGTAGAGTTAGTTCTTCACCTGCCACCAAGGTTACCTCATGGCTGGGTACACCTCGTAGAGTTAGTTCTTCACCTGGCTGCTACCCGAAGAGTTTCAGCCACCACTGGCTGGGTACACCTCGTGGAGCTAGTTCTTCACCTGCCACCATAGAAAGTAGCTGCCACAGGCATTAACATTATCTCTGACAATAATCCCTGAAGTCATCTTCATACAGAGGCAAATATGAGTAATAATATATTTACTGTCCTTCTGCAGGACCAAGATTGACTGTGTAATACTTGTACAAAGTACTATATGTCTTATAGCTCAAGTATCATCTGTCTCAACTCGATATATAACCTATCTCCTACCATTTACTACACCACTAGTTAAGGTCTTAGTCATGTCACAGTCTGCTTCAGAGGGACTTTTCTCATTGATATTTGATAATTTCTTGTGATTTTGTTTATACTCAATAATTTCCACCTAACTCTCCAAGACATTAGTGAAGCCTGGTGTTGTCGAGGCGCAACTGCCATAAATTTTCAACTGTTGTTATTATTATTATTAGTATTAGTATTATTATCGTTATTATTATTACATTCATAAAGGGGAAGGGGAGCGCCAAGCCCGTGGGAGTCATATAGGGCCTAGGGAAATTTGAGGCCGTCAGACTGCCCAAGTGAAGGTCAGATCCAATTCTGTAGATCAAAAACTCTTGGCGAGCATCAAGGCACCAGTGATTATACACCAAACAAACTTGTGCCCTTAGCAAGAGTTATTACTCAAGATCTTTTGGTGAGGTTGTTGAAAGGACGAATTTTCTCTCCTTGCCATTTCCTTTTCTTAATCTTTATTTGTCTCGTTGCGTCTGATTCATTCAGTCTATTTCCTGCTCTCTCTCTTTCTGCCTTTCCTTCTTCACCCATCATTTAATTACAAGCCTTGCTGGTTCACTCCCCAAACCATTACACTCTCTCTCTCTCTCTCTCTCTCTAGGTAAGTGCTGCATAAAAGACCAACTTAGCCTCACCAAACAGGGGCAGTACTCTGGCGTGCACCCTTGCTCTCACTCGCTCCTCTGCCTCTCACTCGCCTCCTCACCTGCCTCTCACACTCTCAAGATCTCATTACTCTTCCCCTCACACACACGCCGGTTTCACTTTTACGTTTTTTAAAAGGATTAAAGTAGCGCTTTTTTTTTTAATTTTAGCCATATGAACCTCGGATAATTCTGGAAAAATATATATCATTATTGACGTATATACATTTAAAAACAAAAGAGTTATTTACTGGCGTATGTGGATATGTATAAGAGTTTTACCTGAGGTACATTTATTCTCTTTCTGAGGATGAGAGTTTCCAGAGTCCAGTTCTAGAGGTGGTACCTCCATACAGACATACATATATATGTATTATATATATATATATATATATATATATATATATATATATATATATATATATATATATATATATACGTAATATATGTGATAAAAACTAACATTGCATATTCATATACATGTTAAATAAAAACAAGTATATAACGGTATATAAAGTAGTAGTAAACGATCTTAGTAAATACCATCATACTCTCAGCTAAGTGACGTCATTACCCTCACTTAAAACTCTTTAATCTCACTACTTATCTATATTTTTGTAGTGTTGTTCACATTGGTACTTACTGGTGTGTACTCACCTAGTTGTGGTTGCAGGGGTCGAGTCACAGCTCCTGGCCCCGCCTCTTCACTGGCCGCTACTAGGTCACTCTTCCTGCTCCATGAGCTATATCATACCTCTTCTTAAAGCTATGTATGGACCCTGCCTCCAGTACATCACTTCCCAGACTATTCCACTTCCTGACAACTCTGTGACTGAAGAAATACTTCCTAACATCTCTGTGATTCATCTGAATCTTCAACTTCCAATTGTGACCCCTTGTTGCTGTGTCCCATCTCGGGAACATCCTGTCTCTGTCCACCTTGTCAATTCCTCTCAGTATTTTATATATCGTTATCATATCCCCTCTCTCTCTCTCCTGTCCTCCAGTGTCGTCAGGTCAATTTCCCTTAACCTCTCCTCGTAGGACATACCCCTTAACTCCGGGACTAGTCTTGCTGCAAACTTTGCACTTTCTCTAATTTCCGTACGTGCTTGGCTAGGTGTGGGTTCCAAACTGGTGCTCCATACTCCATACACAGTGTACAGGATCCTGAAAGATTCCTTATTGAGTTGTCGGAATGCTATTCTTAGGTTTGCTAAGCTTCCATATGCTGTAGCAATTATTTGGTTGATGTGCGCCTCAGGAGTTGTGCCCGGTGTTGTACTCACCCCAAGATCCTTTTCCTTGAGTGAGGTTTGTAGTCTCTGGCCCCTTAGACTGTACTCCGTCTGCGATCTTCTTTGCCCTTTCCCAATCTTCATGACTTTGCACTTGGTGGGGTTGAACTGCAGGAGACAGTTTCCGGACCAGGCTTGCAGCCTGTCCAGATCCCTTTGTAGTTCTGCCTGGTCCTCGTCCGACTGAATTCTTCTCATCAACTTCACATCATCTGTAAACAGAGACAGTACTCACCTAATTGTGGTTGCAGGGGCGAGACTCAGCTCCTGGCCCCGCCTCTTGCTGTCCTACTGGCTCTGCTCTCCCTTCTCCATGAGCTTTATCATACCTTTCTTAAAACATGTATGGTTCCTGATATTTCTGTCATTCCTTCTGATACTCTGTGTGTGTGTGTGTGTGTACTCACCTAATTATGGTTGCAGGGGACGATTCATAGCGCCTGGCCCCGCCTCTTCACTGGTCGCCACTAGGACCACTCTCTCCCTGCTCCAGGAGCTTTATCATACCTCTTTTTAAAGTGTGTGTATGTCTGTGTGAATGTATGAACATATGTATGTATTTATATATGTCGTGCCGAATAGGAAAAAACTTGCGATTTTGGCTTAAATAGCAACGCTCTATATATATATATATATATATATATAATATATATATATATATATAATATATATATATATATATATATGGTTGTGTGTGTGTGTGTTTACTCACCTAGTTGTGGTTGCAGGGGTCGATTCATAGCTCCTGGTGTGTGTGTGTGGAACACACAAGAGCTCCCAGCATTTCCAGCAGTACTTTCAACAATACCTCAAGAGAATTCTTCGATTCATAAGTAACTTATCTCTTTCAAATTTATCTTAGAAACATTTCTCAAGCGACGAGTTTTAACGCATTAAGCTCTCACACAAGAACAAGTTCTTATCTGAGGAAAAGTTCCTCCGGCACCCGTGTTTTATCGGGTTAAATTCTCTTAGACAAACAAAACTTTTCAGCTTCCTGCACTCTCCATGTTTCAGCGTGCTTAATCTCCTTTTCACCAGACGTAAATAATACTTTTAACTGGATTTTGGTATTTATGTGTTTGTGAGGTGTGTGTGTGGACCTACGGAGAGATATTATCTGGTCCCATCGCCTTTGAGGTTACGTCGCTCACATAGTGGCTTCTTCACCTCCCCAGTCGTATGTATTGTGTCCAAGTGTCGCTGGTGCACCCTACCACTTAGGTTTGTTGGTAGCGTCCTGTCGCCTCTGAAACTACTTCCTTAAATCTCTTGCTGAGCTCCTCACATACTTCCTGGTCATTCCTTGTTAGCTCCCCTCCTTTTTTTCGGCCTAAGCAACTGGTATTTAATTATTGTCTACCTCCTGATGTGACTATATAACAACTTAGGGTTTGATCTGGATTTCGATGCTACGTTATTCTTAAATTGTCATTAAGCCTCTCTCTTTACCCTTGCATACTCGTTACTGCCTCTTTTTCTAACCTCCTTGTTTTCCCGAGTTCTTTGCCTTCTATACATTTCCATGCTCTAGCACATTTACCTTTGGACTCTCTACACCTCTGGGCAAACCATGGCTCATTCTGGTCTTCCCACTATTTATTTTGATACTGGCTGCTAATTTCTCCTCTGCCTCCCTGCACTTTCTGGCCACATATTCCATCATCTCATTCAAGGTCTCTCCCTCTTGTATTCTTTCCCACTATACCTCATTCAGGAATTACCTTATGCCTGTGTGGTCCTTTCTTTTGAAATCTGGCTTCTCACATCCTTCCTGTGCTGCTTCACACTCTACACACTCAAAACTCAAGACCATATAATATCTTCTATGTCAAAACTATTCAGGGTGAATACAAGGTCCATCCTTGCTGGTTCTTCCTCTCCTCTTCTCTCTTTCAATCAAGTTGTGTTCTTAACATGTTGGTGCATCAATTTCTCCATTATCATCACCAGCATCATAGCCCTCCACGTTTCTGTTCTCCCGTGTGGCTCCAGGTTCTCCCAGTCATTCTCTTGTGGTTAAAGTCAACTATGATCAGTAGCTTTGCCCTGCTCATGTGAGCCCTTTTGGCCACCTCAGCTAGTACTGCTTTGTTGTTTTTATCACATTATTGTCTTGATTCCTTGCTGTTTAGTAGAGGGTTGTATATTACTGTTATCACTACCCTGGGATCCCTGCTACTTCTCCTCCTCCTCATTTTCCTCTGTTCCCTCTGTTCGTGGTAACTGTAGATGGGTCAAAGGATGGACAGAGTTCGTGAGGGTTGGGTATATGGGATAGGAGTGGGGGTCGTGGGTTTTTTGCTCTGGAGGAGTCGGGATGCTGGATTTAAATGCGGATGAATGGAAAGGTTGGTTTGAAAGGATGCATGGAGTCTGGGGGGTTGCGGTGATGGGCAGTGAAGAAAGTACACTTGTGCTGAGGGAATGGGGACTGTGGGTGTGGAAAGGGGATTGGAATATGACTTGTTTTGGGTTATTGTTTGAGTGGGAAAAAATGCTAGGGCGTGAGGTATGTATGTGTGTGTGTGTGTGTGTGTGTGTGTGTGTGTGTGTGTGTACTCGCCCATTTGTGACTGCAGGGGTTTGTTCACAGCTCTCGGCCCCAGCCTTTTCGCTAGTCGCTATTAGGCCCGCTCTCTCCCTGCTCCAAAAGCGTCATCTTAAAGCTATGTAGGGATCCTTCCGCCGTTACTTCACTCTCTATTGTGTACTCACCTATTTGTGATTGCAGGGGTCGAGTCATAGCTCCTTGCCCAGCCTCGTCACTGGCCGCTACTGGGTCACTCTCCCTGCGCCATGAGCTTTATCATACCTCTTCTTAAAGCTATGAATGGATCCTGCCTCCACTACATCGCTTCCAAAACTATTCCACTTCCCGACAACTCTGTGACTGAAGAAATACTTCCTAACATCTCTGTGATTCATCTGAGTCTTCAACTTCCAACTGTGTCCCCTTGTTGCTGTGTCCCATCTCTGGAACATTCTGTCTCTGTCCACCTTGTCAATTCCTCTCAGTATTTTATATGTCGTTATCATGTCCCCACTATCTCTCCTGTCCTCCAGTGTTGTCAGGTCTATTTCCCTTAACCTCCCCTCGTAGGACCTACCCCTTACCTCCGGGACTAGTCTTGTTGCAAACCTTTGCACTTTCTCTAGCTTCTTTACGTGCTTGGCTATGTGTGGGTTCCAAACTGGTGCTGCATACTCCAATATGGGTCTAACGTACACAGTGTACAGTGTCCTGTGTGTGTGTGTGTGTGTGTGTGTGTGTGTGTGTGTGTGCGTGTGCATGTGTGTGTACTCACCTAATTGTACTCACCTAATTGTGGTTGCAGGGGTCGAGACTCAGCTCCTGGCCCCGCCTCTTCGCTGTCTGCTACTGGGTCTCTGCTCTCCCTGCTCCATGAGCTTTATCATACCTTGTCTTAAAACTATGTATGGTTCCTGCCTCCACTATATCTTTCTAGTCCATTCCACTTCCTGACTACTCTGTGGCTGAAGAAATGTTTCCTGACATCCCTTTGACTCATCTGAGTCTTCAGCTTCCAGTTGTGTCCCCTTGTTTCTGTGTTCCTCTCTGAAACAACCTGTCACTATCTACCTTGTCAATTCCCGCAGTATTTTGTATGTCGTTATCATGTCTCCTCTGACCCTTCTTTCCTCCAGTGTTGTTAGTCCTATTTCCCTCAACCTTTCTTCATAAGACAGACCCTGAGTTGTGGAACTAACCTTGTCGCAAACCTTTGCACTTTCTCTAGTTTCCTTACGTGCTTGACCAGGTGTGGGTTCCAGACTGGTGCTGCATATTCTAGTATGGGCCTGACGTACACGGTATACAGTGTCTTGAACGATTCCTTGTTAAGGTAACGGAACGCTAATCTAAGGTTTGCCAGACGCCCATATGCTGCCGCAGTTATCTGGTTGATGTGTGCCTCCGGAGACGTGCTAGGCGTTATACTCACTCCAAGGTCTTTCTCCTTTTCCGAGGTTTGTAGCCTTTGTCCGCCTAGCTTGTACTCTGTCAGCGGTCTTCTTTGCCCTTCTCCGATCCTCATGACTTTGCATTTGGAGGGATTGAATTCGAGAAGCCAACTGCTAGACCAGATGTCGAGCTTGTCCAGGTCTGTTTGCAGCCCTGCCTGGTCCTCTTCTGATGTGATTCTCCTCATTATTTTCACATCATCCGCGAATAGAGACACTTCTGAGTCTATCCCATCCGTCATGTCATTTACATAAACCAGGAATAACACTGGTCCTAGGACTGACCCTGCGGTACACCACTCGTCACAGGCGCCCACTGTGATACCTCACCACGCACCATGACCCGTTGTTGCCTCCTTTGAGGTATTCCCTGATCCATTCCAGTGCCCTTCCTGTTATACCTGCTTGTTCTTCCAACTTCTTTACTAATCTCATGTGAGGAACTGTGTCGAAGGCCTTCCTGCAGTCCAGGAAAATGCAATCAACCCACCCTTCTCTCTCCTGCCTTACCTCTGTTACTTTATCATAGAACTCTAGGAGGTTTGTTACACAGGATTTGCCTTCCCGGAATCCATGCTGTCTGGTGTTTATTATCCTGTTCCGCTCAAGGTGTTCCACCATTCTTTTCCTGATGATTTTCTCCAGGACTTTGCACACTATACATGTAAGTGACACCGGTCTATAGTTTAGTGCCTCTTTTCTGTGTGTGTGTGTGTGTGTGTGTGTGTGTGTGTGTGTGTGTGTGTGTGTGTGTGTGTGTGTGTGTGTGTGTGTGTGTGTGTGTGTGTGTGTGTGCTCGCGCGTCATGGGATACTTTTGAAAACTTTTAAGTAAAGTTAAAAATAGCGGAAAGTTTGGGTGCCACAAATTTGCCCCCGAATATATAAGAGCTGCTGGTGGGCATTTTTAACAACTTTTTCTTAACTTGCTTTAACTTTCTTTCTCTGGTGAACTAACTCTAAAATGAACACAAATATATTTACAAAAATACACATACAGTTTGTCGCATTTACATAAACGTGTGTGTTTGTGAGAGTACTTTCCTATCTACACTTTCCTGTTTGTAGTAGTTGAGTCATAGCTCCAGTCTCTCCTCGTCTCGCGGAGCCGATAGTACTTAATCTTAGGGTAAGGTACGGAGTCTCAGGGTAAGGTATGGAGTCTGCCTCCATCATGTCTATCTAGGTATACCTGGAGGGTATTCCGGGCGTCAACACCCCCGCGGCGCGGTCCACGACCAGGCCTCCCGGTCCACGACCAGGCCTTCCGGTCCACGACCAGGCCTTCCGGTCCACGACCAGGCCTTCCGGTACACGACCAGGCCTTCCGGTCCACGACCAGGCCTCCCGGTCCACGACCAGGTCTCCCAGTCCACGACCAGGCCTCCCGGTCCACGACCAGGCCTTCCGGTCCACGACCAGGCCTTCCGGTCCACGACCAGGCCTCCCGGTCCACGACCAGGCCTCCCGGTCCACGACCAGGCCTCCCGGTCCACGACCAGGTCTCCCAGTCCACGACCAGGCCTCCCGGTCTACGACCAGGCCTCCCGGTCCACGACCAGGCCTCCTGTCCACGACCAGGCCTCCCGGTCCACGACCAGGCCTCCCGGTCCACGACCAGGCTTTCCGGTCCACGACCAGGCCTTCCTGTCCACGACCAGGCCTCCCGGTCCACGACCAGGCCTCCGGTCCACGACCAGGCCTCCCGGTCCACGACCAGGCTCCGGTCCACGACCAGGCCTCCCGGTCCACGACCAGGCCTCCCGGTCCACGACCAGGCCTTCCGGTCCACGACCAGGCCTCCCGGTCCACGACCAGGCCTCCCGGTCCACGACCAGGCCTCCCGGTCCACGACCAGCCTCCGGTCCACGACCAGGCCTCCCGGTCCACGACCAAGCTCCAGGTCCACGACCAGGCCTCCCGGTCCACGACCAGGCCTCCCGGTCCACGACCAGGCCTCCCGGTCCACGACCAGGCCTTCCGGTCCACGACCAAGCCTCCAGGTCCACGACCAGGCCTCCCGGTCCACGACCAGGCCTCCCGGTCCACGACCAGGCCTTCCGGTCCACGACCAGGCCTCCCGGTCCACGACCAGGCCTCAGTTCCTGACATCACCGTGATCATTGATGTCATTAATTTCCAACTGTATTCCGGTCTAATGTATTTTAAAATCTTTTCATATCCATCCTACCAAGTCCTATGAGTACCTTGTATGTCATAATCATGTCTCACTTCACGCAACTGATGTCGATGTGGTAGATTATTTTAAGTCTCTCATCTTAGATCCTTTACTTTAGCTGTGGGACTAGTCTCGTTGCAAATCTTTGCAAGTTTTTCATGCTGGTGCGGCGTTTCTAAAAACGCGCCTGACCAACGTCGTGTAAAGCTTTGTAAATGACTCTTTGTCCATGTTCCTGAAGGTTAATCTTAGCTAGCCACGCTTTTGTCGTGTGTGTGTGTGTGTGTGTCGGGGTGTGTGTGTGTGTGTGTGTGCGAGAGATATTTTCTTGATATAATTTTCAATAAAAAATATTAAAAAATATGATAATCGTAAAATGATATAAACACACATACGGGTGGGTCCAACCTTCAGGTTTCCAGTCCTCGGAAGAATGTGAATTTCTCAACCTGGCAGCAAGAAGAACAAGCATACATCACCAGACACCGTTTTGGGTCACGAGGTCACAGAGGAAGTCAGGTCGGGAGGTCACAGAGGAAGTCAGGTCGGGAGGTCACAGAGGAAGTCAGGTCGGGAGGTCACAGAGGAAGTCAGGTCGGGAGGTCACAACACCAAACAAAAGAGGTTCTGAGGTTTGTGAGTGAGACAAAGAGGGTTCAGTAGCCCATGCAAGGGAAACAAACACAAAAAGTCGTGTCTTTGTTGTGAGAGATGTGGGAGGTCCACACAAGAGAGGAGACAAAATGCTGAAGACAAGAACAATCTGCTTGCTAAGACGACCCACAGAGAAAATGAGACTGAGACAGTTTGAAGACGACCCTGAGAAGAGACTGAGACATTATGAAGACGACTCAGAGACACTGAGACATACGTGACTCTTCAATCTTCAGACAAAAGACATATGATCACAGGTCCTATGTCAGTCTAAAGATGACCTCTAAATCGAAGCCTAAACCCCTTATGACCCGAGACACTATGACAATTTGAACATAACACAGAGACAGAGACAACCTGAATATAAACACAAATTAAAACGAGACGAACGAACCCTTAACATTACAAAACAAAACTGAAACACTACCCACAGAAAAAAAAAAAAAACTTCAAACTTTAAACCGTGATAGATGAAGAAGACAGATGAAGAAGGCTTCGCCAGTAAGACTCAGAGCCTCAGCATCTTCCAGCATCTTCCAATCTTATCCTCAAACGAGTGTAAATGATTCCCGTGCATCTGTTTATATTAAAAGAACAGTTATCCTAAGAACACCTTCGCAGTTTCCGATAATACAAAAAAGAATATTAGAAACAATTGAAAAAAAAAATTGAAATGCGATAGTCCACGTTGAGAACAAAATCCAATTTTGGATGACAAACTGAAAAGAAATGTCTTTATACAGAGTGAGAATTGAGAAAAATATATCGACAGGAAGTCCTAAGTGACGCCAAAATTTCAGAATTCTCTTCTTCAAGGCTATGAGTCCCCAGTCACCACCAGAGGTTTATATATATATATATATATATATATATAACAGAACAAGAGATGTGACTGACTCCCTGATTGTTATACAAACACCAGCAACAGCTATAACTGACGTCATTATTTCAATAAACTTCCTGTATTTACTCAAACTCGGTGGACAAGTTTTTTAAACGGTGCCTTTCATGGTAATCCTTTCTTGAAGATTAAAAACTTGGAGAAAAAGAAAGTTTAAATTTTTAGAAAAGTGTTTTTCCTGCGTGTGTGTTGGGCAGGTGTGTCATCACCAGGTGTGTCTACAACAGGTGTGACTTCAATATGTGTGTCTTGAGCAGGAGTGTCTTCAGCAGGTTTGACTTCAGCAGGTGTGTCATCACCAGGTGTGTCATATATATATAGTTACACACCCTACTGGGTTTTCTTATATATATATATATATATATGTGTGTGTGTGTGTGTGTGTGTGTGTGTGTGTTTGTGTGTGTACAGCATAATACCCTAATAAAATACAGACATTTACAAACACAGACTTATACAAACAGATGTATGTATACACAAACCTGCATCAACATATTTAACATGCTTAGCGAAGCTGTGTTAGCACTGCCTTTCAGAAGCTTTGAGAAGGCAATGTCACAGCCACATGAATATTACGTTAGGTGAACCCAGGTAGGTAGGTAGCGTGTGTCTGAATGAAGAACTGAGAACGGAGGATCGAACTTCCGCCACTCCTTGCGTTGAATGACCCACACGTGAATATAGTGCTTTGGGTAAATAACTAATAAATCAGACGTGCGTGAGATGCTTCGGAGTAGAACTAAAGTTTGATTTTCAGCTGAGAATTGAGAACACAAAGAGGCACTCGAAGTCACTCAACTCACAACATACCTAATCATCTTTCACAGACCCGCGTCAGGAAACACTTGTCCTGTTTCCTGACAAACCTGACCTAACCTAACCTGAAGACCAGCGTCAGGAAACACTTGTCCTGTTTCCTGACAAACCTGACCTAACCTAACCTAAATTGACACAATGAAGAACAAGGCAAACGTACTAGAATACAATAGCAATCTAAACATGACATCCTAAACTTATTTCTACGAAATCCATGGAAACATTAATAATACAATGAAAATATATTTAGGAATTGGCCACACGACAAGGTGTGAGAAATAAGAGGGTAAGGAGGAAGCTGGAAACTGGACAAGTATCTTCACCAGGTGAGGTAAATTATGTAATTCTTTTTAAACAGGTCCCAAAAATGACAAATTAACGCCGTGCTTTAGGTGGCGCAGGATGGAGGGCAGAGTGCTGAAAAGCACGTCCTACCTAAAAGACGTCCTGCCTAAAAGACGTCCTGCCTAAAGCAGGACGTCTGGCCAACCTAAAGTGGGGAGATAAAACGTGGAAAAATACGGGATGTTACAGGAACGAATTTCCTCCACTAAAACGTTAAAAAGAATGAGGAGAGATGTTATATAGGCGAAGCTGAACCTCAAATTTACCCACAAGAAAGGAGATACTGAAGGAAATCGATTTTAGTCCATTAGGCTCCAGTGACTACTGTAACTGGAGGCTCCGCTTACTAGCAGCAGTTCAGAGACAGTGAAGATGGAAATAAAGACAAATATCGGGTTATAGACGGCATCCTTTCTGAAATGTTTAGAGACGGATTTACAATGAAAGATGCCATTCTAAAGGTTTCCCCTAATTATGCAAGGAACTTAAGTAATTTGACTAGTAAAAGTGAATGAAAATCCGGAAGATAAAGGTTTGGAAAGAAACAAACGGAGACAGGGGAGTCTAAATACTGGAAACAAACACAGTGACTAGGAGTGAATAATCTTTTAGCTAGGATGGAAGTGGGAGTAGATGCGAGAGCAAGACGCTTCCTAATGCATGAGTATCCCAGGTATCCCAGCCTTTTCTGCACTATCTCCGCTAAGAAAATAACAAAATATCAGATCTAAAAAAAAAAAAAGGAAAGCCTAATGATAATACAAAATTAAGTTTACCAGTTTCTTTCTAGAGTTATGGTAAGATAACTCTGGCTTTTGTTGTGTTTGCTGTACCGCTTGTGACGTAGACAACACGAGAATAAGTAGGTGACCCAAGACACAGACACGAGAATATGTAGGTGACCCAAGACACAGAAACGAAGTAGCATCGATCACAGCCGAGACAACGAGACAAGAAAGAACTCGTCGTGGAAGCTATTTGACAAGGGTGAGGCCTTCTTAGTAAGCCAAGAGAAAAGATCGACGACACATGAGTGATGACCCGAGAGAGAGAGAATATTCAATGTAGCATTAATAATGAAAAGACAAGAAGCCTCCCTGACATGTATTCCCGTCAAGGTTAAGGAGGTTGTTGTTGTTGCAACGTCGATAGGTAAGTGGACAGAAATCCACAATAAGACTTTGCTCAAGGTTTCATTAGACTTTGAGAAAAACTCTCTTCTTAGACCGAAACATTTGTGTCTTTGACCACATATTGAAGGAGAACAGTCAACGAAAAAAAATAACAGACATCGGGGAACACCATCAACGAACAGACAAATGCGTGAATATACACACCGTGAACTGTGTGTTTTTCACTGTGTATAAACTGAGAGCTTACTTAAATCCTTATTTTAAGAATTAAAGTGTTCTTGATGCGTAGCGAACAGGCAGCTGCAGCCTTAATGACCCCCGTATACTTGATAGGCTTTAAAACCCCTTTAGCCAACCCTGTTACCAAAAACCGCACGTTTTTCTAGTCTGCCACATGAAGCATGAGAAGGAAGGGCGGATTCCTAGACTTCCAGGGTAACGTCAGACACGGTGCCACACCTGAGGCACCGTGTCGAAGTTATACAAAGTAAGAAACAGTGAATGGTAATATAATTACGAGCGGTCTCGGGATCTCTGAAGGGGTTTATACAACTCCTGAGGAAGATCAGATAATCGGGAGTGTTCCAAGGAGGGGGAGGGTGACATTAGTTACTTGGATCAAGAGCCCTTCACCGTCATCACGGCGCCTTTCTTCAAACTTTCAGTCCTTCGTGTTTTTATACGTTGTACTAATCAATGTTAGATAAATGGACACACATGCAATTAATGTGACATTTATTGTGGCAACGTTTCGCTCTCCAGGAGCTTTGTCAAGCTGTTACAAACATTACAGTGACACAGGGTATATATATATATATACAGAGGTACCACGTGAGATGAAAGGTAGTAGTAGTGGTATATACTCTCGGTGTCCTTGTAATGTTTGTAACGACTTTACAAAGCTCCTGGAGAGCGAAACGTTGCAACAGTAAAATGTCCATTTACTTAACATTTTGTGGGTAATTCTACCATTATTAGTAACGGTAGTAATCAGATCCTTGTACCAGCAATATATATCTTATAAACTTGTGTACCATTTTGCATAATGAATGAAGAACAGAAATCAACAAAAGACTTCAAGAAATGGCGAGAGAAGATCCCGATTTCCAGGACCCAGGACCCGTGGCTTGTCTTACCCCGTGGCGAGACAAGCCACAGGTTCTGGAGTTATGCTACAAGAGTAACAACAGGAGGAATGAGGGGGGGAAGTTTTGTTAAGAGTAAGGTAGCGTGGTGACAACAGCCACCTCCACTCGTATATATATAACAATGATTTCGACTAACAGAAGCCAGTGTGTCACATCGATGTGTCTACAGATTCTTTTTTATACATAGAATATGCCACGGGAAAGGTCAACTGTCCACTTACTAGTGACATCAGCCATTACAATGAAAGTCAAGCCTACAGGTTATTCTTAGAATGTCACACTAATTTTAACACGGTACTCCACAAGGGAGTACCGTGACTCCACAGGGGAGTACCGTGACTCACAGTGGAGTACCGTGACTCCACAGGGGAGTACCATGACTCCACAGGGGAGTACCGTGACTCCACAGGGGAGTACCGTGACTCCACAGGTAGTACCGTGACTCCACAGGGTAGTACCGTGACTCCACAGGGGAGTACCGTGACTCCAGGGGAGTACCGTGACTCCACAGGGAGTACCGTGACTCCACAGGGAGTACCGTGACTCCACAGGGGAGTACCGTGACTCCCCAGGGTGTACCGTGACTCCACAGGGAGTACGTGACTCCACAGGGGAGTACCGTGACTCCACAGGGAGTACCGTGACTCCACAGGGTAGTACGTGACTCCACAGGGAGTACCGTGACTCCACAGGGAGTACCGTGACTCCACAGGGTAGTACAGTGACTCCACAGGGAGTACCGTGACTCCACAGGGAGTACCATGACTCCACAGGGAGTACCGTGACTCCAAGGGTAGTACCGTGACTCCACAGGGTAGTACCGTGACTCCACAGGGTAGTACCGTGACTCCACAGGGGAGTACCGTGACTCCACAGGGAGTACCGTGACTCCACAGGGGAGTACCGTGACTCCACAGGGGAGTACCGTGACTCCACAGGGGAGTACCGTGACTCCACAGGGTAGTACCGTGACTCCACAGGGTAGTACAGTGACTCCACAGGGGAGTACCGTGACTCCACAGGGGAGTACCGTGACTCCACAGGGGAGTACCGTGACTCCACAGGGGAGTACCGTGACTCCACAGGGGAGTACCGTGACTCCACAGGGGAGTACCGTGATTCCACAGGGAGTACCGTGGTTTGAGATTAATGGGAAGGTAACCCAAAGAAAAATCTGGAATTTCAAAACAGAAGGTCTGTAACTAACTTGAGCTGACTTATACTATTACCGCTCTAACTTAAGATGACCCCACACTATCGGTACTGTCACTAACTTAAGCTCATCCAGGCTATTGCTTGTGTAACTTTGGCGGTTAATGGGATTTATATCCTATCGAGTACACGAGGGTCATTAAGTCTACATGTCACATGTTCAACACCAGTCAAGATTAATAATTAAAAGTATTTTCAATTATACTCGAAGCATATATACACTGAGCGACATACACCCCTCGTATATATCCTGTGTGACTTCTAGATCTACTCTTATCATTGCTATTAAGTCTCTACCTAAACAAACATAATCTATGCTATTATGTTTATAATTAAAGCTGACTAACATCGTCAACTCCCACCGCATCAACATCAACATCAACACCAATATTCCTCAAAATAATACATTTCACTAGAAATAAACACATTAATTATCATTTAAATGAGATTTCTGAAGTTTAGCTTTTACGAGGTAATGGAAAGGCAACATACAAACGTAAGGCTGTGGGTAATTTTTTGAGGGGATATTAGAAGCGTACCTTCAGGGCAAGTACAGCAATAAGCGTACGTAAATACGCATGTTGTGTTACGCACACATTTTGGTTTACTCAACCCGTGTCGAATATACATTATCAGATTATTTAGGATTATAAATTGCAGTAAACACACACACACACACACACACACACACACACACACACACACACACACACACACACACACACACACACACATACACACACACACACACATACACACACACACACACACACACACACACACACACACATCACACACACACACACACACACACACACACACACACACACACACACACACATCACACACACACACACACACACACACACACACACACACACACATACACACACACACACACACACATACACACACACACACACATACACACACCACACACATATATATATATATATATATATATATATATATATATATATATATATATATGCTAGAATTCCAAGAACAGGCGAAATATTCACAAACACTGATCTCTGGCCGACGGAGACTCGACCCTACGAACCTTGTGACAGGAACGCAGTGCTTTACCGACCGTACCACACTGGACCAATATCTTGGCATCCAGCTCACGCTAGACGTTGATCCAAGGCACCCAGCTTTCAGGCAGGAAGGCTTAAGCTTTTCATCTCATCCCTGCATGCATCGACACAACTAGAGATTTTTACAATGCTAGGAATTCAAGCAGGCAAATATTCAACACGCTGGCGATGGAGACTCACTCTAGATTTCAGTAGAACGCAGTGCTTTACGACGACACACTGACACACTGGCATCCAGCTTCGCAGACGCATTCAGCAGCCAGCTAGTGCAGGTGGTTACAGCTTTCATCTCATCTCGTATGACAAACTAGAGATTTACAATGCTAGGAATTCGCAAGAGCAGGCGAAATATTCACAAACACTGATCTTCCTGCCTGAAAGCTGGCTGCCTTGGAATAACGTCTAGCGAAAGCTGGATGCCAAGGTATTGACCAGTGTGTACGGTCGGTAAAGCACTGCGTTCCTGTCACAAGGTTCGTAGGTCGAGTCTCCGTCGGCCAGAGATCAGTGTTTGTGAATATTTCGCCTGCTCTGCGAATTCCTAGCATTGTAAAAATCTCTAGTTGTGTCGATGCATGCAGGGGATGAGATGAAAAGCTGTAAGCCACCTGCCTGAAAGCTGGCTGCCTTGGATCAACGTCTAGCGTGAGCTGGATGCCAAGGTATTGGTCCAGTGTGGTACGGTCGGTAAAGCACTGCGTTCCTGTCACAAGGTTCGTAGGGTCGAGTCTCCGTCGGCCAGAGATCAGTGTTTGTTATATATATATATATATATATATATATATATATATATATATATATATTGTTCTCAGCTGTTTCCTCCCATATTTTCTCTAATTATTCCACTCATTTTTTTTATGTTGTAAATGTTTGTCTACAGACTCATACAGGTCGCTGGCTCACACATCCCACCCTCTATTTACACCATCTGTTTACATAACCCTTGTTCACAATATTTACTTACGCGTTTCAGAGCGTTAATTTCCGAACGTTTCTTATTATTATATATTAAAAAATTCTTGGTTTTAGAATAAGTTATAAGTTAGATAAAGCTTGTGTTAGTGGTTACATGTTTTTTTTTTTAATACGATTATCACGCCTGAGGCTGTGTTGTCCTCTCGCACACACCTTGAGGCTGTGTTGTCCTCTCGCACACACCTCGGGGCTGTGTTGTCCTCTCGCACACACCTTGAGGCTGTGTTGTCCTCTCGCACACACCTCGGGGCTGTGCTGTCCTCTCGCACACACCTCAAGGCTGTGTTGTCCTCTCGCACACACCTCGAGGCTGTGCTGTCCTGTCGCACACACCTTGAGGCTGTGCTGTCCTCTCGCACACACCTCAAGGCTGTGTTGTCCTCTCGCACACACCTCGAGGCTGTGCTGTCCTCTCGCACACACCTCGAGGCTGTGCTGTCCTCTCGCACACACCTTGAGGCTGTGCTGTCCTCTCGCACACACCTCAAGGCTGTGTTGTCCTCTCGCACACACCTCAAGGCTGTGCTGTCCTCTCGCACACACCTCGAGGCTGTGCTGTCCTCTCGCACACACCTCAAGGCTGTGCTGTCCTCTCGCACACACCTCAGGCTGTGTGTCCTCTGCACACACCTCGAGGCTGTGCTGTCCTCTCGCACACACCTCGAGGCTGTGCTGTCCTCTCGCACACACTTGAGGCTGTGTTGTCCTCTCGCACACACCTCTAGGCTGTGCTGTCCTCTCGCACACACCTTGAGGCTGTGCTGTCCTCTCGCACACACCTTGAGGCTGTGCTGTCCTCTCGCACACACCTCGAGGCTGTGCTGTCCTCTCGCACACACCTTGAGGCTGTGCTGTCCTCTCGCACACACCTCGAGGCTGTGTTGTCCTCTCGCACACACCTCGAGGCTGTGCTGTCCTCTCGCACACACCTCGAGGCTGTGTTGTCCTCTCGCACACACCTCGAGGCTGTGTTGTCCTCTCGCACACACCTCGAGGCTGTGCTGTCCTCTCGCACACACCTCGAGGCTGTGTGTCCTCTCGCACACACCTTGAGGCTGTGCTTGTCCTCTCGCACACACCTCGAGGCTGTGCTGTCCTCTCGCACACACCTCGAGGCTGTGCTGTCCTCTCGCACACACCTCGGGGCTGTGCTGTCCTCTCGCACACACCTTGAGGCTGTGCTGTCCTCTCGCACACACCTCGAGGCTGTGCTGTCCTCTCGCACACACCTCGAGGCTGTGTGTCCTCTCGCACACACCTCGAGGCTGTGTGTCCTCTCGCACACACCTCGAGGCTGTGTGTCCTCTCGCACACACCTCGAGGCTGTATTGTCCTCTCGCACACACCTCGAGGCTGTGCTGTCCTCTCGCACACACCTCGAGGCTGTGCTGTCCTCTCGCACACACCTCGAGGCTGTGCTGTCCTCTCGCACACACCTCGAGGCTGTGCTGTCCTCTCGCACACACCTCGAGGCTGTGCTGTCCTCTCGCACACACCTCGAGGCTGTGCTGTCCTCTCGCACACACCTCGGGCTGTGCTGTCCTCTCGCACACACCTTGAGGCTGTGCTGTCCTCTCGCACACACCTCGGGCTGTGCTGTCCTCTGCACACACCTCGAGGCTGTGCTGTCCTCTCGCACACACCTCGAGGCTGTGCTGTCCTCTCGCACAAACCTCGAGGCTGATAATATGTATTTCTAAACAATAAGTTTTAATCGTCAGCATATATATATATATATATATATATATATATATATATATATATATATATATATATATATATATATATATAGTTTGAAGCGTCGGTATTACAAAATAAACAAGATCTAGGAAATATTCAGAAAAGAATTGTGATATTCCTAAAAAAACAAAGCTGTTTACTATATAAAACTTAGGCAAAGAGTGAGGTGTCTGAAGAGTGAAGAATCCACCAGACATAGTGTGTGTCCCCAGCAGCTGAGACCTGTGTGTGTGTGTGTGTGTGTGGCAGACGGGATATAAGAAATACAGCCGCGGGAATATTGTTGCATGTTGAAAGAGCATAGAAGGCAGCAACATGAAAGTACAATAGAGGAGAGAGGACGTTCACTCTCAGCTCAGTACCTCATCCTCGTCTCTCCAATGCCACTTCTTTGATACATATCTCTCCTGTGATCACTCACTGCCAGACCACTCAACGACTCTTCCAGATCAATATTTCAATAAACCTCTCTTGGTCAATACCTCAGTAAATGTATGTGTGTCGTCTCTGATGCTGACCCGACACTAATACGAGCCTGTTCCGTCTCTTTCTGTCTCTCTCTCTACCTTCTGTGTGTGTCCAAATTCTATTCAACTTCGGTGGAGAGAGGAGGAAAAATTATGCGGCGGTCAAGGAGCAAAAACAAAAGATGTTTGTCAAAGAGAATCGTGAGCCTCTCTGTGAGGCAACACAGTGTTGGTTGAAGGTCTCTGTGAAGCAACACAGTGTTGGTTGAAGGTCTCTGTGAGGCAACACAGTGTTGGTTGAAGGTCTCTGTGAGGCAATACAGTGTTGGTTGAAGGTCTCTGTGAGGCAACACAGTGTTGGTTGAAGGTCTCTGTGAGGCAACACAGTGTTGGTTGAAGGTCTCTGTGAGGCAACACAGTGTTGGTTGAAGGTCTCTGTGAGGCAACACAGTGTTGGTTGAAGGTCTCTGTGAGGCAACACAGTGTTGGTTGAAGGTCTCTATGAGGCAACACAGTGTTGGTTGAAGGTCTCTGTGACGCAACACAGTGTTGGTTGAAGGTCTCTGAGAAGCAACACAGTGTTGGTTGAAGGTCTCTGTGAGGCAACACAGTGTTGGTTGAAGGTCTCTGTGACGCAACACAGTGTTGGTTGAAGGTCTCTGTGAAGCAACACAGTGTTGGTTGAAGGTCTCCGTGAAGCAGCACAGTGTTGGTTGAAGGTCTCCGTGAAGCAGCACAGTGTTGGTTGAAGGTCTCTGTGAAGCAGCACAGTGTTGCTTGAAGGTCTCTGTGAAGCAACACAGTGTTGGTTGAAGGTCTCCGTGAAGCAGCACAGTGTTGGTTGAAGGTCTCTGTGAAGCAGCAGTGTTGGTTGAAGGTCTCTGTGAAGCAGCACAGTGTTGGTTGAAGGTCTCTGTGAAGCAGCACAGTGTTGCTTGAAGGTCTCCGTGAAGCAGCACAGTGTTGGTTGAAGGTCTCTGTGAAGCAGCACAGTGTTGGTTGAAGGTCTCTGTGAAGCAGCACAGTGTTGGTTGAAGGTCTCTGTGAAGCAGCACAGTGTTGGTTGAAGGTCTCCGTGAAGCAACACAGTGTTGCTTGAAGGTCTCCGTGAAGCAGCACAGTGTTGGTTGAAGGTCTCTGTGAAGCAGCACAGTGTTGGTTGAAGGTCTCTGTGAAGCAGCACAGTGTTGGTTGAAGGTCTCTGTGAAGCAGCACAGTGTTGGTTGAAGGTCTCTGTGAAGCAGCACAGTGTTGGTTGAAGGTCTCTGTGAAGCAGCACAGTGTTGGTTGAAGGTCTCCGTGAAGCAGCACAGTGTTGGTTGAAGGTCTCCGTGAAGCAGCAGTGTTGGTTGAAGGTCATCGTGAAGCAGCACAGGTGTTGATCGCTTCCTTCCTGCTGAACTCAATGGAAATAAGATTAAGATCAATATATGGAGACGTCATCTCGTTCGAGGACGTATCTGCGCTCATCCATGACCCTGACGCTGGATGGTTAATGGGGAGTTTGTAGCCCACCAGCTGCTCTACAATATTGAGGCTACGCATAATTTTTTGTTGTGATTGTTCATGAGCAGTGGTGTGATTTTTTTGGAAGTTTGATGGCGTTGTTGAGACTGGTAGTATGTTGTCAGTGGTTGGAGATGTGTTCTGGAACAGTGCTGTTGGCAGTGGAGGAGTCAGGTCTGCACGTGCTATGAAGTTAACAACTTTTGGAATAATCTTCAGGATGTCAGCTGAAGTTGTAGCATCAACGAAGGTGAAACTTAGTAGTTGAGTCGGAAGAGTTCGTTGATAGTTGTGTTAAAGGATGCAGGTTGTGCAACATTTGCCAGGTGAGCCTACATCATGCAATGAATTTTTTGTAGGAGCGTCGTTAGGTAGTGGAACAGGTGAATTGCTGGTGGAGGGCGTCGGCTGAGTGGCTTTGATAATTTTTGTGGCGTCACCTTGAAGTTTAGTGATCGCACCATACGCTGGAGATTTGGTAGACGTCTTCTTTTGTTCTACTTGGTTTTTCTCGATAATTGTTTTCCCACAGGGCATTTGGCTGCAAGAGTGCGATGTTCACATAAGAACATAAGAAAGGAGGAACACTGCAGCAGGCCTGTTGGCCCATACTAGGCAGGTCCTTCACAATCCTTCCCACTAATCACTCTTGCAGTTAAGGCATTTTGGAGGAGAGGTGATGGTGCAAGTCTTGAAGTCATGCCCTTCACAGCCACAAGTCGAACAGAATTTCTTATCCATAATAGGAGAGTCCTTTGATAGACGCAAGTATGAGTGGCAGCTCCAACATGGTGTGATGTGTTTAAATAGCTCAGCTTCAATGTGGCTAGCTAGGATTTATGTAGAAGTAAAAAACTGCCATTCCATCAGGGAGAGCTTGGGCAGCCATGGTGACCTCAATAATCTTGACCATTGAAGGGGCAGTGGGATTTTTTTTGATGGAGTCTACAGTGGCCCAAGAATTCTGATCCTCTATTGATGCCTTGAGTTCGTCGATAGATTGAGTTGTTATAAGTTTAATGAAGACAGATCTCTCTGTCCTCAGTACTGAAGAAGACAGATCTTGGAAACCACGTTCGTTGAGAGTAGATGCAGCAGTAGTAGTGATGAGAGTAGATGCAGCAGTAGTAGTGATGAGAGTAGATGCAGCAGTAGTAGTGATGAGAGTAGATGCAGCAGTAGTAGTAGTGATGAGAGTAGATGCAGCAGTAGTAGTGATGAGAGTAGATGCAGCAGTAGTAGTGATGAGAGTAAATGCAGCAGTAGTAGTGATGAGAGTAGATACAGCAGTAGTAGTGATGAGAGTAGATGCAGCAGTAGTAGTAGTGATGAGAGTAGATGCAGCAGTAGTAGTGATGAGAGTAGATGCAGCAGTAGTAGTGATGAGAGTAGATGCAGCAGTAGTAGTGATGAGAGTAGATGCAGCAGTAGTAGTAGTGATGAGAGTAGATGCAGCAGTAGTAGTAGTGATGAGAGTAGATGCAGCAGTAGTAGTAGTGATGAGAGTAGATGCAGCAGTAGTAGTAGTGATGAGAGTAGATGCAGCAGTAGTAGTAGTGAGAGTAGATGCAGCAGTAGTAGTAGTGATGAGAGTAGATGCAGCAGTAGTAGTAGTGATGAGAGTAGATGCAGCAGTAGTAGTAGTAGTGATGAGAGTAGATGCAGCAGTTGTAGTAGTGATGAGAGTAGATGCAGCAGTTGTAGTAGTGATGAGAGTAGATGCAGCAGCAGTAGTAGTGATGAGAGTAGATGCAGCACTAGTAGTAGTGATGAGAGTAGATGCAGCAGCAGCAGTAGTGATGAGAGTAGATGCAGCAGCAGTAGTAGTGATGAGAGTAGATGCAGCAGTAGTAGTAGTGATGAGAGTAGATGCAGCAGCAGTAGTAGTGATGAGAACAGATGCAGCAGCAGTAGTAGTGATGAGAGAGATGCAGCAGCAAGTAGTGATGAGAGTAGATGCAGCAGTAGTAGTAGTGATGAGATGATGCAGCAGCAGTAGTAGTGATGAGAGTAGATGGGAGTAGTAGTAGTGATGAGAGTAGATGCAGGCAGTAGTAGGGTGAGAGTAGATGCAGCAGTAGTAGTAGTGATGAGAGTAGATGCAGCAGCAGTAGTAGTGATGAGTTTTTCAGCTTCAAAATTGTCACCACAGACGATGATTAAAACATCCTTTAAGTGAGTGAAGTTATTCTTGACAGTAGCTGCAAGTGCAAGTTAGAAGGAGTCATTTACAGTTCCAGTATTGGGTTTAATCTTCACACGATGTGAATACATAGTGGAAGAGCACAGATGACGAGTGCAGAAGGTAAAAGTTGCCCTGCCCAAGATGGTAGGGAGAGTACAGAGTGCAGACTGAGGTGTTGTAGAGAGTGAGAAGTCAGCACCAGCCTCGTCTAGAATGTTTTCTTTTGTATATATGATGGCAAGGTTTGTCAGGAAACAGGACAAGTGTTTCTTGACGAGGGTCTTTGTCATGATGACCCACAGCTGGAGCTTGTGGCCATCTAACCGAAGCCTTCCGCTGGCTTACCGGTCCACCCCCTTTAAAAATTATGGTCATACTATATATATTTTAGCCGTCAGTGCAATGAATTCTCAGCTACCTTAGTAAATTTCATGTCATGGAGTTTTATGTAAATATGCAATTTACATTATATTGAGATTTATTACTGTTACTCACTCTAATTTGAATTTAAATTCCTAAAAAAAATTAATTCTTTTTAATTATAATCTCCTTTTTTTGTCAGAAAATATAAATACTTGACAAAAACGATCATATATGTATGAGCGATAACTTATGATTTTTCTTATGTGTGTACGTATGTATATATATATATATGTATATATGTGTGTATGTATATATATATATATATATATATATATATATATATATAATATATATATATTTTAGTCTGGAATTATTAACTCGTGTGTTTATAAAAAAATATAGGAAATATGTTATAAAGGTCAAAAATATTTTTAATTTGTAAAATATTATGGATGGTATGTTGCAGTTTGTATACGTCTATACGAATGCAAGAGTTAGTCACAGGTTTGTAGCTGTGTCGTGTCGCTAGAGCTGGGTTACCATGGCAATGGCTTCTTCCATTCATGGGGCAAATTATGCAGTTCATCGGGTCAGTGATATGGATTTTTTTCCCATAAGATTTGGTTGTCCGAAAAGAAAACAAAATTTTTTTGCGAAGAGAAAAAAATAGGTGAAAAAAAAATTATTCCAATGAAGCGTAAACTATTATAATGTTTATATCAGTGTATATATTATTATATATACACTTAGGTGTATGTATATGTGTTTACACACTGAGGGGTATGTGTCACTAGGTTTGTATGAATCGAGAGGAATGTATCTTCACTGTGTATACTACACCGAGTGTGTGTGTGTGTGTGTGTGTGTGTGTGTGTGTGTGTGTGTGTGTGTGTGTGTGTGTGTGTGTGTGTGTGTGTGTGTGTTAATATAAAAATTAATGATTCTGTACCAAAAGAACCTTAGGAAACTTACCTAACCTTATTATAACAAGCGCAATTTAATTTAGCCTAACCCAACTAAATATATTTTATACAAGTTTACAATAATTTAATAATATAGATACCCAATGTTTATTATTAAATTATAATAAACATTCTGTATGTTTATTATAATTTAATAATAAAAATACACACTGACCTGAGAGTAATGACACAGGTCAGTGTGTTATTACAGGTTCGTGAGGTAAGCAGTGAGAGGTGACAGCAGGTAAACACGTGTGGATCCTTCAGCACAAGGAATGGTGGAGCCTTGATCCTTCGTCCGGTACCCATAGCAGGGCTCTCTGACCAGCCAGGCTGTTGCGGGCGGTGTGAAGATCGAAAGCACAGCTTATCACTTTTTTCATGCACACTCTATCGTAAACACGAGAACTTTATTGCGAGTATACCCATGTGAGTGAATATATGTTGTGCAACGAATTTTTAAGTGTCCATGGGCTAAGCTGAGGCAGCTTGCCCTATGGACACGAGGCTGAGGCAGCTTAGCCTAAGGACACGAAGCTGAGGCAGCTTAGATCGAATAACACAAAGTTTTCAAACCATCCAGGTGTTGCCTCAAGGGAAATTATTAAAAAAATCCATATTACGAACACTGGTGTAGACTACTGGCCTGCACACCTGGCCGTAGCACGATAACCAATTAAGAACAAGCAAAAACGGCATCAGAGAGAATAAATTATTGTATTTCCTTCAATATAAGCTGGTATTTACAGTGTATATAGCCCATGTACAGTATTTACAGCTATGCACAATGAGGCAAAAATACAAGCACAAGAACCGTAAGAACCACAGGGACCAACAGGGAAGGTAAGCCTGCCAAAGCTGCTTCACAAGCGTCCCTTAACACCTTTGGCGGCGATCTTCCTTGACTGGCTGGTTTTACCAACAACAGGGTCCCTGATCGCTAAATCCTTAATACCTGGTTCGCTGGTCGGGAGGCATGCCTATATGGCATACCTCTCTGAGTGGTAGCGATGCTAGTTTGTCAGATGGAAATCAGACTAGGCCTCAGTCAGATAATGACCCAGTCAGTGGTGTGTTCTGGTCAGGCGATCAAATACATTTTGTCCTGGCTTACCGATCCTTTCAGTGCATAAATTAAATACCACATCCTCTGATGGAAGGCTTTCACCTCCATTCTGAGAGACAAGAGATCACCAGCACAATATAAAGCTCTAAACTGTTAGGGTTCTATAGGGGTAATCAGGTTAGTAATTATGTTGTACAGCAGATACCCAGGGGAGTTACTATGTTGTACAGCAGGTATCCAGAGAAGTCATTATGTTCTACATCTGGTACTCGGAGGTAATTAGGTTCTACACCTGGTTCTCAGGGATGAAATTAGGTTTCACAGCAGGTACTCAAAGAGTAGTTAATATAGCGTGGGTATATGTGTGGTGGTGGCTGACACAACCCACTATCATGGTAATACCTTACCACCCTTGGAGCACATTAGGGCCGGACCCTGAGGGATAATGTTTCCATATTACCTCAACAGCTGTGAAACAGACACAGCTGTGGAACAAACACAGCCACTAACATAGCCTAATTAAACTGCAAATAATTTCCGGTTGCACTGCAACTTCTCCTAATTGAAAGCATGAGCTCGGTTAATATTGTTCATCTTGATGTTGCAAGTTATCCCGGGTCTTCATATCGCCAGCTGGGTGAGCATCGAGGGCGCCCAATCAGCTGATCATGTGTAAACAAGCTAACACGCTGTCTTGTGTAAGAGATACTCAGAGTAGGGACTTTCAAGCATTAGTTTATCTGCTTAGAAACATTTCGAGCACTCAAGGTCTCCACTGCACGTGAAGTGCTGTTGGCTCTCCAATCCCAAGCTGGAATTCTCTAGCCGATGCGCTGAAGCCTCATTTAATGTGTTATCTGAAGGGGAAGAAGAGGGCGATGTAGGCTCAGGCACAGAACATTATTGTGTATATTCAGAGAGATATCTCTACTCCTTTCCATCTTTTTCTGTCTTCTTTCTCAGCTCTTCAGCTTTATTATCCTTAATATTTTCTCTCTCATCATTCTCTCGCTTTCATCCCATTCACTTTCCTTTCTCCTTGCTTCTCTTTCATTGTCTCTTCTTATTCCTCCCTCCCGCCGACTCCTCTTTATTCCTCCCTTACGCTTTCTTCTCCTTGCTTACCTCTCCCGCCAGCCTCCTTTCCCCTCTTTACTGCTCCCTGTCGCCTCCTTCTTCCTGGCTGGCCCTTCCATGGAGGCAGGAGTTATCTAGTTAATAGTAAACTTGGTATTCATGGCCGGCCTGCTGCTGTTGCCTCTAACATGTGACAATAGTAAACTTGCCTTCCTGCCTCGGCTCTCCTGCCTCTCATGATGATGTACTTCTGGCTCTTGTGTCTCGTCCGCTGTGCTCTGTTCGCCACACATGTGTTCCATACATGCAAACACAGCTCCTGGAGTTTAACCGCACCAAGTGCAAAAGTTATGAAGCCTGGGGAAGGACAAAGAAGACCGTAGAGGGAGTACAGGCTCGGGGAAAGTGGGGAAAGGCTGCAAACCTCACACAGGGAGAAGGACCAGCTTGGGGTGAGTATCGTATCGAGCAAATCTGAGGCGCACATCAGCCAAATAATTCGTGCAGAAAATTCGCGTCTGGGAAATTTAAGAATAGCGTTCCGACATCTAAGGAGTCATTCACGACACTGTACACCGTGTACGTCAGGCCCTTCTTGGAGTATGCGGAACCAGCATGGAACCCACACCAGGTCAAGTATATAAAGAATATATATGCAAAAAGATCACAGTAAACAGGTGATATCAAAATATGCAAGACAACCACTATGAAAAAATAGAGGAATTCCAAGCGCTTTCGTGACTACTCACATTATCGAATGTGTAGTCACGAAAGCGCTGGAATTCCTCTATTTTTCATAGTGTTGTCTTCATATATATATATATATATATATATATATATATATATATATATATATATATATATATATATTATATATATACATAATGCCAAAAATAACATGATGGAACACAACAGTGAGAATGGCAGTATTATTGTGTGAAACTAGGTGGGTTCCCTTAAGAATTAGTACTAGGGCTGTTACTAATGACCTGCTATAGAGGGTTGAATCCTACGTAGAAAATGTAGAACTAAGGCGAAAAACTGATACAGGATAAATACAAGCTGACTAGAGGGAGACTACAACAGTAGCAACTGGTGTTGATCACAAACAAGCAAAAGTCCAGAAGGAGAAAGAGTTGGGTGTGAAAATGATAAAACCAATCGCCATACACAGTCTCAAGTAGAGGTATGACAGGATTCACTAGGCTATGAACAACACTTTAAGGTCACGAGGCAGAGCCAGACACTTCCCACGCTTACTGGAGAGTTTCCCACACTTACTGGAGAGTTTCCCCACACTGGAGTTTTCCCACACTTACTGGAGAGTTTCCCACACTTACTGGAGAGTTTCCCACACTTACTGGAGGTTTCCCCACACTGGAGTTTTCCACACTTACTGGAGAGTTTCCCACACTTACTGGAGAGTTTCCCCACACTGGAGAGTTTTCCACACTTACTGGAGAGTTTCCCACACTTACTGGAGAGTTTCCCACACTTACTGGAGAGTTTCCCACACTTACTGGAGAGTTTCCCACACTTACTGGAGAGTTTCCCCACACTGGAGAGTTTTCCCACACTTACTGGAGAGTTTCCCACACTTACTGTAGAGTTTTCCCCACACTGGAGAGTTTCCCACACTTACTGGAGAGTTTCCCCACACTTACTGGAAGTTTCCCCACACTTACTGGAGAGTTTCCCACACTTACTGGAGGGTTTCCCCACACTGGAGAGTTTTCCCACACTTACTGGAGAGTTTCCCACACTTACTGTACAGTTTTCCACACACTGGAGAGTTTCCCCACACTTACTGGAGAGTTTCCCACACTTACTGTACAGTTTTCCCCACACTGGAGAGTTTTCCCACACTTACTGGAGAGTTTCCCACACTTACTGTAGAGTTTCCCACACTTACTGTACAGTTTTCCCAACACTGGCGAGTTTCCCCACATTTACTGGAGAGTTTCCTCTAACTTACTGGAAGTTTCCCCACACTTACTGGAGTTTCCCACACTTACTGTAGAGTTTCCCACACTTACTGTAGAGTTTCCCACACTTACTGGAGAGTTTCCCACACTTACTGTAGAGTTTCCCACACTTACTGGAGAGTTTCCCACACTTACTGGAGTTTCCCACACTTACTGGAGTTTCCCCACACTTACTGTAGAGTTTCCGACACTTACTGAAGAGTTTCCCCACACTTACTGGAGTTTCCCACACTTACTGTAGAGTTTCCCACACTTACTGTAGAGTTTTCCCACACTTACTGGAGATTTTCCCACACTTACTGTAGAGTTTTCCCCACACTGGAGAGTTTCCCCACACTTACTGGAGAGTTTCCTCACACTTACTGGAAGTTTCCCCATACTTACTGGAGTTTCCCACACTTACTGGAGTTTCCCACACTTACTGTAGAGTTTCCCACACTTACTGGAGAGTTTCCCACACTTACTGTAGAGTTTCCCACACTTACTGTAGAGTTTCCCACACTTACTGGAGAGTTTCCCACACTTACTGTAGAGTTTCCCACACTTACTGTAGAGTTTCCCACACTTACTGTAGAGTTTCCCACACTTACTGGAGTTTCCCACACTTACTGTAGTTTCCCACACTTACTGAAGAGTTTCCCCACAATTACTGTAGTTTCCCACACTTACTGTAGAGTTTCCCACACTTACTGTAGAGTTTCCCACACTTACTGAGAGTTTCCACACTTACTGTGAGTTTCCCACACTTACTGGAGAGTTTCCCCACACTTACTGTAGTTTCCCACACTTACTGGAGAGTTTCCCACACTTACTGTAGAGTTTCCCACACTTACTGAAGAGTTTCCCCACACTTACTGTGAGTTTCCCACTTACTGAAGGTTTCCCCACTTACTGTAGTTTCCACACTTACTGGAGGTTTCCCACACTTACTGTAGGTTTCCCACACTTACTGTAGAGTTTCCCCACACTTACTGTAGAGTTTCCCACACTTACTGGAGAGTAAAAAAGATAAAACATACATTTTCTTCTTTGTCTTTACTCTTTGACGCTTGTTAAAGAGCCTTTCACTCTAAACACAGTTGTATTTCACTTTCTTGCCTACTGTTACCGAGGCACTATGTGACGTAGCACAAATTGTATTTAAAAATTGAGATAATCTGTAGTTTACCCAACATCAGTCGTGTTATTAATGTGCCCATTGTATGCAAAACCTTTAAAATATATCGGAGAATGCCTCAAACCCCATTGTAGCGTAGAAATATGTACTAAAAGAAATAGTCCTTCCTCCAGAATATCGTAATAAGAATCATAAAAGTGTTTTCAGAAGATGGAGGTCGGTATCGGTGTGCACCAGGCGTCCCACAAGGCTAGTGTTGTTATCAGTTTATTTCTTAAATATCCCGTAAGATAAGTCATGTCGCTAGTCCAGCTTAGCACCAGATTTTCTCACAAAACCGTCCACTGCTTGATAAGTTAGCTCCCTGTGTATGCTTGTTAGCAGTAACAAGCATACACGGGGGTTATCATAACGATAGTTATGACAACCTAACAAGCACATACAAGTTATCAAATTAATATATCATCCCTAGGGTGAACGGCTAGGATCACACACACACACACACACACACACACAGGAGCTGAGTCTCGACCCCTGCAACCACAATTAGGTGAGTACACACACACACACACACACGGGGTCACAATTGGAAGTTGAAGACTCAGATGAGTCAAAGGGATGTTAGGAAGTATTTCTTCAGCCACAGAGTTGTTATCAAGTTGAATAGTCTGGCAAGTGATGTAGTGGAGGCAGGAATCATACATAGTTTCAAGACGAGGTATGATAAAGCTCATGGAGCAGGGAGAGGGAGGACCTAGTAGCGGTCAGTGAAGAGGAGGGGGCCAAGAGCTGAGTCTCGACCCCTGCAACCACAAATAGGTGAGTACACACATACACATAACACACAAAACCTATCAAAACAATAGGGTGACCTAGAGTTGAGCGGACGTACTGACAGACACACAAGTGTTAGGCCGGGCCAGCAATAGGGCGGACCAGGGTAGAATTAAATTCCGTGAAATGTTAGCCGATATTTTGTGTTCCAATTACTCCAGGCCCGTCAGTTTAATTCACACGGGTTGTTAGCAAATGATGCCGGTAATTAACGCTGCTTTAGAGGGTCGTTACCTGGTAGTTTAGAGGAGTGAGAAAGCGATCCCACACCCTCCCACAGCACGTGCAACTGTGGGTGAAGTGGGAGTTCTTTTACAGAATAACACTTTTAACGTAGCTATGGAGCGAGTAATGGTGGATTTGGTTTCTTCGCTATATTTTTTTTTCTTCACTCTGCACTTGAGAAACATCCAGGAGTGCTTAATAATAGTAAACTGTAATGTTAGCAAAAGGAATAATAATTAACTGAAAGAAGTGCAATATGTTGCATTCGAATGCACTAGCACTTGTCTGACCTTTGTGAATATTTTAAGTGTGTTTAAGAGAGGAAGGCTGGGCTCTGCCCGAGTGTTCTCCCTCACAGCTAATCCACTAACTGCAGATTAATTTCTAAACGTTTCTGTTCGTCATGTACCATCGCCATGTATCGAGTTAATAATGCTCTAGCAGAGATCGAAACCTCGTCTAAATGTTTAGCTCCGCATTGTGAGTTAGTTGTAAATTGTTTCAATCACGGCATTGTGGGTTGTGAACTGTTCCAGTCACGGTTATATATATATATATATATATATATATATATATATATATATATATATTAGTAACAACAGTACGACTAGCCAAGGACTCGAACCCATGTTGTTTTGGCCCGCCTCATGGTGAGCGAAAACCACATGACGCTCTAACCCACAGAACTACCAAATCCTACAAGAATCACGCACGCAACAGAGCTAGGTGTTTTACCGTGATCCGAGCACATACGGTGGTGTGGGGTGCCTCTGAGCTAATTTCATTCTACTCCCCGTTTGGTGTACTAGCCTCAACGAGCAGTATTTGGCTAGTCGCTAGTTCTTGTACATATGACTTGTTTTAATGGATAAAAGGTGAGATTTCGTAACAATATGTAGGGTAGTGGGCAGGGCATGGATGTAGCAGCAATACCCACACCTCTGCCTGCCTATGATCGGCACTACCGACAGCTATGCATATTCACGCCAGGATTTACGGGATCCTACCACGCGGGGAGAATAAGTGGTGGGGCGAGATGCTCTCTGGAATGGCTGTGGAAGATTAGAGGCATAAGGAAGTGAAGGGTCAAGAGACATCAGAAACGGGAGGGGAGAAATCTAGGCTTCTAGGAGGTAGAGAGGGGACAAAAGGATAACAGGCTTTATATATTGCAGTGTAGAGTTGGAGGCTTCATGCATAGGAGTGGGGGGGGAGTTGCAGGCTTCATAGAGGGAAGTGGAGGGTTGCAGCAGAATTAATGGTAGGTTAAAAGCCTCAAGAAGTGGGGAGAGGATTCAGGTAGGGAAGGTGAGGAATCACTCAACTCAGCGGAGCTGTAAAACAAGCAGCAATGCAGACTGTCAGAATGTTTTCGTATTCCCTGTGAAGGTTCTCAGCAGCACAGGAAGAGGAAGCAAATGAACTCATAACTTGACAATATTTCAGGACGGACCGATAATTGTCTTCCAAACATTGATCTCCTGTTTGAGGGTGTGAGTCGAGAGTTGCTCCAGCCACTAAATTTTGTGAGTCTTAAAAGTCAGTTGACGTGGAACAAATTATGCGCAGCTCTTGACCCCAGAAACTAGCCTGATACCGAGAGATGTACAGTGAAATATATTCTGCCAAGGGTAAGTATAAGCTTATTGATTAGTTGTCTCAAAAAACGATACATGCTATTTATTTATTAAGATTGTTTTATCCTAGTTTTTTAACATTAAATATAAATAAATAGATTCAGAATACTTTTTAAAACTTGAAAAAGGAAACACGCTAGCTTCTATAACCTAGTTAATATAACAAGAAAATACCTGCAAATGATTATTGACAAGTACACAGGATTATAAGTTCAAGAATAATTTGTTATTGTTAAATTCTTGTACACAAAGAAGGTAACTTGGTAACACAGTCTGCTTATGAGATCTGTGCGCCAAAGGAACCAACTAGGCTGGTTAATAGGCTTTTTTTAAAAAGCCTATCGACCACACAAATATACTTTAAACCCTGAAAGAGGAATTAAACTTACAGCACATTCTGTTTATGTTTATATGATGAGAGAAATGCATCTCTGTGTACTATATACCCCGTGTAAGCCATCTAGACTCGACAAAATTCTTTATATATTGCAAAATCATGTTGTAAAATAGACAGTAATCTTTCTTTGTGTTTCTTTAAATCTTTGTCTGACTCTCAAATTATTTTTTTCTTAGCTGAACTAAAATAAATAAATGAAAAAAAAAAAAGTTGAACCGGGGGGGAAAATCATTGGTTTTAAGAGACAGGTGACGTGATAGAGACTCATTCTTCGTCTGAAAATATATAACAACGAACGGGGGAGCACGGCAAGGAGGGAGTTGCAAGATGGAATGAGAGAGAGAGAGAGAGAGAGAGAGGAGAGAGAAGAGCACTGGAGTGGATAATGACTCTATGCATCACGCAAGCCAGAGTAAATCTGATTCCCATGTTGATTTAGCTCGTTCGCCTGGTGGTCTATGTTGTAGATGTTTTGTGTTCCTTCTCTCCCCTTACACATAACTGCGTGCTAGACAAGAAAACGCAGTCAAGTGTCAGTTAACACGAGTGTCAGGGTTTTTTAATTAAAACGAAAATAGTCCCCGTGATCATCGGAAATAATAATAATAATAATAATAATAATAATAATAATAATAATAATAATAATTATTAATAATAAATAATAATAATTAATAATAATAATAATTTAAAATTAATGAATTATTTTATTTTTTAGTTATTATACATAGATTTACAATAATTACAACATTAATTTACGGCTCTGTTGAAAACTTTACATTTTTTTAAACAATATTCAAAGACGCATAACTAAGAAGTAAAAATCAGTAGCAACTATACTTAATAGTTAAAACTATTATGTTTCAAAAATGTCATGTTCAAATTTCATAGATTAAATACTCAACTATACTTATATTGTAAACTGTTTACTATAATTCTTACCATTTAGTTTAAGTTATTTTTTAAGTCTGAGCACAATGCTCTGCATATTAGGGGCTTTTGACATGTACACCTCTTGTAATCTCATAAACCAATTTTAAATCTTTGTATCATGTCCCAATAAACTATTATTATTATTATAACCATGATTTTTAAAGAGGTGGACTGGTAAGCCAGCGGAAGTCCTCGGTTAGATGACCAAAAGCTCCAGCTGTGGGTCATCATGTGATTAAGACCCACGTCAGGAAACACTTGTCCTGTTTCCTGATGAACATTATACCTACTAAGAAGTAAATTCAACAATGATGAATAAAACAAAACAAAAATATTCGGTTTAGCCCGAAAGTGAACCAAGTTTATTATGAAATTGAGTGGGTAGTTAAGACGGGGAGAATGAACTTACGGAAAATGGAAATTTTGAGAGTGGAGAGATTGCAGCTCACATATACTATGAGTGGTTAAACTCACACCCAGTCATGTACCCCTACAACTTCTGTTTAAAGCTACCCTAAAGTTCTTGTCTCAGTGACGCTACCTGGAGTTTGTTCCCTCATCTACAACTCTATTGCTAAATCAGTACTTCCCGATATCCCTTCTAAATTTAAATTTCTCCAACTTGAGTCCATTGCTGCGACTCTTGTCTTAGTCTGATATTATCAACACGCTCTTTAATATCCCCATTATTTATTCCTGTTCTCTATTTTTACACTTCAATACTTTCTCCCTAATTATACGTCTTTCAAGATGCAGGAAAAGGTTCTGATACATGGAATCAACTTTGTTATTATTCTCTGTATATTTTCCAGCGTTCTATGTCCATGGAGACCAGAAGTGAACAAAGATCTAACCAAAGAATATAAAGCTGAAAGATAACTTTTGGACTTCTCTCCTTTCCTATATATACTGGCTCCCTCACCTTCGCGTGTTAGTGTGACTTGTAAATGGTCCGAGTCGGACTGAAACGTCGTCATAAGCTCCTCTCTCCTATGTGGGGGTTATTAGTGTATATTGCTATTATTTATTCTTCTTGATATGAAGCCAAGATTTCTATTAGCTCCATTACAATTATGTACTCTTGTATTTAATACTATATGGTTTAACTGAGGGATACCTGAAGGATGTTTTTGTGGTCAGTATCCCTGTGGCTTGATACCAGACCAGGCCTCCCGGTGGATCAGGGTCTGATTAACTATGCTGTTAGTGCTGGTCACACGCAATCCAACGTACAAACCATAGCCAGGCTGGTCAAGCACTAATTTCAGGTAAGAAAAGTAATGAATATACATGTCACTGTGCACAGTACAGGCAGCAGTGTGTGTATTATCTTGTAATAGGTTAGGTAAGGTTTGTCAGGAAACAGGACAAGTGTTTCCTGACGCGGGTCTTAGTCATATGACGACCCACAGCTGGAGCTTTCGGTCATCTGACCGAGGTCTTTTTTATTATTCCTCTTTGCTGGTGAAGCTGCTTCAGTCACTAGGTCATTACCTCCCCAGGCCTATCGTAAAGAACACCAAAAAGGTGAGTAGAGGAGACTCAACGCCCGTATAACTGCACATGTGGATCTGGCTCCTGACTGAGGGCCTCCTGCTAGCTCGTTATTGTATTCGTCAGGAGATACCTGACAGGTACCTGACAGGTACCTCCTGACACGGAAGTCAGACATGTATATGACCTATTAGTAATTAATATTCCTCACCTCTGATGGCTCACCAGTCCACCCAATTTAAATACTAATATTTTCTCTATTCTTTAACCTTGTAATAATATTATGGGATCATTTAAAAATTTAAGATTTTATTCAAGGAAAACATGGAAATATAGTTACGTATTTTTTTCGCCCAAATTCACATAAACTATATTACAACTTTGTTAAAATTGACGTAATATAAAATAATGTGACTCACTAATAGAAGAATTTGCATAAATATATTCCACTGTTTGGGTGTATTTTGGGCATCTCGGACCCAACTGTTTCAATTATAATCATTACAATAATCACCGAATGATAATTATAATAATTACATTGATTATTATAATCATCATAATAACTGAGAAGTGATTATTGTAATAATCACAATGCGCCATGGGAATTGGGAAGTAACCTGACTCGATAATTCGAAGAGGAGGGTTGCTCAAATTTCTTGTACCAAGGCCTCCCCCTTGAAGAGTCTTTGCTGTGATGAACTCTGGTATTTCGCCAATTACTCCCGGAGGCTTCACGGGTGCGCCACGATGCTGTTGTAAGACTCTTTAGAGTCGTGAAAGTCGAACTATAACTTTCCGCTCCATGCCCCTTCTCCCTTTCCTTGGATTAAACTTCATTACCTCGTATATGCTTCCTACGAATTTGCCGATGCCTCCGTGACTGTAATAAAAATAATTTCCTCCCGAAATAGAGTAAATATTTATCTACCTGAGAGTCAAAACAAACATATGTAAGTCTTGTAAGTGCATGGAGCATGTGTTGCTTGCTCTCTGCCTCAGCTCCCTGCACTACTCATCTCTCTGAAGAGCTCTCGGGCAACGTTTTTCCAGCAAGTCGGTCAGCGTATTTGCTAACTTTTAACCCACTAAGGATCCTTTACAAAGCAAATGTCGCGTATTTTTTTATTTTTTTCGGTAAAGACTGAAGGTTTTAGGGAAACTCTCTCAAATCGCCACTCGGTCTTTGGCAGTGTCTGGCGGGGCATTATGTTTGTTTAGAGAGAGAGGCAGAGAGAGAGAGAGAGGCAGAGAGAGAGAGAGAGGCAGAGAGAGAGAGAGAGGCAGAGAGAGAGAGAGAGAGAGAGAGAGAGAGACAGAGAGAGTGAGAGGCAGAGAGAGTGAGGCAGAGAGAGTGAGAGGCAGAGAGAGTGAGAGGCAGAGTGAGAGGCAGAGTGAGAGGCAGAGAGAGTGAGAGGCAGAGAGAGTGAGAGGCAGAGAGAGAAAGAGAGGCAGAGAGAGTGAGAGAGAAAAGAGCATTTCTTTCGACACTGATCTAAGTCGCCACGTGATGAGTCACTCGTGGTTAATGGCGTTAAAGCCTATCGACTACACTAGGGCCATTAAATCCTTAAACCTTTTTTCACCAGCAGACAAGAATACTTTAATCCCTTAAAGGGATGAAGTTAACCTCAGCATATATATATATATATATATATATATATATATATATATATATATATATATATATATATATATATATATATAATATATATATATATATATATATATATATATATATCAACATATATTATATATAAAATATATATATATATATATCAAAATATGTTGATATATATATATATATATATATATATATATATATATATATATATATATATATATATATATATATATATATATAATATCAACTGAACCAGGTAAGTCCGATTTCAGGATCAGACGACACTTTATAGATTAGGTGAGATTCGTTAGGAAACAGGGCAAGTGTTTCCTAACGCGGACTTCAGTCTTATGATGACCCACCACTGGAGCCCTGACCGAGGCCTTCCACTGGCTTACCCGTCCACCCCTTTAAATATTAAGATAATTGATAGAATATTAACGATGACACTGCTAATGCATGTTCGGGCGGACTGAGGAATTTCTGGCATTCCTCTCTTGCATGTAACTAAGAATTTCAGGAATTCTCATACACACTCCGGAGTGTCTATGTCCGCTGATAGACATAATAATATCAGTTACTAAATAAGGCATGTGAAAATTTTGTATTAAAAATGCTGCTTAAATTAGCATGATCGATGCTTCCAGGTGATTTACTAATCCATTTACGTGTAAAATAAACATTGCATTATGAGATGCGATGAGAAATAAAAAGGGACAATACCGTGACGACGTTTTCTGCCTGAGTGGCTCCCTCACCTTCGTATGTTAGCGTGACTAGTTAATGGAAACGTCGGTATAAGCGTCTTTCTCCCATGTGTTGGTTATTTTCATACTGTTCCAGTCACGGTTATAATTCTAGTTTAAACTTCTTTAGGACCAATGGTAAACGTGTTATTGTTGGCATCTCCACTGTGGCAATTCAAAAATTTGATTATTATTGACGAAAATGACAGAGTTTACTCTGGGTATTTCCTTCTGGTTCCTGATTCTGAAAAATGACGGACACTTGAAGCAAATATTCGTCAGTGGTTTATTAAATTGAAAGCCTTTCGACTATATGTAACTTATAAACCACTACACAAGGATGTATTAATCACTAAAATAGGCAAGAAAGTTTAAGTGTGTGTACACAGAGGGAAAAGTAACAGTAAGAATAGAGACAGAAAATATGTAAATAAGTTTGTGCTAGTGAGGCTGGCATCTACCATCAGTTAATACGTTGGATTAATTTGAGATTGTTAATCAAACCCCATTATCTGCGTCAGTGCTGGAGATAATGATGTTGGGAAATGTAAACATGAAGAATTGCTGGCTAATTACAAGGCAGCTATTGATCTAATTGCTGGCTAATTACAAGGCAGTTATTGATCTAATTAGTACAAAGGAAGGGATCCCGATCATATGTAGCATTTTACCTAGAATGAGTGGGCAGTGAATGGATGTTTAGAACAACTGGGGTTAATTTGCTGGCTAGACAAGTACTGCAAGGAACTTGGAATTCCATTCACTGACAAATTGGATAACTTCTTTAGCAAACATTATAAATATGCAGTGGATGGGGTGCATGTTTATACTGCAAAGGTAACAGCATTGGCCAACTCAATTGAAGGAGTCATTGCTAAATTTTTAAGACTTTAAACTGATATAAGTTAGAGGTGTGTGGGAAACGAAGGGGGTTGCAGTACTAGGGATGGAGAGAGGAAAAATTGCCAATAAATATTAGACAAACGTTCAGAAAACAGGATAGCTCACAAAACAGTTACTGATAAAAACAGGAAAATTGGTTTACAAACAAAACGAGACAAGGGAGAAAGGTGAAGCAAAAAATTTCTTTCTACCTGTTATGCAAATAGTCGGAGCACACGAAATAAAATAGATGAACTAAGACTACTTGCATATGCAAGAAACATGGATATTATTGCAATAACTGAAACCTGGTACAATCTGAAAAATAGGGACTCGCCTGCGGAATCACACTCAGGGATAAAAGTTATTCCACACAGGAAAGGCGGAGTTGCGATGTACTCTATGTTGGGGGAAATTTAAACTGTTGCTTCAGAACTTCTTTAGGATGAAATTACTCAGACATTGAGAAACGAAAATAAAGTTTTAATGGGAGATTTTAACTTTAGCCATATCAGATGAGAAATTTGATAGGCGATCTAGATTCACACGACTTTCTTGAAATGGTCCGGGACGGTTTTTAAAATCAGTTTGCGTCAGAACCAACTAGTTTAAATAACCTGCTGGACTTTGTTCTGGAAAACAAGAATTATCTGGTAAATAATCTTGAGGTTAATGAAGAGCTTAGGGAAAGTGATCAGAAATCACTTAGTTATAATATCTCATGGAATTCCCTTAATAACTATAACAGATTATAGAGGAGTTTCTGGTTGAGATCAAAATATATTCGTATCTTTTTATTATTATTATTTCACTTTCTGTGCCAGGGGATTTTCTGTTATTTCGTTCTTCCGAGACTGTTGTTATGTTGTCTGCTGGAGTAGTGGAGGTGCTGTCTGCTGGAGTAGTGGAGGTGCTGACTGGCCTGTGCTTCGCAAGGTCCTCTCTCGTCAAAGACTCTCACAATTCCTGACTTCTCGTTCATTTTCGTGATCTCTCGTAGCTTTTCGTGACCTCTAGCTCCTTTTCGTAACCTCTCGTTCCTTATCATTCCTCTTCATGACCTGTAGTTTCCTGTTTTTACCTCTTGACCTCTCTTTTTTTCTGACGGCTCACTCCTGACAGACCACTCTTGACAGCTCACTCCTGACAGCCTATTCTTGACAGCTCACTCCTGACAGCCCACTCTTGACAGCTCACTCCTGACAGCTCACTCCTGACAGCCCACTCCTGACAGCTCACTTCTGACAGCCCACTCTTGACAGCCCACTCCTGACAGCCCACTCTTGACAGCTCACTCCTGACAGCCCACTCTTGACAGCCCACTCTTGACAGCCCACTCCTGACAGCCCACTCTTGACAGCTCACTCCTGACAGCCCACTCTTGACAGCCCACTCTTGACAGCCACTCTGACAGCTTCTTGACACCTCTTGACAGCCTATTCTTGACAGCCCACTCTTGACAGCCTATCTGCCTCCCTGACAGCCCACTCTTGACAGCCCACTCCTGACAGCCCACTCTTGACAGCTCACTCCTGACAGCTCACTCCTGACAGCCCACTCTTGACAGCCCACTCTGACAGCCTATCTTGACAGCCCCCTGACACTCTTGACAGCCCTCTACTCCTCTTTACAGCCCACTCCTTGACAGCCCACTCTTGACAGCCACTCCTGACAGCCACTCTGACAGCCCACTCCTGACAGCCCACTCCTGACAGCCCACTCCTGACAGCCCACTCCTTGACAGCCCACTCTTGACAGCCCACTCCTGACAGCCCACTCTTTACAGCCACTCCTGCAGCCCCCAAGCCCACCTCTTGACACCTCACTCCTGACAGCCCACTCTGACACCTCACTCTCTGACACCTCACTCCTGACAGCCCACCCTTGACAGCTCACTCCTGACAGCCCACCCTTGACAGCTGCACTCTCCTGCTCTCTCGTTATCCCTTCGTTCTTCTCTCAGAATTATTTAGCAACGATCACAAATTATTCACTAACTCTGAAATAAATAATCTCTTCACTCATTTAGCGACTCTCAAACATTTTTCACGATTATATATTTTTCATGGAAATGGAATCACAAATTTGTTACATTCGTCCATAAGCTAGAATAAAACGTCATGTATTTTTTTTTATCTAATTTAAATAAAAATGCCTTGATCTGTCAAGTGCAAATTTCCCTTGCAATTTATGAATGTTGAAATCGATAAAAAATGTAGTTACATAATCCGGATTATGAATGTAATTTAAATATTTAGTCATGTTTTATCAGAGATTCATGTTATATCCTTAAGAAGATATTGTTATGCATTAATTATCGTTAAGCCAGTGTAAGCCGGTGGAAGGACTTTGTCAGATGACCATAAGCTCCAGTGTGGGTCGTCATGTGACTAAGACCAACGTCAGGAAACACTTGTCCTGTTTCCTGTCGAATCTTACCCAACCTAACCTGCCCCGAAGTACGGTTGTGTACTCATTATTTCTTTATGAATCTAAGTTTAAAGTGAAATAAACTTGACCAGTCTTCACTCCTTGTCTGTATGAGTAAATTCATCGATGTGAAAAAAAAATGCATCCTCAATAACCCTTTAGAGTAGTCGATAGGCTTTAATACCACATCTGGAAAAGTGGGTAACACCCCCATGAAGGCACTGAGCAGGTTCCAATGGCACCTGAGAGCCGTCTGCACTAACACCAGAATGATTTTACCCTTCCTTCAGTGCCAGAAACGTACTTTGTTCATAGAATTATTATATCATATGTGTCATATATCATATCATACGTTATTTATCATATATATCATATATATATATATATATATTTTTCATGTGACATACATAAAGCTGAACAGCAATGCTACTTAATAGTCTAAAAAATCATTGGAACCTGTACCATACAAGACAGAAACACAAATCTCTCTCTGTAGATCGTTTTTTCTCTCCTAACTTAAAAACTATTATATCTATATAGATACAAATAAAACTTTAGAAAAAAACACCTGTTCTTACATGTTTATGTGTGTGGAAGACCCGTGGAGACGCCCATCCAATTCTGACGCATCCACTTGCTAATCTGCCTCATAAATATTATTATTATTATTATTATTATTATTATTATTATTATTATTATTATTATTATTATTATTATTATCATAACTAAGCGCTAAGCAATGTCCTTAGACTGTTTTTTTTATATGATGCCAGGACACCACAGTGTGATGTTAACCTTTTAATACTGGGTGAAAAACCAACTCTCTCATATCTTTCTTCGGTTTGATTTGTTTGGGCAGGGGTTCTTACCCGGGGTATCCATACCCCTTGGTGGTATGGATCATATAATGGGGGTGCATGGCACTCCTTCGCTCAACAATTTACAAAGAGTAAAGAATACTTGTTGTCCTAGATTGATTACTGTTGTCATACGTGTACCAAATATTCACTGTAAAGTCATACTGGTACCTAATATTATGTAAGCATCTGGTCTAATATTCTGAAGTCATACTATGGTACCTAATATTACTGGTAAAGTCATACTGGTACCTAATATTACTGTTAAAGTCATACTGGTACCTAATATTACTGGTAAAGTCATACTGGTACCTAATATTACTGGTAAAGTCATACTGGTACCTAATATTACTGGTAAAGTCATACTGGTACCTAATATTACTGGTAAAGTCATACTGGTACCTAATATTACTGGTAAAGTCATACTGGTACCTAATATTACTGGTAAAGTCATACTGGTACCTAATATTACTGTAAAGTCATACTGGTACCTAATATTACTTAAAGTCATACTGGTACCTAATATTATGGTAAGTCATACTGGTACCTAATATTACTGGTAAGTCCATACTGGTAAGTCATACTGGACCTAATATTATGTAAAGTCATCTGGTACTAATTACTGTAAGTCTACTGGTACCTAATATTACTGTAAGTCTACGTCATTACTGGTACCTAATATTACTGTTAAAGTCATACTGGTACCTAATATTACTGTTAAAGTCATACTGGTACCTAATATTATTGGTAAAGTCATACTGGTACCTAATATTACTGGTAAAGTCATACTGGTACCTAATAGGACTGGTGATGATGGTGATTTCCACAGTCTGGCGAAGGAGGTATCGAGACATAATGGGTAATCCATTATGGATCTGCAATCGTAAAAAAAGTTTAACTACCCCTGTGTTAACTACCCCTGTGTTAACTACCCCTGTGTTAATGGTTCATGTCTGATCAAAACGTCGTCAATATTCTCCCCTTCTCCCCCCATCTCTCCACAGTGAAGGTTATTTGTGTGTTTATTCTCCTGTGTGGGTCTGTCAGCCTGCTTGTTGACTCGCTCCAGCGTCCAAAACCTCCACTGCGCGAGTTTCCATATGACAACAACTCATGTCAGCAGAAATTTTCCCATTTCTCCGGACAAACAAAACACTACGACTGCCTCCAGTGCCCTACACTCACTGATTTGCATATTTTTTTTTTTTTGAGGGGATTCGATCCCATCCTATTTTCATTCTTCGTTTTCCCCCTTTCTCATTTTCTCTTCTGTTGTTTAATTTTTCTCTTTACACTTCTTTATCATTTTGCTCGCTTCTTTTTCCTCTCGTTCTTTAAGTGGTAATTTTATTTAGGGTGTTGAAAGGGCAGGCAACTCATGTGTTCAGCCAAGTGCCACCAGTCTACACGATGTTGATGTTAAAGCTGCAGGTACAGAGGAAGGTACAGAAGCAGGTAGAGGAAGGTACAGAAGCAGGTAGAGGAAGGTACATAGGCTGGTACAGAAGCAGGTAAAGCCAGCCACCTGATGTGGTTCACAGCTCATGGCTGTCTCTCCTCCAAGGCTACCCTCGGCAAGGCACATATAATCCAGCTCAGGGAGGATCATGGACATTTTGATCTGGCGCGCTGCTTTAAGTAGAGGTACGAACACACTCTCGCTTTACAAGGCTTTGCTTGTATATCGAGTGTGTGTCGTACCTCTCTCTCTCTCTCTCCCTCTCACTCTTTTCTCTTCTCTCTCTCTCTCTCTCTCTCTCTCTCTCTCTCTCTCTCTCTCTCTACGAGGAAGGAATAACGTGGTTATATTCCTTTTAGCTCACATAAACGAAAGTGCAGTTTCCCTGCATTAGAATGTCTGTTATTCTATTCAAAAGGGTTTAAGAATTTGTCAGTAATGCAAACCATTTTCTGAGCGTTCATGCATTTGCCATCAATTATTATTATTTTTTTTATTAATACATCGGCCGTTTCCCACCAAGGCAGGGTGGCCCGAAAAAGAAGAAAAACTTTCATCATCATTCACTCCATCACTGTCTTGCCAGAAGGGTGCTTTACACTACAGTTATAAAACTGCAACATTAACACCCCTCCTTCAGAGTGCCGACACTGTACTTCCCATCTCCAGGACTCAAGTCCGGCCTGCCGGTTTCCCTGAATCCCTTCATAAATGTTACCTTGCTTACACTCCAGCAGCACGTCAAGTCCTAAAAAACATTTGTCTCCATTCGCTCCTATCTAACACACTCACGCCAATATTTCCTAGGCCGACCTATACCCCGCCTTCCCTCCACTACAGATTTATACACTCTCGAAGTTATTCTATTTTATTCCTTCCTCTCTACATGTCCGCACCACCTCAACAACCCTCCTCAGCTCTCTGGATAATAGTTTTGGTAATCCCGCACCTCCTCCTAATTTCCAAACTCCGAATTCTCTGCATTATATTCACACCACACATTGACCTCAGACATGACATCTCCACTGCCTCCAGCCTTCTCCTCGTTGCAACATTCATCACCCATGCTTCACACCCATATAAGAGTGTTGGTATAACTATACTATCATACATTCCCCTCTTTACTTCCATGGACAAGGTTCTTTGTCTCCACAGACTCCGAAGTGCTCCACTCACCTTTTTTTTCCTCGTCACTTCAATGATTCACCTCATCCTTCATAGACCCATCCGCCGACATGTCCACTCCCAAATATCTGAACACATTCACCTCCTCCATACTCTCTCCCTCCAATCTGATATCCAATCTTTCGTTAAATATTCTTTTTGTTATCCTCATCACCTTACTCTTTCCTATATTCACTTTTAATTTTCTTCTTTTACACACCCTACCAAACCCACCAACCTCTGCAACTTCTCTTCAGAATCTCCCAAAAGCACAGTGTCATCAGCAAAGAGCAACTGTGACAACTCCCACTTTGTGTTAGATTCTTTATCTTTTAACCCCACACCTCTTGCCAACTCCCGAGCATTCACTTCTCTTACAACTCCATCTATAAATATATTGAACAACCATGGTGACATCACACATCCCTGTCTAAGGCCTACTTTTACTGGGAAATAATCTCCCTCTCCCCTACATACTCTAACCTGAGCCTCACTATCCTCGTAAAAACTTTTCACTGCTTTCAATAACCTACCTCCTATTCCATACATTTGCAACATCTGCCACATTGCCCCCTATCCACCCTATCATACGCCTTTTCCAAATAAAAAAATGTTACTAAAAGCTCTTTACCCTTATCTAAATACTGTTCACCTATATGTTTCACTGCAAACACTTGGTCTACACACCCCCTACCCTTCCTAAAGCCTCCTTGTTCATCTGCTATCCTACTCTGCGTCTTACTCTTAATTAATTCTTTCAATAATAACTCTACCATACACTTTACCAGGTATACTCAGTAGACTTATTCTTCTATAATTTTTGCACTCTCTTTTGTCCCCTTTGCATTTATACACAGGAACAATACATGCTCTCTGCCACTCCCTAGGTACCTTACCCTCTTCCATACATTTATTAAATAAAAGCACCAACCACTCCAGAACTATAATATTATTAATATTATTGAGATAGGAGGTGTCAAGTTTGATAATAATAATATCTTTATTTCTACAAGTACATGTACATGGTCTACAGGCCTAGCTGACATCAATGACATATACTATACAGAAAGCCCTTGTTATGCAGAGCATTTCGGGCAAATTATGTCAGTTTTGTCCCAGGATGCGACCCACACCAGTCCACTAACACCCAGGTACCCATTTTACTGATGGGGAACATAGACAACCGGTGTAAAGAAATACGTCCAATGTTTCTAGCTTCGCCGGGAATCGAACCCAAATCCTCACCGTGTAAAGCGAGAGCTTTAGCCACCAGGCCACGGGGCTTCAATTCTTTGAAAGAAGAACCTCTCACAGCAATACCTTACCTAACAATCTATGTTAGGTAAGGTAAGGTTTGTCATGAAACAGATCAAATGTTTCCTGATGCTTCTGGTCATCTGAGCGAGACCTTCCGCTGGATAGTCTCTGTTGTCATTAACACTAAACAATAACAACTGCAGCTTAACGAAGCTGATAATTTTAGGTTTAGCAGTGGATTTAGTTATATATATTTAAAAACTCCTTTGTCCCATTTAGGTAAAAAAAAAAAACATTACCAGCTCCACTACACACTCCACTTAATATTGGAGAATTTACATAATAAAATGCAACCCCCCCCCTTGATTCAATATTAGCAGCAGCAAACACTGCACAGAATATACTGCGTTATACACTGAGGGTGTATTTCTCTCAGAGAAATACACCCGTATGATGAGAGTATTACTTCAATCCCTGTTTTATGGATTAACGTATAGCCTCGCCTGGTTGTGCAAGACGTTTATAACGTGTGGCCTTTATGACTCTCGTGTAGTCGACAGGCTTTAAACTCTATTAACCATTTGTTTAAGTAGCAGCAGACTCCACTCATTACTTAAGCAGCAGCAGACTCCACTCATTACTTAAACAGCAGCAGCAGCAGATTACTCCTTATTTATTTAAGAAGCAGAGTTATGTCTTCTGCTGCTTGATTAAACAGTAGTAGATACAACTCGTTACTTGCTTAAGAAGGAGAATTATTGACTTGTTTAAGCAGCAGCAGACACTTCTCATCAACCGTTCAAGCAACAGCAGACACCACTCGTTACTGTGTTGAATTAGACGACCTCGCTCACCACCGTCAGAAACTGCAGACGGTATTTTGACTGGCTGCTATTCGGCCCGAGAAAGATTCACTTTTTTTCTGCCCTCGTCTTCAAGAAGGTCCCGAGAAGTGAAAACATGTTTTCTTGGCCTAATTCAGCAGACCATTGTGAGGAACCAAGGGCTCTAGCTATGTAAGAAAAGCAATTACTTATTTTTTTTCGTTAACCAATGTCCAGGTCTTTACTACGCTTGGCTGATAAACACTTGGTAAAATGCAGAACGTAGAAGAGAATTGACGTAAAAGAAATCTTCTTTTCAAATTATTATTATTATTATTATCGTCAATTTAGAGGTGGGTCCTTTCGTGTTGCAATGAACACATCATCAGGAGCTTACAATCTTGCAGAAATGAGTAAGAGATCTCAGCAAATGTTTATCCTGGGGGAAGCAACAGTTTCCCCCAGGATGCAACCCATAACAGTCGACTAACACCCAGGTGAACAGGGCAGCAGGTGCAAGGAAACATGCCCAACGTTTCACCCGTACCGGGTGATAGCATCAGTACGAATATAAGATTTTTTCTGTATACACCATGTAGGTTAGATTCATCAAAATTCGTCATGAAAAAGGATAAATGTTTTCTGCCTGGGGTCGATCCACTACCGGAGCTTTCCATCACCTGTTCGAGGCCTTCCACTGGTTTACCCGTCCAATAATTTAAAATTTAATATTAGTGTATGTTGTATGTACAATCATATAATTTATTGGGTACCAAGACTGCGGACTGATTAGTGAGTCCCTCAGCCGTGTGTACCATAAATAAGCAGAGTGACCAGTCCATCTACTGACACGCAGACCTGAGCAGTTACTTGGCTGCTGCTGCATCCTGCTGAGGCTTCTGTTGTTGCTGCTGCTACTGCTGAGGCTTCTGTTGTTGCTGTTGCTGCTGCTGTGAGGCTTCTGTTTGTTGCTGATACTGCTGAGGCTTCTGTTGTGTGCTGCTGCTGCTGCATGCTGCTGAGGCTTCTGTTGTTGCTGCTGCTACTGCTGAGGCTTCTGTTGTTGCTGCTGCTGCTTCTGCATGCTGCTGAGGCTTCTGTTGTTGCTGCTGCTACTGCTGAGGCTTCTGTTGTTGCTGCTGCTGCTTCTGCATGCTGCTGAGGCTTCTGTTGTTGCTGCTGCTGAGGCTTCTGTTGTTGCTGCTGCTGAGGCTTCTGTTGTTGCTGCTGCTAGACGTTGCTGTGCTGCTGCAGCTGCTGCTGCTGCGAGGCTTCTGCTGTTGCATGCTGTTGCGGCTACTGCTGCTGCAGAGGCTGCTGCTGCTAACTCTGCATACTAACTTTCCACATTAGATAAGAGTTACTGTTTTACGACATGACTCACCTGGCACAAGCTTCACACTCTGATAATGTTTATTGTAATTGTCTTGGCAGGGAAACACTAAACTCGCAGGGGATCAAACAGATCCCGACGCATGGAAAGAATTTCAAGTTTGATCCAAGGGAAGGGTACTTTATAACTCCAAAATTTCTTCACAAGCATCAAGACTGGGAACGTCTTTCGTTCCCAGTCCATGGGAGGAGGTGTTGATTCACCGGGAATTCTCCCGGCCAGTGTCTATTCCAGATGGCGACCCGGCTCCGGCTCCCTGTCGTGGGAGTATCAGAGACCTATGTCTCCCATGGGAGGAGGTACAAGTACCCCCTCATAGTTGGGACCAACTGGCCCCAGGCCTAGCCACATTCCCCACCCGCCAGGGGCTGGAAGGGAGAAGCTAGGCCTCTCTGGTCTGCCATCTTCCCCGTCCCAGGGAGGCTGACGGGAAGGGCAGTCTTGGGAGCTGCAGATGGTAGCAAGCTCCAGCTCTGGCACCTACCCTGCCCTAGAAGGGCTGGGCATGGTGTCCGCCTCCGCCCAGTCCAGAAGTTTTTTAATTTCTTAAATCAGTTGTGTCTTGTTAAAATTTGCGTTAAATGAAACAAATTAATATACTTAAAATCAACTCACTTAATTTACTTAAGTAATTTAAAACTTACATAACTTTATTTACTTAAGTAATTTAAAACTTACATAACTTTCGCACGCTAATTATTTCCACGTATTTCTTTAAACATTTTCTGATCCAAAATTCGATTTCCGTATTGTTTGTGATTGAATTTTCCCATTAATATTTTAGTTTTAATAATTTTAACTCCAATATTTGACTCTTAAAACAATTTACCTTCTAATAATTTACACGCTAATAATTAGTTAGGTTAACAATACAGTGTAATAAGTTCAACGTTGAGGTCTGCTGCACATGTCACCTTTATTTGGTATCTCTCAGGTGGGTATACCTGGTATACTGGTTCCAGCAACCTGGTCGATACTGTCTGTGTCTGCCTCATATGTAGCACCCGCACGCACTCTACGATAGCCTCACGCACTCTAACACACCCTCACTTACACCCACGCTGACACACCCCACCCATATTGACTCCCACACCTAGTGACACACCCTCCCTCCACACCTAGTGACACACCCTCCCTCCACACCTAGTGACACACCCTCCCTCCACACCTAGTCACACACCCTCCCTCCACACCTAGTGACACACCCTCCCTCCACACCTAGTGACACACCCTCCCTCCACACCTAGTGACACACCCTCCCTCCACACCTAGTACACCCCCTCCTCCACACCTAGTGACACACCTCCCTCCACACCTAGTGCACCCTCCTCCACACCTAGTGACACACCCTCCTCCACACCTAGTGACACCCCCCTCCACACCTAGTGACACACCTCCTCCACACCTAGTGACACACCCTCCCTCCACACCTAGTGACACACCTCCTCCACACCTAGTGACACACCCTCCCTCCACCCTAGTGACACACCTCCTCCACACTAGTGACACACCCTCCCTCCACACCTAGTGACACACCCTCCCTCCACACCTAGTGACACACCCTCCCTCCACACCTAGTGACACACCCTCCCTCCACACCTAGTGACACACCCTCCCTCCACACCTAGTGACACACCCTCCCTCCACACCTAGTGACACACCCTCCCTCCACACCTAGTGACACACCCTCCCTCCACACCTAGTGACACACCCTCCCTCCACACCTAGTGACACACCCTCCCTCCACACCTAGTGACACACCCTCCCTCCACACCTAGTGACACACCCTCCCTCCACACCTAGTGACACACCCTCCCTCCACACCTAGTGACACACCCTCCCTCCACACCTAGTGCACACCCTCCTCCACACCTAGTGAACACCCTCCCTCCACACCTAGTGACACACCCTCCTCCACACCTGTGATACACCCTCCTCCCACCTAGTAACATACCCTCCCTCCCCACCTGTGACCACCCTCCTCCACACCTAGTGACACACCCTCCTCCCCACCTAGTGACACACCCTCCCCACACCTAGTGACACACCCTCCCTCCACACCTAGTGACACACCCTCCCTCCACACCTAGTGACACACCCTCCCTCCACACCTAGTGACACCCTCCCTCCACACCTAGTGACACACCTCCCTCCACACCTAGTGACACCCTCCCTCCGCACCTAGTAACACACCCTCCCTCCCACCTAGTGACACACCTCCTCCACACCTAGTGACACACCCTCCCTCCCCACCTAGTGACACACCCTCCCTCCACACCTAGTGACACACCCTCCCCTCCACACCTAGTGACACACCCTCCCTCCACACCTAGTGACACACCCTCCCTCCACACCTAGTGACACACCCTCCCCTCCACTCACTCACAAACTCACTTTTTTTCTAACTTTAAACTTTAGTAAACGAGAAGGTTTAATTAGGCGAACAAGGAAAAGTTTAGACGTGAAAGTCCGACATTTTATCATGCTGAGTTGTGGGGGAGGGGGCTTCGTCATTTCATGTCGGCCCTTTTTTCAACTCTTCTCAACGTGTCCGGAAGAGCCTCTCGCAATATTGAAAAGGTTTCATTATAATTCTTTATAATAATTGTGCGCCAGGCTTCCCAGACAAGATGAGAAGAACTTCACAATCATCGAGGAAATGAAAAACACAAACTCGCTGTAAATATGTGAGATGTTCGTATCTAACTTTGATAACATACCATAACTAAAAAAAATATGTCAGCATTTGCTGTATTATTATTATTATATATATATATTTATGTGTGTGTGCGTGTGAGGGTAGACTAGGATACATGCTGCTATCCCCACTGACACTCCAGCCTTGGGTAACTAAATAATATTTCAACCATCCCTGACTGAGACACAAGCGTGTCATTTATATAAGACCTTACAATGCGACCTATGGATTACCGACTGCTCTGAAGCCTTGTGAAGTACTGTGTATATAATACTGCCTTGACTACAAGAAAGCGAATAATCATACGAAACTGACTGACCTTCTGGGCTAGGATACGAGAAATGAATTACTCCGCTACAAGTCACCAGTGTATTGGCGTCGACAATCCCAATTCGTAGAACAGAAGTGTCCCGGCGAATCCACAAGAAGAGAAGAAGAAGAACAGAAGTGTAAAACGAGAGAAAAAGAGGAAATGATAAGAGAAGCAAACACACTTCATAAACACAGCTACTGATACTGACAACGTTTCGCTCGGAGGTATCTTGAGAAGGCTTATATATAAGCAAAAATGTTATGTGAATCAGAACCAGCTCTGATGGATAAGCAAGAGGTTATAGGCGTGGCCGCGATTAATAAGAGTATTTTCCCAAGTGTCTTGAAGAGTTCGGGAAATCAGTTTATTTTAAAATAAATTTACTGTTTCGTGTTAAAGTTCCTGCAAGCCGAGGGAGTGGTATCTCTTGTTCCTTACTGTTACCATGTGTGTCTGTTACCATGTGTGTCTGTTACCATGTCTGTATCACGTCTCTCAAAACACATGGCCAACTAGGCTATGATAACTATATTACCCTCTAGAAGGGTTCCTTCATGCTGGTGACTGTTGGTAACCCTCCAGGAAGGTCCCTTGATGCTGGTGACTGTTGGTAACCCCACCAGGAAGGTCCCTTGATGCTGGTGACTGTTGGTAACCCCCTCCAGGAAGGTCCCTTGATGCTGGTAAGGTGACTGTTGGTAACCCTCTCCAGGGAAGTCCCTTAATGCTGGTAATGGGAGCTGTTGATGGGAGAAATTGAGCCTATACTTTTTTATCCCTGGCTCGAGCGTGATTTCTTTCCTTCCTCCAGATGTTGTATGAATTCTTACGTCGAATAAATCTAAAAAAATACAGTATAACATTCTAAGAGATAAATATATTATCAGTACAACTGTAAATAATACATTTCAGAATGGCCATGCAAGTTTAATGACTCAGTCGATAGGTTTTAAACCTAACACACTACAAATTGCTTTTGTTTGTCTGCTTTATTAAATATTTCGTCACAATTTATTTTCTTTATTATGTCCGTTGTCATTTCCTCCGGTGTCCATTAAGCTGTGTATGTAAACATTAAATTCCTTTATTGATCTATTATTATTATTATTATTATTATTATTATTATTATTATGTACGAGTGGGTAATTCAGCGCAACAGTGGAGACTCGATCTTCCGTCCGCTAATCGCGATATAGAAACCCACAGTGCCAGGCTTCCTTTCATCACCTATCTATCATTTCATTTGCTCAGTCTATCACGCATCTCCTGGTAGGCAGGTGCCGGCATCTCCTGGTAGGCAGGTGCCGGCATCTCCTGGTAGGCAGGTGCCGGCATCTCCTGGTAGGCAGGTGCCGGCATCTCCTGGTAGGCAGGTGCCGTCATCTCCTGGTAGGCAGGTGCCGGCATCTCCTGTGGCAGTGCCGTCATCTCCTGGTGGCAGGTGCCGGCATCTCCTGGACAGGTGCCGGCATCTTCTGGTAGCAGGTGCCGGCATCTCCTGGTAGGCAGGTACCGGCATCTCCTGGTAGGCAAGTGCCGTCATCTCCTGGTAGGCAGGTGCCGGCATCTCCTGGTAGGCAGGTACCGTCATCTCCTGGTAGGCAGGTACCGGCATCTCCTGGTAGGCAGGTGCCGTCATTTTGACCATTTTGTTGCAGATGAAGACAGTATCATTTATAAACATATTCAGACATTGATCCTCGTGAGGCCTCACAAGAACCCACTCAATACATTCTTCTTTCTTAAAAACACATTATTGTGTTGCAGTAGCTTCAACTAGATGAATACAAATAGGTAGCGTGCGTGTCTGTCAGGTGCTCGGCGTACAGAGTATCGAGCCTGTGCGTCTCCATGCGTTTCACAACCCCACACGGGTTCAGCGCTTCGTGTAAATCACAAGTAGTCCAACAATCGACTAAGTACTCGACCATTTTTTATTATTTTTTAAAAATCCAAGTAGATGCCCTCCGCCTCTTATTGATCCCCAAACCATCAGCAGAGCGCTTTGAGAGATTTGATACCCGATACATGGTATACATGGTATACATGGTATACATGCCCCGGGATGGATACCATAATATAGTGTGTTTTGAAATGAAGATTTAATTTAATTTGGTTGCACCAGTTTAAATCCCTGACTTTATACACAAAACATTTATAATTTGCGTAAATTAGAAGTTTACAAAGGGATGAATGTCTTAGACAATTATATATATATACGTATATATATATATATATATATATATATATATATATATATATATATATATATATATATATATATATATATATATATATATATATATATATATATATATATATATATATATATATATATATACACCCCCTGAGTTTGCCTGAGTGCTTTCTACACTGGCCCGGCTCACTGACAACCTCTGCTCATAAAATATTTTCCGGAAACACGTCTCTACATACTGGGCAAATTCTGCCGCCTTAAAGCTGTGTTTCAGAGAACAAACTAAAGCCAGAAGGTAAACAGGCAAAACAAATTAAAGGGAGAGCATCGAGGTAGTGAGAGAGAGAGAGAGGAAAAGATAAAGATTATGAGAAATTCTTGAAGATTTGGCAATTAGAGAAAGCAATACAACCCCGCTCGGTTGTAACTCCCCCGGTGAAATAGCAGGAGTCGAGACGATGACTGTGAGGAGAGAGAGAAAGTTTCCTCTTTATACCTGCTAATGCTCGACAATTAGCTGGTGCCAACAAAGGGTCGACAATAATAGTCGAGGCTTCAAACAATAAAGTGCCAACACAGTTCCATTTTTACCATCCGGCTCCAGCAAGGAGCCTTCCCACTTTTTTAACATCGTTGAATTTAAAGGAAAAGAGGTGTTAGCCTACCTCAGCTCATTTACAGGCTGAGAGCTGCTAGCCTACCTCAGCTCATTTACAGGCTGAGAGCTGCTAGCCTACCTCAGCTCATTTACAGGCTGAGAGCTGCTAGCCTACCTCAGCTCATTTACAGGCTGAGAGCTGCTAGCCTACCTCAGCTCATTTACAGTCAAAGAAATGTTGGCCTACCTCATCTTATTTACAGTCTAAGAAATGTTAAGCTACCTCATCTTATTTACATGTTAAGTGCTATAAGTATACCTCATTTGTCATCCAGCCTTAGCTCACTTCAAAGCCCAACTCTATCATCAGTATACTACCTCCCCTTCCCAAGGCTTCCGCTCACAACCGTCATTTAATACCTAGGTACCAATTTACTACTAGATGAATAAGGGTGTAGGGGTATCCATGTTCTGATGGTCGAGATGTGGAGTATGAACAATTATGTCTGACTCAAGAAATCGTAATGACATGATTGTAAACAAACCAGGATACGGACGAGCGAGTTGTGAAACTCCAGTGACTTGAAGTTTAACGATTCACTTGACATGACGTCCCTGACAGATGTCAGGTACGTTATGTTTCTTTATTTTAAGCGAGGCAGAATTAATAAATACCTTTGCCACCGTTGTATCAGCACTTGTGGGATATATGCTACCCCCCCCCCCATCATGGGTGATTGTTGCTGGCTGATACCTGCCAAACAGCGCCTCAGTTTGTATTTAAGGTGGGAGAGGCTTGTCTAAGGGAGGAAGCGCTGGGACTGTCAGTAATTCGTCGAGTGTTTGTCTCCGTAATTGCAATCAAGTTGTATTCATAAACAGAGAACAGAGCGAAAGGCAGTGAGCCAGTGAACTTTGTATTAAATCATAGTTGTGTGCATGAAGTCGGTCCGTGATCACTTACAGGACAGAGCAGCGGTTCTACTCTTACACTCGGTCCCACGATAGTGCTTCACATAGTCTCACGACAACGTAAAGCTAGTGTTGATAAATGAGACACTTGTGCAACATGTGGGTATCTTTATTCTGGAAACGTTTCGCCACTCAGTGGCTTCTTCAGTCCAATGCAGAGAAAGGTGGGAGATGAGGAGCTTGAGGTAATCAGTCCCTCAGCCTGGAGTTGATGTGTTCAGGTCATCAGTCTTGACTAAAGTGCAGCATATTCGCGGAGATGGGGATATACTGATGAGGTGGAGCAGTGGTAGGCGGAGTCACCAATGAACAAAATCACTAGTGGAAGTACATCGTAAATCTATTGTTTTGCTTGGAGACTAAGCATTTTCAAGTATATAGACTATATGGCAAGCACTGGTATACTGTCCGGAGAGCAAGAGAGGAGACGTGGGTTGTGACCCTGACTACGTGAGCTCTGGAGGGGTGCTGTGTGCTGAGGAGTGTGTGAGTCAGGGGTCCCACAAACTAGAAACTTTCCACCTCCTTTGTGATGGAGTTTCTGGTATGAATCAGAGCCAATTCAAGGCTTTTTCCTGGTTCTTTTTCTTGGATAACAAAGCCTCGCCCTGGACCAATCCTTGTGGTGTGCCGGGTGGGCCCTACAGACGAGCAGCAATTTATACAGGGTTCGGTAGGACGTGGGTGTTTGACCTTCCTCTATCAACAGGAATCGTCATTTTGAGACCAATCTCTGCCTACTGAGGATCGGCACTAACACACACACATCTGGAAGGCAGGCGAGAGAGATTATCATAATCTACACTTGAAAATCCTAGAAGGAATGCTCCCGAATCAATCTACACACAGAAATCACTCCCTACGAAAGTAAAAGACTGGGCAGGCGATGCAAAATACCCCCAGTGAAAAGTAGGGGCGCCATTGGTACACTAAGAGAAAATACCATAAGTGTCCGGGGCCCAAGACTGTTCAAGAACCTCCCACCAAGCATAAGGGAAATTACCAAGACCCCTGGCTGCCTTCAAGAGGGAGCTGGACAGATACTTAAAGTCGGTGCCAGATCAGCCGAGCTGTGGTTCGTACGTTGGTCTACGTGCAGCCAGCAGTAACAACCTAGTTGATCAGGTCCTGATCCACCGGGAGGCCTGATCATGGACCGGGCCGCGGGGGCGTTGATTCCCGGAATACCCTCCAGGTAGACTCCAGGTAGGTAGGTAGATCTCACTCATAACCACCTGTTAGTGGATGCTCCTCCCTCCCTCTTCCTCTGTCTAGCTTGTGGCGTACCTCCGTGCAGCTGACTGTCTTCCTCTGTCTAACTTGTGGCGTACCTTCGTGCAGCTGACTGGTCTTCCTCTGCCTAGCTTGTGGCGTACCTCCGTGCAGCTGACTGTCTTCCTCTGTCACTTGTGCTACCTTCGTGCAGCTGACTGTCTTCCTCTGTCTAGCTTGTGGCGTACCTCCGTGGCTGTCCTAACTTGTGGCGTACCTCCGTGCAGCTGACTGTCTTCCTCTGTCTAGCTTGTGGCGTACCTCCGTGCAGCTGACTGTCTTCCTCTGTCTAGCTTGTGGCGTACCTTCGTGCAGCTGACTGTCTTCCTCTGTCTAACTTGTGGCGTACCTTCGTGCAGCTGACTGTCTTCCTCTGTCTAGCTTGTGGCGTACCTCGTGCAGCTGACTGTCTTCCTCTGTCTAACTTGCGTACCTCGTGCAGCTGACTGTCTTCCTCTGTCTAGCTTGTGGCGTACCTCCGTGCAGCTGACTGTCTTCCTCTGTCTAACTTGTGGCGTACCTTCGTGCAGCTGACTGTCTTCCTCTGTCTAGCTTGTGGCGTACCTCCGTGCAGCTGACTGTCTTCCTCTGTCTAACTTGTGGCGTACCTTCGTGCAGCTGACTGTCTTCCTCTGTCTAACTTGTGGCGTACCTTCGTGCAGCTGACTGTCTTCCTCTGTCTAGCTTGTGGCGTACCTCCGTGCAGCTGACTGTCTTCCTCTGTCTAGCTTGTGGCGTACCTCCGTGCAGCTGACTGTCTTCCTCTGTCTAGCTTGTGGCGTACCTCCGTGCAGCTGACTGTCTTCCTCTGTCTAACTTGTGGCGTACCTCCGTGCAGCTGACTGTCTTCCTCTGTCTAACTTGTGGCGTACCTTCGTGCAGCTGACTGTCTTCCTCTGTCTAGCTTGTGGCGTACCTCCGTGCAGATGACTGTCTTCCTCTGTCTAGCTTGTGGCGTACCTCCGTGCAGCTGACTGTCTTCCTCTGTCTAACTTGTGGCGTACCTTCGTGCAGCTGACTGTGTCTTCCTCTGCCTAGCTTGTGGGGTACCTCCGTGCAGCTGACTGTCTTCCTCTGTCTAAGCTTGTGGCGTACCTTCGTGCAGCTGACTGTGTCTTCCTCTGTCTAACTTGTGGTATCTTCGTGCAGCTGACTGTGTCTTCCTCTGCCTAGCTTGTGGGGTACCTCCGTGCAGCTGACTGTCTTCCTCTGTCTAACTTGTGGGGTACCTCCGTGCAGATGACTGTGTCTTCCTCTGTCTAGCTTGTGGCGTACCTTCGTGCAGCTGACTGTCTTCCTCTGTCTAGCTTGTGGCGTACCTCCGTGCAGCTGACTGTCTTCCTCTGTCTAGCTTGTGGCGTACCTCCGTGCAGATGACTGTCTTCCTCTGTCTAGCTTGTGGCGTACCTTCGTGCAGCTGACTGTGTCTTCTTCTGTCTAGCTTGTGGCGTACCTCCGTGCAGCTGACTGTCTTCCTCCGTCTAGCTTGTGGCGTACCTCCGTGCAGCTGACTGTCTTCCTCTGTCTAGCTTGTGGCGTACCTCCGTGCAGCTGACTGTCTTCCTCTGTCTAGCTTGTGGCGTACCTTCGTGCAGCTGACTGTGTCTTCCTCTGTCTAGCTTGTGGCGTACCTTCGTGCAGCTGACTGTGTCTTGCTCTGTCTAGCTTGTGGCGTACCTTCGTGCAGCTGACTGTCTTCCTCTGTCTAGCTTGTGGCGTACCTCCGTGCAGCTGACTGTCTTCCTCTGTCTAGCTTGTGGCGTACCTTCGTGCAGCTGACTGTCTTCCTCTGTCTAGCTTGTGGCGTACCTCCGTGCAGCTGACTGTCATCCTCTGTCTAGCTTGTAGCGTACCTTCGTGCAGCTGACTGTCTTCCTCTGCCTAGCTTGTGGGGTACCTCCGTGCAGCTGACTGTCTTCCTCTGTCTAGCTTGTGGCTTACCTTCGTGCAGCTGACTGAGGAACACATTTTGACAGTTTACACATTGCTTAATCCTTTCCGCTTACTTCATACTTTTTTATAATTACCGGGGTGTCTGTAGGGACCTCTGTGAACTTTTAAAAGTCTCTCTTAGCATTAATTAATGTTTTCCTTAACTGATGCCGGTTATTTAACTTGCTATCATAGTATTTATGTGTTGAGAGGTTTATTCATGTTCGTAGTTTATATTTGTCAACTGTTTTATGTTGTTGCATATAATTTATATTACTACAGGCGCCGAGTGACCTACTTAAAGTGTTCTGAAAAAAAAATCAACTACTATTACAATCCATGTGTGAAGCCGTGTTAAGACGCAAAGAGCAGGTGTTGTTACGACGTAAATAGCAGGTGTTGTTACGACGTAAATAGCAGGTGTTGTTACGACGTAAATAGCAGGTGTTGTTACGACGTAAATAGCAGTTGTTGTTGTTGTTACTGGTGTGGCAAGCGTGCCTGTGTTTGTTTTGAATAAATCTCTACCCGTTTCTCCCACATATAGTTTATTACAACTATGATAAGGGACGTTGATGCCTGCATTTAGCTCGGGGCTGGTATTAATCTTCCTAGGTCTGGTAATGACTTTGGTAATGGTGGAGGCGGCTGGGATGTAACCGGCTATAAACCTTCTCACGTACCGTGGAAGTATGGAAGATTAAATTAGTCTCTCGGAGTGTTATTTGTTCTCTGTGACTTCCTTCTACGGTCCCCGTATAAAGGTGGCAGGAAAATATAAACAGTAGAGGACCTCTGTGACTAACGAAATCATAATGACACGATTGCAAACAAACCATATCACGCGACGGTCTGGAGTTTTGAGACTCTCTGACCGCGGGTTCGAACCCCACCCGTGGTATGGTTTTTTTGAGGATCTCTTTTTTCGCCATTCATCTTCCAGGAAATCAGGGCTGCAGGTTCTGAGTGCCATTAGGAAGAACCCAACAGAATGCCTCCGTTGGTTCTGAGTGGAGAGGTGAAGCCAGAAATGAATGAGGTCATTCTGGTTGGTGCTTATTTATGACTTGCTTGGATTTAATTTTATGAATACATGATCTCTGAGCATATTAGAGGCACATGCATGAAGTTTAAGCAGCCAAGTGGGAAGGTGAAGTATATATGTTAATTAAGCTCTTTATTGGCGTGTATATCAGTAAATTTGGTGTGATGATTAGTGTTTCTTGTAATTATTAATTCACACACACAAACTCCTATATATAAGAATGAAATTAGCTCAGAGGCATCCACACCACCGTATGTCTTCGGATGACGGGTAAAAACACCTAGCTTGGATGGGTGCGTCATTCTTGAGGATTGTGTGGTCCCGTGGACTAGAGCGTCATATGTTTTCGCTCACCATGAGGTGGGCCAAAGCAGCAAAGCAGCATGGGTTCGACTCCTTGGCTAGTCGCATTGTTGTTATTGATCAATACCACTCGTTCGTGTGTACAATAATATATATATATATATATATATATATATATATATATATATATATATATATATATATATATATATGGGGATCTGTGATTTTATTCCAATATAAAATTATATTTTTATTTCTTTGAAGCCATTTAATATTCCACTATTATTATATATATATATATATATATATATATATATATATATATATATATATATATATATATATATATATATATATATACATATTCCATGGGGAAGTGGAACAGAATTCTTCCTCCGTAAGCCATGCGTGTCGTAAGAGGCGACTAAAATGCCGGGGCAAGGGGCTAGTAACCCTTCTCCTGTATATAATACTAAAGTAAATGGATAAACTTTCGTTTTCCTTTTGGGCCACCCTGCCTCGGTGGGCCACCCTGCCTCGGTGGGCCACCCTGCCTCGGTGGGCCACCCTGCCTCGGTGGGCCACCCTGCCTCGGTGGGAAACGGCCGACATGTTGAAAGAAGAATATATATATATATATATATATATATATATATATATATATATATATATATATATATATATATATATATATATATATTACAGAGCACTAACAACGTTGATAACTCAGATGCCATTAGTGAAGTGTTCGTAACGTCAATACAGATGTGTTAGTGCTATGTAAATATCACAACTACTGTTAATACTACTACTATTACTACTACATCTACTACTACTACTACTACTATCAGTCTACTATACATTTTAGTCTACTATCAGTATTACTATTACTACTTACTACTATCAGTATTACTATTACTACTACATCTACTACTATACTACTATCTACATATACTATCAGTATACTACTATTACTAACTACTACTACTACTATTACTATTACTCTACTACTACTATCAGTTTGCTACTATTACTATTAATTACTATCACTCTACTAATACTACTACTACTACTACTACTACAAATATTATTACTACTACATCTATTACTACACTTCAGCTTACTAACTAGTAACTAGCTCTACTACTATTACTATTTTCAATATTGCTATGCATCTAGCACAAATTACTACTACATCTACAACTACTACTATCAGTACTACTACTACTACATCTACTACTACTACTATTACTACTGCTGCTGCTACTATTGCTGTTGATGTTGCTCTTGCTGCCGCTGCTACTATTACTATTAATATTACTATCACTGCTACTACTACTACTACTGCTACTACTACTACTAATATTATTACCACTACTACCACTATTACTAAACCAGCTTTCAGCATTTTACTATTAAGGTCAGAACGGTAGCGCAATATTGATATTTTCAATTTGCATTGCATCTAGGAGGCGAATAATTCACAAGTATATCTGTTATCCTGACACAAATTGCCATTAACATCCCTATACCAATATGTATACCCGGAGTATGCGAGGTGCTCACAATGTATACGTTAGATTTAGAGTGTTATTCAGTGCATATCACTGACACTGAACGTTAACCACTGTCATATCACTGACACTGAACGTTAACCACTGTCATACCAGTGACACTGAACGTTAACCACTGTCATACCAGTGACACTGAACATTAACCACTGTCATACCAGTGACACTAAACATACTAACATTTACAACTATACAAATGGCTGTCGAATATTTATGAATGATAAAATCTACCTCCCTCATGCTGTTTGTGGCATTTACCGAGGAAAACGTTTCGCCCCTGGTGGACGAAACGTCTCCTCGGTAAACGCCATAAACCGCTTATCGTGTGTTGTTTACTTCCGCTGGTCGAATTCTTCAGTCAACATTGGACCGATTACATTATCAAGACCCATGCGCAACGCTTATCTTTTTGGGCGAAATGTTTCAGCTTCGCAACAGGCGTCTTCAGTCGAATACAGACGACTGAAGGCAGGAGGTAGTGGAAGGGGTATTCTCGAGGTGGTCAGTCCCTCAGTCGTGGCTGGAGGTGGTCAGTCCCTCAGCCCTGTATGGAGGTGGTCAGTCACTCAGCCCTGTATGGAGGTGGTCAGTCACTCAGCCCTGTATGGAGGTGGTCAGTCACTCAGCCCTGTATGGAGGTGTCATCCTACAAGGGTCAATTCACGGTATCATAAACCGTCAAGAATACCACACCATATTACATCCACCATTATTCAAACCCACCAATATACTTAACAATCCACACCAATATATATACACACCTTTCCTCCCACTGAATTCGGTAACAATAACATTCACACAATTCACAGTTGTTATTTTTTTTGCTAACCTGTGTAAAAAGAATCAGGTCATTCAACTTCTCCCTGAGAAGTTTTAGTGATTCTCAAATGGCAAATAATCACAAATAAAGTTGATTATCTTGAAAGAAGAGTCTTCCTTCTTCCTTCGTAATATTAAATGTGATTCACATTATGCTATTAGGATCATTTATGTGAAAAAAATGGTTCGCTGATTACTGGGTGATGTGATGAAATGCCGAAACGTGCCCACCTTGGGTGAGCACCGTGTGATGAGGCTCCGGCAAGCGAAACGTAGCCAAATATGAAATATTCCAACTGCCACTGCAAGTGTGCTCATTTCAACACGGGTGAAACTGACCGTCGTGAATGAAAAAGTTTTTTATTGTATATCTTTTCGCTCAAAAGTAAAAACACCCCTTTTTTAGGCTCAACTTTGAGCGAAACTCTCTGTATTAAGTCCGATTAATTTACACAAACATTCACACACACAAAAACACACGCACATGTACACAAGCGCACTCACTGTTCAGAAAGTTCAGGTACAAATAACGTTCACGGATAATGGTCCTAATTACTGTGGGATATTTGTGAATTGTCCCATCCACGGTATTGCCAGGTAGTTGTGAATTGTTCCAGCCATGGTATTGCCAGGTTAGTTGTGAATTGTTCTAGCCACGGTATTCCAAGGTAGTTGTGAATTGTTCCAGCCATGGTATTGTAGGTTAGTTGTGAATTATTCTAGCCACGGTATTCTAAGGTAGTTGTGAATTGTTCCAGCCAGGGTATTGTAGGTTAGTTGTGAAGTATTCTAGCCACGGTATTGTAAGGTAGTTGTGAATTGTTCCAGCCATGGTATTGTAGGGTAGTTGTGAATTGTTCCAGCCAGGGTATTGTAGGTTAGTTGTGAATTATTCTAGCCACGGTATTGTGGGATGTGAATTGTTCCAGCCAGGGTATTGTAGGTTAGTTGTGAATTATTCTAGCCACGGTATTGTAAGGTAGTTGTGAATTGTTCCAGCCATGGTATTGTAGGGTAGTTGTGAATTGTTCCAGCCATGGTATTGTAGTTTTAACACGGGTGATGAATTGTTCAGCCATAGTGAGTATGAATTAAGTTTTGTTATTGAATTGTTCCAAAAGGGTAAAATTCACCACGTATTCTAGTTTGGGTTCAGCTATTGTAGGTTAGTTGTGAATTATTCTAGCCACAATTGTAAGGTAGTTGTGAATTGTTCCAGCCAGGGTATTGTAGGTTAGTTGTGAATTATTCTAGCCATGGTATTGTAAGGTAGTTGTGAATTGTTCCAGCCAGGGTATTGTAGGTTAGTTGTGAATTATTCTAGCCACGGTATTGTGGGATGTGAATTGTTCCAGCCAGGGTATTGTAGGTTAGTTGTGAATTATTCTAGCCACGGTATTGTAAGGTAGTTGTGAATTGTTCCAGCCAGGGTATTGTAGGTTAGTTGTGAATTTTTCCAGCCAGGGTATTGTAGGTTAGTTGTGAATTATTCTAGCCACGGTATTGTGGGATGTGAATTGTTCCAGCCATGGTACTGTGGATTGTTTACAGAACAGTTTGATGGGGATAAAAAATAACTCCCTCCCCAAGAAAGTGACCCACTAGTAGTCGACTAGCACCAACGTACCAATTATCTACTAGGTAAACAGAGGGGCGGCGTTTCACCCTACCCTGGATTCGAACCCAGGAGCTTTTGGCTATTAACCAGCTACAACCCTCGCGACTCCGGTTAATTGGCAATTGATACCAACCAGGCTAACTAGAAACTGGTACCCACCTCTGCTCTAACTGGCAATTAACGCTGGCAGTACAAAAGGGGTGTTTCCAGCAGCACCGTTCACCCATGGCACTGGCACTGCCGGATGCCACCTGTGTATCAAGCCCCTTAACTGGCAACGGGATCCTCCTCGTCCTCTCTCACCGGGAATTCCTCTAACCTTCCAGCAGATAACAAGCGTTGTTTTTCATGCATCGTAAATATTTTCTTTCAAACGTGTCATGATTAGTATCCAGGGTCGAATATTCACCGAATAAGACCACGAAAAACACGCTGGCGGAAGAAGATAGATGCTGCAAGTGTATGGAATAAGTAGTAGGTTACTGAAAGCAGTTTTTACGAGACTAGTGAGGCTTAGGTTCGACTATGTAGGAGAGGGAGATTATTTCCCCACCAAAAGTAGGCCTTAGACGGGATGCCTGATGTCACGATAGTAATATTGTCTATCTCCATTGCGTTTCTCATCAGGGATAAGACCAGTGTTACACAGTGTGCTGCGGTAAAATATTTTATAAAAAAAAAACGCTCCATACATAATGTCATTTTCCGAGTTTGTACTGGAACGAGACGCGTTTTATCCCTGTCACGGCAGAGTGGCCAAGACAGGAGCAGATGAAGTGTTTAGTTCAGTACGAGACGGGTGGTGACAGGGTGGTGACAGGGTGGTGACGGCGTAAGGTCAACATGTTTGGGTAGTAGTGTAAGTAGGTGGTTTGGTGAGATTTTTTGTGAATAATATAAGTAATTTTGTATTCACGTACTCATGTTTTTTTTAGGCCTTAGTTGTCCAAGGGTCTGTTTTGGAGAGTATAATATTTTAACTGTAGGCTAAGTAGCCTGCAGGAAGGAGGGGGTGTCATGGAGCCTCCCTGTTTATTTATAAATGTTTATTTGGTGAACTGGATTGTGGTGGTTTTTTGTAGTAGGTTATAAGTTGTATATAATTTAATATATAGACATATTTTTGTATAAGTGAGTTTTTGTCCTTCCTTCCTAAATTAATATTGTCTAACTTATAATTGTATGCTGGCTCTAAGAGTTGCTATGTTTTTTCAGTGTAATTTAAATGGCCCTAGACAGCACAATAAGCGGCCATTTAGGAGCCAGGACCTTTTTATTTAAGTTACGATGTCAAAGTCGTAACAACCAGTAACACCCGACTAGCACACAGATGCCTATTTTCAGCTAGGTGAACATGGGCAGCAGGTGTAGAGAGACCTGCCCACACATCTCGGCCCTCATGGAAATCGAACCAGAGTTTTAGTTTTCAGTTGCGAGCGTTGTGGCACTGACTTAGAGGGCACCCGTCGTAGTGAACTTCAACCTTTATTGACCTCAAATAATGATATCTGTCCTCCGCTCGGCTCTAAATCCAGCAAGCAGTTGCAGGAGTGTGTGTAGTGTAAGGGGAGAAATCTTCTTGCATCCTAGACGGAGGCATATTGTGTAATGACCCGGTTCTGCATCAGCAGCAGTAACAGAAGTAGCAGCAGCAGTAACAGTAGCAGTAACAAGTAGCTGGCGAGGAAGATGAGGAGGGTAGGAAGTAAAGGGATAGAATAACGGAGAAATGAGGAATTAGGGAGATTGCTATATTAAGAAAACACGTAGATCATAGGGATTAGCGAGAGAAAGGGATTAATGAAGCTTTTTTTTTTTATCTCATGATCTATGTGGGTCATTGAGCACAAGGAGTGGCGGAGATTGCGTCTTCCGTCCGTGGTCTTTGACTAGTCAGACCTCTGGTCCGGTAATGAGAATTGAGAATCAGATTATAATGGGTAAAGAGTGGATAGTACGTGTCCTGAGTGTCGGCAAATTCTGAGTGTCAATCCATCCTGAGTGTCAGTCCATCTTGAGTGTCGGCCCATCTTGAGTGTCGGCCCATCTTGAGTGTCGGCCCATCTTGAGCGTCGGCCCATCCTGAGTGTTGGTCCATCCTGAGTGTCGATCTGTCTTTATAATTGCTTTGACTCTCAGATCACTGAGTCCAGCACGGGTAAGCCAGTGGTCACTGTTCTTGGGGACCAGTATATTACTATCGGCTACCCCAACTTTCACAGCTGAGGCATTCGTCTTCCCCACCCAACCAATGTGCCATCACACCTGCAGTGTGATGTTTCCTGACGGTTGAACTACGAACTCGCTGACGCTCCTCTAGTTTCCCAAGGCTTCATAGAACTCAAAACAGGGAGCAATATAGAACGTCAACTGATCCCATACAAGAAAGGTCCAATTCACACCCCTGAGTAAGGCTTTAAAAGCTCTACTCAGGGGTGAGTTCCACCCATCCACAAATGTGTTACCAAACCAGTGATCTGCTACGTACTAATGACCGGAACGTCCTCATTCCCTCTTGAAACAGTGTTCACCATCCATTACGCCCTTCTCTTCGCCCCCTCTCTCGCTTATCCCTAATCCCCACATGCATTAGCGCTCTTTACTCCTCTTCCTCTCTCGCGTTGATAGTCTCCTCCAGTTCCAGGTGTCTTCGAAGTTCTGTCCACCGGAGATAGCTCTCCTTCGAGACCCAGAGTCGGTCCATTTCCTTGAACTGTGTCTCCGTTTGTGTTAGCGTCTGAGGAACCAACACGTGGACAGAGCGACATTTCCGGTCTGATTCTTTTCCCTCAGTCGAGTTTCTGGTCCGAAGGAAAGCCGTGATAGTGTCCGTCGTTGCAATCCATCACTTCCCGTACCTTCCGCAGTAGGGTTCGAAAGGCCCTAGGACCGAAGCAACCCTTCAACCCAACAATAACAACACCCTTAAAGAAGCCAACAGGAAAAGCTAATGAATAACCCACATGCGTTTAAGTTAGTTTTAAAATAATAATAACATTAGTAATAATCATTATTATTATGAAAATTGTGTTACAAATGATAGAAGAATGATGATCACTAAAGCCAGGTTAAAACCAATTAAGGTATGCGACGCTGGGTCCTGGAGGTCGGTCATAATATTAGCCCTCTAGCGGCATAAATTCGCTACGACGTTATCGTAAAGGACGATGCGCCTCGCTCACTTGCATGCATAAATGTATACCATACATATATTCATTACTCCACAAATGGCAGAATGAACATATGTATGAGGGAGATAGACCGGCAGAAATGTATGTAAATTTGCACCTCGCCAAGATGAACAGGTAGGTTCTTATATCCGCGCGCGCGCACACACGCACGCACGCACGCACGGACACATGCACACACGCACACACACACATGAACGAACACACACACACACACACGCCCCGATGGCATGGTGGCTAGCGCTTGCTTCACGCACGGAGGCCCGGATTCACCTCGACGGGGCCGAAACATTTCGAAGTGTTTCGTTACACACACACACACATACATACAACAGGCCTAGTGTCTAATCGACATGTGCCTAGGACAAAATGGTAACTAACACAGCAACAAGGGGACACAGTTGGAAGTTGAAGACTCAAATGAATCACAGGGATGTTAGGAAGCATTTCTTCAGTCATAGAGTTGTCGGGAAGTGGAATAGCTGGAAGGATGTAGTGGAGGAGGTTCCATACATAGCTTTAAGGAGAGGTATGATAAAGCTCATGGAGCAGGGAGCGTGACCCAGTAGCGGCCAGTGAAGAGGCGGAGCCAGGAGCTATGACTCGACCCCTTCAGCCACAATTAGGTGAGTATACACACACACACACTGACACGCACGCGCGCGCGCGCATTTCTCTCTCAGGACAGAAACAATTCTCTCAGAGAGAAGTCAAGAGTACTGAGAGAAGTCAAGAGTACTGAGAGAAGTCAAGAGTACTGAGAGAAGTCAAAAGTACTGAGAGAAGTCAAGAGTACTGAGAGAAGTCAAGAGTACTGAAGAAGTCAAGAGTACTGAGAGAAGTCAAGAGTACTGAGAGAAGTCAAGACTGAGAGAAGTCAAGTACTGAGAGAAGTCAAGAGTACTGAGAGAAGTCAAGAGTACTGAGAGTCAAGAGTACTGGGAAGTCAAGAGTACTGAGAGAAGTCAAGAGTACTGAGAGAAGTCAAGAGTACTGAGAGAAGTCAAGAGTACTGAGAGAAGTCAAGAGTACTGAGAGAAGTCAAGAGTACTGAGAGAAGTCAAGAGTACTGAGAGAAGTCAAGAGTACTGAGAGAAGTCAAGAGTACTGAGAGAAGTCAAGAGTACTGAGAGAAGTCAAGAGTACTGAGAGAATCAGAGTACTGAAGAAGTCAAGTTGAATTTTACTGAACAGTCAATAAAAGGAGGAGGAGATGAAAGAGAAGGAATGATGAAAGGGGAAGTAAAGTTATGAGAGAATAAGCAAGGAAGACACACACACATACACACACACAGACACACACACACACACACACACACACACACTCACACACACACACACACACACACACACACACACACACACAGACACACACACACACACACAACGACACACACACACACATACACACACACACACACACACACACACACACATACACACACACACACACATACACACACACACACAATCACACAATCACACAATCACATACACACACCAGGAGCTGTGACTCGACCCCTGCAACCACAACTAGGTGAGCACTAGTTGAGTACATACACGCACGCATATACAACAGGCCTAGTGTCTAATCGACATGTGCCTAGGACAAAATAGTAACTAACACACACACACACACACACACACACAAGAGCCCAAGAAGCCAGAAAGCAGTGATGTCGATTAATCTAGGCGACCGGGGAAAGGGGCCAGGAGCTGAGTCTCGACCTCCCCTTCCCTGCCAACACCCAGCGCGGACACAGTGCGTGGTACGAAGCAGTCAATACCTTTACCGGTTGTCGTGACACTAATCTCGCCAGCATCACACGGGAGTCTTCTCCATCTCCCTCGTGTCCCAGGTTGTCTCATCCAGTTATTGATTTCTCCAAGATGTGTTAGAAGATTATCTTTATTTGAAGACGTTTCGCCATCCGGAGGCTTCTACAGTTCAGTGCAGAGGTGATATACGAAGGCAGTAGAAGATGAGGTGATCAGTCCCTCTGCTTTGCAGAACTATACACAGAAGACAGTGGGAGATGAGGGATTAGTCCCTCAGCCTGGATCAGTAACCCCACAGAATAATGTTGGTCACACACTACAACCATACCACAGTGTTGGTCACACACTACCACCATACCACAGTGTTGGTCACACACTACCACCATACCACAGTGTTGGTCACACACTACCACCACACCACAGTGTTGGTCACACACTACCACCATACCACAGTGTTGGTCACACACTACCACCACACCACAGTGTTGGTCACACACTACCACCACACCACACCACAGTGTTGGTCACACACTACCACCACACCACAGTGTTGGTCACACACTACCACCACACCACAGTGTTGGTCACACACTACCACCACACCACAGTGTTGGTCACACACTACCACCACACCACAGTGTTGGTCACACACTACCACCACACCACAGTGTTGGTCACACACTACCACCATACCACACCACAGTGTTGGTCACACACTACCACCACACCAGTGTTGGTCACACACTACCACCACACCAGTGTTGGTCACACACTACCACCACACCAGTGTTGGTCACACACTACCACCACACCACACCACACTGTTGGTCACACACTACCACCACACCACACCACAGTGTTGGTCACACACTAACACCATACCACACCACAGTGTTGGTCACACACTACCACCACACCACACCACAGTGTTGGTCACACACTACCACCACACCACACCACAGTGTTGGTCACACACTACCACCACACCACACCACAGTGTTGGTCACACACTACCACCACACCACACCACAGTGTTGGTCACACACTACCACCACACCACAGTGTTGGTCACACACTACCACCATACCACACCACAGTGTTGGTCACACACTACCACCATACACACCACAGTGTTGGTCACACACTACCACCATACCACACCACAGTGTTGGTCACACACTACCACCATACCACACCACAGTGTTGGTCACACACTACCACCATACCACACCACAATGTTGGTCACACACTACCACCACACTACAGTGTTAGTCACACTACCACCACACCATAGTGTTGGTCACACACTACCACCACACCACAGTGTTGGTCACACACTACCACCACACCAGTGTTGGTCACACACTACCACCACACCACACCACAGTGTTGGTCACACACTACCACCACACTACAGTGTTGCTAACACACTACCACCACACTACAGTGTTGCTAACACTACCACCACACTACAGTGTTGCTAACACTACCACCACACTACAGTGTTGCTAACACACTACCACCACACTACAGTGTTGCTAACACACTACCACCATACTACAGTGTTGCTAACACACTACCACCATACTACAGTGTTGCTAACACAACCACAACACAGTAGAACAACATTAGGTTGTCAGTTCCTCACCATCTTCTTGGTACAGTATATCACTACAGATTTTTTTTTTAAAAGCCTGTTAACATATAGTTAGACTCTGATTCGTTTGACCGAATCAGAATAATTCTCTATCGTGCCTGATATCAGTGACAGGATCAAAATACTGTAGATTCCAGAGGCAGGATTTAATTCTTTTAAGGTTGCTGATGCATTACGATCTCTCCAGATATTCCGCCAGTCTATAGTGTGTGTGTGTGTGGCCGCATGCGGCAGTGTAGTTGAAAGTGACATGAGTATATTGGCAAGTATACAGGAAAGTATACTGACATGTGTGCACGCGTCAGTTCCTGATTTTAATGATGCCATTGAAACCTAAAACGAAGAAAGATCTGCGTATTCAGACACAGCATCTAGTTCACACACACACACATCCCGGCACACACACACACATCCCGGCACACACACACACATCCCGGCACACACACACATCCCGGCACACACACACATCCCGGCACACTCCCACCTCGTGACCGTCTCCACGAATCTTGTACACAATCTTCCACGCATCGCTTCGACGTAGACACCCCGTCGAGACGACGTACAAAACGTCGTCTCGACGGGGGTAATGTTAAGTCTCAATACCAAAACAAAGGATAACGTTTGTGTCTGACGCCTGAAATAGAAGACCAACTCCAGAAAATTCCTGCTGACCCTCTCTGCACAGACCTGTGGATTCTCCTTCCCTGCAGCCTCCTGCCAGACCAGCCTTTTCTGGTTGATGGCCTGGTCAATCAGGCTGTTAGTGCCAGCTGGCAAGCTTTACCACGTAGATTTCCCTCTTCCCCGCCGTCATTCATCTTCCGGAGCGGGTTGAATATTGCAACTTTTATTTTCTTTTCTTCTATTGGTCTCTTGGTCTGGCCAGAAGCAGCAGTTGCATAAATGTTGCCAAGTGTGATTCACTGTTATGGTTATTGGCAATTACGCTCTGAAAAACGTCTGCATATTTTATACGTAATAAATAAACGTATTTACGCTTGACAAACGGCAGATTTTATGTATTTCTGTGTCGATAATGTTATATATATATATATATATATATATATATATATATATATATATATATATATATATATATATATATATATATCAATGGAAGAATGACAATAAAACATGAGCAATTTCATGTGCTTACAATATATCTTCAAAGGAATATTAAGATGAGGCAAGAGAAGTACATTATGTATATTAAACACTGAGGTAACACCTCACACAGAGGTGAAAACACCTCACACAGAGGTGACAACACTCACACAGAGGTGACAACACTCACACAGAGGAGGTGACAACACTCACACAGAGGAGGTGACAACACCTCACACAGAGGTGACAACACCTCACACAGAGGTGACAACACCTCACACAGAGGTGAAAACACTCACACAGAGGTGACAACACTCACACAGAGGTGACAACACTCACACAGAGAGGTGACAACACCTACACAGAGGAGGTGACAACACCTCACACAGAGGTGACAACACCTCACACAGAGGTGACAACACCTCACACAGAGGAGGTGACAACACCTCACACAGAGGAGGTGACAACACCTCACACAGAGGTGACAACACCTCACACAGAGGTGACAACACCTCACACAGAGGTGACAACACCTCACACAGAGGAGGTGACAACACCTCACACAGAGGAGGTGACAACACCTCACACAGAGGAGGTGACAACACCTCAAACAGAGGTGACAACACCTCACACAGAGGAGGTGACAACACCTCACACAGAGGAGGTGACAACACCTCACACAGAGGAGGTGACAACACCTCACACAGAGGTGACAACATCTCACTCAGAGGAGGTGACAACACCTCACACAGAGGAGGTGACAACACCTCACACAGAGGAGGTGACAACACCTCACTCAGAGGTGACAACACCTCACACAGAGAAGGTGACAACACCTCACTCAGAGGAGGTGACAACACCTCACACAGAGGTGACAACACCTCACTCAGAGGAGGTGACAACACCTCACTCAGAAGAGGTGACAACACCTCACACAGAGGAGGTGACAACACCTCACACAGAGAAGGTGACAACACCTCACACAGAGAAGGTGACAACACCTCACACAGAGAAGGTGACAACACCTCACTCAGAGGAGGTGACAACACCTCACACAGAGAAGGTGACAACACCTCACACAGAGAAGGTGACAACACCTCACTCAGAGGAGGTGACAACACCTCACTCAGAGGAGGTGACAACACCTCACTCAGAGGAGGTGACACCTCACACAGAGGAGGTGACAACACCTCACACAGAGGAAGTGACAACACCTCACACAGAGGAGGTGACAACACCTCACACAGAGAAGGTGACAACACCTCACTCAGAGGAGGTGACAACACCCCACACAGAGGAGGTGACAACACCTCACTCAGAGGAGGTGACAACACCTCACACAGAGAAGGTGACAACACCTCACACAGAGGAGGTGACAACACCTCACTCAGAGGAGGTGACAACACCTCACTCAGAGGAGGTGACAACACCTCACTCAGAGGAGGTGACAACACCTCACTCAGAGGAGGTGACAACACCTCACACAGAGAAGGTGACAACACCTCACACAGAGGAGGTGACAACACCTCACTCAGAGGAGGTGACAACACCTCACACAGAGGAGGTGACAACACCTCACTCAGAGGAGGTGACAACACCTCACACAGAGAAGGTGACAACACCTCACTCAGAGGAGGTGACAACACCTCACACAGAGGTGACAACACCTCACACAGAGAAGGTAACAACACCTCACTCAGAGGAGGTGACAACACCTCACTCAGAGGAGGTGACACCTCACACAGAGGAGGTGAAAACACCTCACACAGAGGTGACAACACCTCACACGGAGAATTTGACAACACCTCACTCAGAGGAGGTGACAACACCTCACTCAGAGGAGGTGACAACACCTCACACAGAGGAGGTGACAACACCTCACACAGAGAAGGTGACAACACCTCACACAGAGGAGGGACAACACTCACACAGAGGTGACAACCCCTCACACAGAGGAGGTGACAACACTCACACAGAGGAGGTGACAAACCTCACACAGAGGAGGTGACAACACTCACACAGAGGAGGTGACAACACCTCACACAGAGGTGACAACACCTCACACAGAGGTGACAACACCTCACACAGAGAAGGTGACAACACCTCACACAGAGGAGGTGACAACACCTCACACAGAGGTGACAACACCTCACACAGAGAAGGTGACAACACCTCACTCAGAGGAGGTGACAACACCTCACTCAGAGGAGGTGACAACACCTCACTCAGAGAAGGTGACAACACCTCACTCAGAGGAGGTGACAACACCTCACTCAGAGAGAGGTGACAACACCTCACTCAGAGAAGGTGACAACACCTCACTCAGAGAAGGTGACAACACCTCACTCATAGGAGGTGACAACACCTCACTCATAGGAGGTGACAACACCTCACACAGAGGAGGTGACAACACCTCACACAGAGGAGGTGACAACACCTCACACAGAGGAGGTGACAACACCTCACACACTCATACATTTGTCCAACATTAAGTTAAATTGTTCGCCTGACAAAGAACATATATTTTTACCATTAATGGACAAAATTCTGGACTATAAAACTGTCAAGTTTATATACATTCCAGAACACAAATTTGAAATATGTTGTGCCTGGTTTCAGACGAGACCGAGGGGCGTTGACCCCTGAAACCCTCTCCAGGTATACTCCAGGTATCATGCTTGATAAGAGATTATTCCACAATATTTCGTTGAACTGTAGAATTATATGGAATTAATTCTTTGCCATTAGTCAAATCTACACAATGGTGTGTATCTCTCGTATGAATGAACAAAACTCTGGACTCTTGTCAACTAGATATTGCATATTTGTTTTATAACTCTGTTCTCAAGAGATTTACCAGTTTGTCCGAAATAAAAGGTATCACAACTTTTACAAGGGACGGACTATACACGACCTACAGATTCCTTGGGAAAAATTTTTAATTAATTTTTGTTTTACGGTTTTGTTATATTTAAAGACAACTTTAATATTAAAGTATTCAAGAACTTGTGGGAGATTAAAGAGATTTTCATTGTAAGGTAAAAACCAACAAATTCTCAAACGTATACTCGGTATTAGGCTCTGTCCTGTAAACTTTTCTTTTTTAGCTTTATCAAAAGCCACAACAATAAATGTTCGTTGATATTGTAAGTTAGAAGGTATTTCAGAGATTTTTCTATTTTCCCCATCATGGAATTCGGGGCTACGAATCCTAAAGACTCTCAAGAACATAGAAGTAAATTCACTTTAATATATGTTTGGTGCCTCAAATAGTAATGTATGAACATATGTTAGTAGTCTTGTGGTAAACAGTGAACATAAACGTTGTACCAGATCTATGAATATGTATATCCAGAAAGGGATTATTCCATTTACCTCACTTACCATAGTGAAGTTAATGGAAGGGACCAGTAAGTTTAGTCATTAACCCCCTCGGCTTGATGTATTTCTCCATTTATCCCCTTACTGCCATACAAAAAATTTATCGCCCTTATTAAGGGACAAAAACAAGGTCAGAAGAAAAATAAATTCAGGTTTTTGCACACAAATATTTACCCCTTGCCATGTAATTTTTTACCCTTAAGGGGTAAATTTACCCCTGGTTGAGAATCACTGGTCTATGTAGAAAGTCATCAGGACTCTCATTATAAGGCCACAGACAGAGCACATCATACACATGCCCCAGCTATTTGGTGTTTGCAGGAAGGCTGATGGTCAAGCCACTCCGTCAGTCTCCTGGTATGGATTGTAAGGAGGGTTCGATCCCCGTCCACGGCGAGGATATTTATAAAAATTATTCATGAATGGAGTACTTGAGTACACACGTTCTCGTGCCCTTCAAGTAAACACGTACTCTTGCCCTTCAAGTACACACACTCTGCCCTTCAAGTAAACACGTACTCTGCCCTTCAAGTACACACACTCTTGCCCTTCAAGTAAACACGTACTCTAGCCCCTCAGGACGAGTGACTAGCTCTTGAACCACGAAGTACAAGGCGTCCACGCCTTCCCTACGCTCAATTCAGATTACCTTTCATTTTCCAGGCACTGGTTGACCCCTACAGTCCTACAGCTTCCTTATATATATATATATATATATATATATATATATATATATATATATATATATATATATATATATATATATATATACTATATATATATATATATACGTATATTAAATTTTGGATTAATTTTTTTTAATACAGAGTTAATATCGTACGCATATTTTTGTATTAGCAAAAGTTAAAGTAGGCAATAAATGGCTTGATCCTACGCAATGCTATTAAAAAAATTACGTAGGGTTCTGCTTACTTGACAACGCCAAGTTTGTTGCAAAGCTTGGTGAAGAGCACTCCAACACTGCAGCTTGGTGAAGAGCACTCCAACACTGCAGCTTGGTGAAGAGCACTCCAACACTGCTGTCTCTCCTTGTAGAGTATTTCTTGTTCTTATGCCACGTTCCTTCGAGTTAAAAATCTGAACGAATAACGATATTTACAACACTGAGAGAGAGAGAGAGAGAGAGAGAGAGAGAGCAATATTGCTCTGAGTCAAGAGTGTGTTATAGAGATGACTAACGAGGCAATCCGTACACAGAGCGGCGATAATGAAGGTGCAGGTGAGGGAGGTAAGGTGAGGGGTGGAGAAAGTGACACAATCGTGTGATGGAGAGAATGGAAGATGAGAAAACCGGAGGCTGAGAAAGGAGAGTGAGACATATACCTCATTCTCTGAAGGTGACTCAGGTAAAGAGGAAGATGAGACATGAGGGATTGAGGTGCTGGGAGACATGACAGGTTGAGCAGGTGCTGGAAGACATGACAAGCTAACATGATACTACAATATAAAAAAAGCGAGAGGAAACTCTGATTTTTGACATTATGATGTGACTTCGAAGTCAGTTCGGTGTTTTCCTCTTTGCGTGTTGAACCAAGATCTTCGTCATCTGAGCCCCGAGGAACACATCGGATGGCCATACTGCGAAGTATACCTGGAGGGTGTTTAGGGGTCAACACCCCCGCCGCCCGGACCATGACCAGGCCTAGAAGTGGGAGAAGTTTTATCGCAGGGAGAAGACACGTGAGGGCCAAGGTCTCTAACATTGTGTACCTTCTTGCTTGTCCCGTAACAACGTACTAGAGTGAGATATATGGAAGAAAATGTAAAATAAACAGAGTGTAAAGCATGGACTTCAAGGGCACAATAAGAAAACATTGAGTCAACATCCGTAAGCCTAGACCATTCAACCTGCCACCAATAGATATCAGAAATATTGCAGGAACAAGTGTAATGATAAACTTCAAGAATCACCACTTCAGTAGCGCTGGAAACTGTGCTGCTACAGAACTCTCAACACTGACGTCTTAGTTCAGGTTCTTTTCAAGACAAGTTACGTATTTTTGCAGTTCACTGAAGGAGGCCGTTTGCATCCCTTGGGATTACGCAAGCATGGCTCTGGTCGCTCCCTGGTCAGAACAGGTGGAGAAGTACCTTAACGCATGTTGAAAATGGTATAAAATACAGACACGTTGATGATTAAGATATATGTGCAAGAGTTGGGTGTCTTTACTGTCAGATACAGAGGCACCTGCTGCCTCTGTATCTGACTCAAGAAGTCTACTGTGTATGCGAAACCTTTCAACAATAGACACCCAACTGATGCACATGAATCTTAATCACTAACCTTAACCTTAACCTAACCTTTCCTTAACCTAACCTAACCTAACCTGGGAAAGGTCTATTGATGAAAATAGTTGATGTTGCTCTCAGAGCCAGGATAGTGTTGTCAGTGATGTCAGTGATGTCAGCGCAACAGAACTAAGTGTTGGAGCCATCACTGTGCTTAGCACCAACACTAAGCTTAACACCAACACTAAACTTAACACCAACACACTAAACTTAGCACAAACACAATAAGCTTAACACCAACACACTAAGCTTAATACCAACACACTAAGCTTAATACCAACACACTAAGCTTAACACCAACACACTAAGCTTAGCACCAACACACTAAGCTTAATACCAACACACTAAGCTTAACACCAACACACTAAGCTTAACACCAACACACTAAGCTTAACACCAACACACGAAGCTTAGCACCAACACACTAAGCTTAATACCAACACACTAAGCTTAACACCAACACACTAAGCTTAGCACCAACACACTAAGCTTAACACCAACACACTAAGCTTAACACCAACACACTAAGCTTAACACCAACACACGAAGCTTAACACCAACACTGCGCTTAACATCAGTACATTTATTCAACAATACTTTCACACTATTTTTTTCACACGTTTAACTTTACAAAGTAAGATCTTATCAGATCTATAGAGCGAGCAAAAATATGTTCAGTATCTGGACACATAAATGTGCCGGAAATGCCTAAAACGGGTTAAAACATTAACATTTGCATTAAATACTTTGCCAGACAACTAAATCGGCAGAGATCAGGAGTGAACTAAACAATCCTAAACAACTCCGAACAAATGAGCACAACCCATGAGCACAACCCATGAGCACAACCCATGAGCACATCCCATGAGCACATTACACATCCCCAGCTCCTCACTCTCCTAAATTACCCCCATAATCGGCTGTCGGGGGTAACAATAACAAAGCCTCGTGTCCCCACTGTATAACTGTGATGTAGAATAGGCTGGAGGCACACTGCTTATGTATTTTTATTTTTATTTTTTTGCTAAATAATAATAATAAAGTATATTAAAGGTATATAAGGGTATAATTAATATCAAGTTCGTTCATTTTAAAACGAGAAAGTTGATATCAATTTCACAGATTATAATGTTTTGTGTGTTACGTTACCATCACCTGAATCCCAAGTGTTCCTCTGAACTTCAATATTCAGAGCATTTTTAATATGTTGTGATTCGCAAATATACTGCGGACGGGAGAGAAGCCTTACGACGACTGTTTCAGTCCGCCCTGGTCCATTGTCAAGTCTGGACAGTGGTACAGGACCGACCGAAACGTCGTTACACTCCTACGTGCTGGGGTATTTGTGCATTCTTCCAGCCCAGGTGTTGTGATTGTTTGATTCTTCTTTAGTTTGCGATTTTGGGCAGAAAACTTCCCAAAGTCTTTCATTTCCACCCACCTATGATGCTGCCGTAGCTGATGATCCTTCAGTAGAATTATTGACGATATCCTCATTGCCCTACTGAAGTCTCCCAGCTCAGGCTGACACTACTGAAGTCTCCCAGCTCAGGCTGACACTACTGAAGTCTCCCAGCTCAAGCTGACACTACTGAAGTCTCCCAGCTCAGGCTGACACTACTGAAGTCTCCCAGCTCAAGCTGACACTACTGAAGTCTCCCAGCTCAGGCTGACACTACTGAAGTCTCCCAGCTCAGGCTGACACTACTGAAGTCTCCCAGCTCAGGATGACACTACTGAAGTCTCCCAGCTCAGGTTGACACTACTGAAGTCTCCCAGCTCAGACCAGACTGACATACGAAGTCTCCCAGCTCAGGATGACACTACTGAAGTCTCCCAGCTCAGGCTGATACTACTGAAGTCTCCCAGCTCAGGCTGACACTACTGAAGTCTCCCAGCTGACACATTTCAACACCTTGCATGTACACATCCTGCGTGGTGAAGTATGACACCTTAAAACATAAGTAGCTTTTGTTGACACTGTGTAACTATCATCTAGAATAGAATAGCAGCACAATGTCCAGGTATATAATTTTGCTAAATTAATAAAAGAAAACATCACCCATGACAGGAGTGCGCCGTAGCATATATCAGGAAATGAGATTGAATATTCAGAGAGCACTCTGGTCTTTACGAAGCAAATCCACCTCATGCAAGGATGCGCTGCCATCCCGTCATATGTGCAACAGAAGCCATATAAACGTTTTGCACTCTGGCACCATTGTTGATCTTTCCCATCTCACAAACACGTAAAATAAGAGATGTGTCTAAACATCCGGGGACGGATCTACTATGGAACTAATGAAGCTTAAGCTTGAGGGCCCCTAATCCCTGAGGGGCCCCAGAAACCACTTTAGTCCACATTGCTTAAATATTGTGGGTCTACTGTATGGTATGAGAAGGGGTTGCGAAGGGCCCCCATAACAGTTCAAGATTCAGGGCCCCAAAAATCTAGGTCCGCCACTGCTCACATCTACTTAAGTTCTCTCTATGTACTTATATTTTCCAGTACGTAATTCTTAATAGCTCTTATTCATTTATTTTCTTTCTTTTATACTTTGGTAGTCCTGGTCCGAGACCGGGTCTCTGGGGCGATGAACCCTGGAATCCTGACCACTCCATATATATGTATATATGTATGTTGTGTGTGTGTGTGTGTGTGTGTGTGTGTGTGTGTGTGTGTGTGTGTGTGTGTGTGTGTGTTCAAAAACTTTAATATTGCAATGGAAAAGATATATTTTATTACTGAGAAAATCATAACTGAAACTACACTCTTGAGAAGTATTAACATTTTGCAATTTACGCCAACAGGTGGTGTAAATTTACACTCGCAGGTGGTAACAATTTGCGCTATAACAGGTGGTGGTGACAACGATATATGAAAAGTTTGAAAGGTGATGAACACAGAAAAATATTTTCACTGCCGAGAAGCGGCGGGTTTTGACGCCCTTCCTCCCATCACTGTGACGCCCTTCCTACCATCACTGTGACGCCCTTCCTCCCATCACTGTGACGCCTTTCCTCCCATCACTGTGACGCCCTTCCTCCCATCACTGTGACGCCCTTCCTCCCATCACTGTGACGCCCTTCCTCCCATCACTGTGACGCCCTTCCTCCCATCACTGTGACGCCCTTCCTCCCATCACTGTGACGCCCTTCCTCCCATCACTGTGACGCCCTTCCTACCATCACTGTGACGCCCTTCCTCCCATCACTGTGACGCCCTTCCTCCCATCACTGTGACGCCCTTCCTCCCATCACTGATCAAGCCAACCCAGCCTGGATGTGCACTGTAGGGAGAAGCGCTAAAAAAAAAAAACCCGCACGAGTCGTACGGAGACAGGACTCGACACCCGCCTGCATCACCTGTCTCAGTTCCACATGGGACAGAAAACTGTGTGCCTTATATTTTCTCGTCTTGCGTCTGTTCCATCTTCGGTACAGACGAATAACAGCAGCGAAGGAATTGCTTTCCTTATACCGCCGAGTATTGAGGTTTTGAAGGTGAGGTGTGTGAACGCACACGTCTGCGGGTTTTGGGGAGGTTAAGATGTTTCGCCCGCCAGGGGGAAGGGGAAGTCACAGCCAGTGAACGCCGTTGTGTCCAGTTTGGGTTATATTGTAAGATGTACACAAATGGTATACAATACTGGATAGCGAAACGTTGAACTATAATGCTGAAAGACATGAGTGAACATTCTAATCATCGTCTACTAAGTTGGTTGTTCCCTCATGACTAGTTTTCCCTTATCGAAATCCCTGAAGTGTCGACACGTGCCACTGTACCAAATCAGGGAATGGTCCGTATAAAACGGACCGGAGAGCACCACCTGCCTGTACGTACCAATATTTGCAAGAACCTTCCCCAGTTACTGGGGAAGACAATCTGGCGAGGCGTTTTCAAGCTATAAACGAAAAGACTCACAAATCGTAATAAGACAATTGCAAAACAAGCCACGGAACAGTTGGGGTTCGAATCCATGGCGAGTTAGTCTTAAATCTCACAGGTCGGTGCGTTAACCACTAGGCCAGCTGGCTCTAATGAGATTCACGAAGAAAGAAAATATATACGAGGCATCCACGTAAAGCTATCTCTTTGGTGTTGCTTACTTTTAGGCTTTCGAGTCAAAATCCGTTTTTCTCTTTTTTTTTGGCAGCAGGTGCCAGAGACCGCAATAGTCTTTATTTTCTATAACAGTGCGGGAAATGTTAGTGTTATGTTAATTTAAATCTGTTGCGAGGATTAAGGGTTTCTGGGGAACTACGATAAAGAGGAGGGGAAAAAAGATTGGAACTTCTGCTCAATCCTACGTCCCTGAATTTTGAATCTGGTTAGCATGTATTGTTGTAAGATCCACCTGCCCCTCCGTTAACTCCCTCCACTATGCTCCTTCCCTCCGTCACCCTCCTTCTCTCCTTCCTGAACCACCCTCCGACCCTCCCTGAACCACCCTCCGTCCCTCCCTGAACCACCCTCCGACCCTCCTGAACCACCCTCCGACCTCCCTGAACCACCCTCCGTCCCTCCCTGAACCACCCTCCGACCCTCCCTGAACCACACGCCGACCCTCCCTGAACCACACATCCACCAACACAGCACTACACATCCACCAACACAGCACTACACATCCACCAACACAGCACTACACATCCACCAACACTGCACTACACTGCCTCTGTAACTCACTACCCACCACCATGCACCTCTCGCTACATCTCCCGGACGATGCGTCTTGAAGTTTAGTAATGAATTCTGCAATTATTTTTCATCACAGAACTTACCACTACTTTCTTTTACGCTCAAACTGCACTTTCTCTCACACACACACAACGCACTTTCTCTCACACACACACAACGCACTTTCTCACGTAAACACCGCATTTTTTTCAAGCGCACACAACCACCAGTCGGCTATTTTCTCAGTGGCACCTGGTGCAAGTGCCAGTGTCACTCCTGTCCCTCTTGCTGAGACCCCCCTTGCACGTGTCAGCTGTCAGATTTACAGCAAGTAATGTCGAGGAGACCCACTAGCTGCTGTGCTGGAAGTCACAGCAAATAAATATTTTGATTATATATATATATATATATATATATATATATATATATATATATATATATATATATATATTATATAAGTGCCGATTAGGTAAAACTGGTCAATTAGCAAGAACTCATCTAAAATTAAGTCCTTTCTAAAATTTCTTTATACGTTTAAAGATATTTTTTTAATTTATGTTAATGTAAGAATTTATAATTTTGTACCAAGAGAAACTTTGAAAACATACCTAACCTTATTACAACAAGCGCAATTTAATTTAGCCTAACTCAACTAATATATTTTAGATACGTTAACATTAATTTAATAATATACAAACACAATGAAATATATTTTTTCGTTATGTTCAGAATGATTTTGGCGAAATTATTGCATACACAAATTTTCACTTGTCTTATATGCAAGGAGAGCGTTGCTTTTAAGCCAAAATCGCCAGTTTTACCTAATCGGCACGACATATATATATAATCTTAGAAAGAATGTAAATATTCTTCCTTAATTTATTATATATATAGGAATGGGTCCACAATTGATACCAGAGGTGGACCCATCATATATATATATATATATATATATATATATATATATATATATATATATATATTTTATATAATTTATTTTTTTTTTCAGGTCCTTTCTTATGTTTCCTATCCACAAGCGGCATGATGTTAATGCACCGTGAGATGTTGTCCTTGTTAGTGTATTGACTTGAGCATATTTGCACCTTATATATACCTTCTGTTCATGCTTCCTGTTATAGTTCTTTATAATTAATCGAATCTTAATCATCTCATTGTTTAAAATGGAGGGTACTTGCATATATATATATATATATATATATATATATATATATATAGTTCTTCATGACTGAATTTCAGTCCTTGCTGAGATCCCTGACTACATGACCACACTTGGAGAACTAGGATCAAGTAACCTACAGCATTAACACACCACCACACTTTTAGAGGAATTCAACACTGTATAAACAATTTATATTAAAAAAAATCCCTGAGTTGGTTTATGGGGTTTAAAGCCTATCGCCTACAAGCGGGTCATTAAGACTGCACGTAAATTGTCCACCAGCAGACAAGAATATTCCAGTCCCTAAAATAGGGTTAATTATTAAACTCCGACCATATAGACACTTAGAGAAATATACCTCTCGGTGTATACATCCCAAAAACTACAACTGTTATACAGTTACTATAAATTAATCGGAATACTTATAAAGTCATTTCATGTAGAGTTTATATGGGGGATGGATGACATGCGGCTAAAACTATTTGTGCTCTCAAAGGTACGTAAAAACAATGAATATTAACGTCAACAAAGGCAAGTCTAGTGTATTTCTGTTAAAAGTTTGAAAATTTGCGTATAATTGATTAAATTAAGGTAGCAGGTGACGTTTAAAGATCCAGAACTGAGCTCACTCTAATTTCAGAGTCAGCACGTACAAATCATTTTTTTAAAAAAAAATAAATATATTATATATATATATATATATATATATATATATATATATATATATATATTTTATTTATTTTTATTAACACATCGGCCGTTTCCCACCAAGGCAGGGTGGCCCGAAAAGGAAAAACTTTCATCATCATTCACTCCATCACTGTCTTGCCAGAGGCATCTTACACTAGTTATAAAACTGCAAAATTTAACATCCTTCCTTCAGAGTGCAGACACTGTACTTATCATCTCCAGGACTCAAGTCCGGTCTATATATATATATATATATATATATATATATATATATATATATATATATATATATATATATATATATATATATATAAACTCGCGATCGAGTCGCCTTTGTTACTTTGAAATTTCATGTCATTCTTGTTACGCTGAGTTGTTACTTTATTACTGTTTTGGTATTCAGACCTTCCTCTTCTTCCATCCCTCATCTCGTATAATTCTCCCTTCCTGCCTCTCCTTATCTTCCTGCTCTTCCACTCTCCTTTCACTGCCTCTTTCTCCCTCTCACGCTCTTCACACCTCTTTGCCTATTCCTTTCTTGATTCTCCGCCACTCCCCGCTTTTTCACCTTATCCAGTACTCTCCTGTATTTCTCCTCCCTCTCCCCTGCCTCTTTCTCTGTCTCCCCTCCCTGCCTCTCCTCTGCTCTCCGTGGTGTGGGCGAGGCAGTGTGCGCCATTAACAATAATGGAGCCAGACGGCTGGGATACTGCTGCCGGATTTGTGTTGATCCCCTGCGGCCCTTACTGCCCTGCCTCTATATTTTTTTTTACCCCACTGCTTGTTTTCTTCCTTGTTTAGTCCTTACTTCTCTACCTTCCTGTCCCTCCCTTCCCCCCAAGTCTTGTGTTGATCTCTGCAGGAATCACCGTGCAGAAGACAAGACTTCTTGTTAGGCTTCCCTCCCGTCTTGAGTTCATCTTTCCTGAGACAGATGTCTCCTCATTTTGCATCAGTTGGATTGGAAACAAGACAGAGGCTTCCAGCTGGGCGGAAAACAAGACAGAGGCTTCCAGCTGGACGGAAACCTGTGCGTCCTTATACTGCTTCCTCTGCCGAGGATTAAATAAAAATTGTCGGAAACGCTGAGCAGTCAAGTTAATGCTTATAAAGCTTACTCCAGCTTCCTCGGTCTTTTATACTGGAATATAAAGTATTATATCGTTGCTTTTAAGCACAGTTACCAAGCAAGCAGAACCTGCATACTCTGTATCAGAGTACACAGACCCCAGAATAAGTATGGGCGCCTAGCCGGAGCTAGACGATGTTTCACCCATACCCCGGGGCACCAGGCTGGTTGTCAAAGTTATTCCATCAGATCCTGCCACATGCAGTGGACAACGAAAGAGATTTGAAATGCTTAACAATTCGCAAACAGGCGAACGTAGAGGTAATGTTTGTAAATAATACCGCCTGTTTGTGTTATGATTAAGGTGTATAAATGGGAAAAAGGGATAAATAAAGGGGTTGTAAATAATGTAATCAAACAAATCTAACCAAGACAGGATTCGTAGCAATGGGTTCAAGTTGGAAAAAAATAGATTTAGAAATGATATAGGAAAGCAATGGTTTGGTAACAGAGTTAAGGATAAGCGGAACAAGTTCCCGACTAGCGTCTCTGAAGTTAAAACCTTGTGTAGCTTTAAAAGTAAGTTAGAACAGTACATGAGTGGGTGTGAGTTAGGCTTGCCTGGCATGAGTCAGCAGGCCTGCTGCAGTCCTCTTTCTCTCTTATGTTCTTAAAACTGGTCAACTGAAGATTGGAAAAAGTCTGAGGAATCGCGATTTCTGCTGCGACATGCAGATGGTAGGGTCAGAAGTTGGCATCAACCTCTGGGATGTGGTGGAACTGGAGACTCGCAGCATGAATGTGCAGCAGACAGATCTGCAGCAAGTGAGTGATGCTATCATGCCAACATGGACCAGCGTCTCTAGGGAATGTAGAATATTTCAAGCACCTTGCTGAATACCATGAAGAACTCAGGCTGTTCTGGAGGGCAAAGGGGCGTCCTACTCAGTATGAGGAAGATGTACCTAATAAACTGGCCACTGAGTGTATAATGTTCGTGTTCGGGTAGCCTACACCTTGACATAGATATAATCTCACGAGCCGACACTTACGATCATCTGAAAAGAAACATTCACTCTTGAATGGAGTGGCAATTAGCCCATCCTTATGGGCCAATTGTCTCCTCATATCAGACAGTTTCTATTAGTTATCTGTAGTCTTGTGGACAGCAACGTGGTAGTTGCTTCAAGTGTTCTGCTGGCAGGATAGTGTCCCTTGGACTCCACGGCCACTTGTTCTTCTCTAATACTTTGTATTCTGTTGTATTTAAACATGAGCTGTATTCGTTATTATTATATTAAAAAAAAAAGGGCTAAACCAGTATAGGTCATACTTGAGTGTGAGCTGTATTGACAACAGTTTTATTGTGTGTTAATTTCCAGTTGTCAAAGACACTTGTTGACAGACAACTGGCCTGATTTTGTGTTCGTTTATGTACTCACCTATATGTGGTTGGAAGGGTCGATTCACAGCTCCTGGAGCCGCCTCTTCTCTAGTCGCTATTAGGTACACTCTCTCCCGGTTCCAAGAGCCTTATCATAACTTTTCCACTTCACTCTCTACATTGTTCCACTACCTGACAACTCGGAGGCTGAAGAAATACTTCCTAACATCTGGCCCTGTTCACCTTGTCAATTCCTCTCATTATTTTATAAGTCGTTATCGTGTGTACTCACCTAACTGTAGTTGCAGGGTTCGATTCACAGCTCCTGGTGTATTGTGTGTGTGTGTGTGTATGTGTTTAACCTTTTCTTGATCTTCAATGTTCAATAAAAACTAAAATAATAGCAACCCTCATCCCCCCCAAAAAAAAAATTTATGAGGGTACAGCATCTGTTGCAGCATCTGGTGCAGCATCTGTTGCAGCATCTGTTGCAGCATCTGGTGCAGCATCTGTTGCAGCATCTGGTGCAGCATCTGGTGCAGCATCTGGTGCAGCATCTGTTGCAGCATCTGGTGCAGCAGACGTTGCATCACGCAACACGCCTCTCTGGTCACATACATCGTACTGAGATAACTTATTCCAAACGCTAGACAAATTTATGACTAGGCAGGGCTTTCCAGTGATACATAGTCATAACTTTAGTTACGGCATCATTCACAAATGACTTAGCGCTAGGCTCAAGTTATCAGAGTATATGCGAGACGTGTGTAGCCTAATTACTGTGAATTTCTTTTATTTCTGTGGTATATGACTGCTCATATACCAGTGGACACACCACAAGTCATAATTGACGTTTTCAGAGAGGTACCCATAGTATGAATTTTAATATAAAAAATAGAATGGCAAGACAATTAAGCCCTTAAATTACTGACTATTGTTATAAATTATTGACTAGTGTTCTAAATTATTGACTAGTGTTCTAAATTATTGACTAGTGTTCTAAATTATTGACTAGAGTTTTAAATTACTGACTAGTGTTCTAAATTATTGACTATTGTTTTAAATTATTGACTAGTGTTCTAAATTATTGACTAGTGTTCTAAATTACTGACTAGTGTTCTAAATTATTGACTATTGTTTTAAATTATTGACTAGTGTTCTAAATTATTGACTAGTGTTCTAAATTATTGACTAGTGTTCTAAATTGTTGACTAGTGTTCTAAATTATTGACTAGTGTTCTAAATTACTGACTAGTGTTCTAAATTATTGACTAGTGTTCTAAATTATTGACTAGAGTTTTAAATTATTGACTATTGTTTTAAATTATTGACTAGTGTTCTAAATTATTGACTAGTGTTCTAAATTATTGACTAGTGTTCTAAATTATTGACTAGTGTTCTAAATTATTGACTAGTGTTCTAAATTATTGACTAGTGTTCAAATTACTGACTAGTGTTCTAAATTATTGACTAGTGTTCTAAATTACTGACTAGTGTTCTAAATTATTGACTAGTGTTCTAAATTATTGACTAGTGTTCTAAATTATTGACTAGAGTTTTAAATTATTGAGTAGAGTTTTAAATTATTGACTGGAGTTTTAAATTATTGACTAGAGTTTTAAATTATTGAGTAGTGTTTTAAATTATTGACTAGTGTTCTAAATTATTGACTAATGTTCTAAATTATTGACTAATGTTCTAAATTATTGACTAGAGTTTTAAATTATTGACTAGATTTTAAAGTTTTTGACAAGTTTTAAAATTTTAACCAATTTTAAATTTCTGACCAGTTTTAAGTTAGTGACCAGAGTTTTAAATTGTTGATCAAATCAATTATACACTATCAATAATCGTAATAATTGCAATAGTAATGCCTTAATATTCACTGGAGTTTATAATCAACATAATTTATAATCTTTCACAAGTCTCTAAATTTACAATAAATTTGTATCATGAGGGAGTGATGCAGGCTCGATCCTCCGCTCACTAATCATTGCCAGAAATCTTTATACGACAAACTTTCAGTGGTTAATGTATTAGTTCTGTTATTTATAAACACGTTGGTTAGTGGGGTTTCAACCCTATCGACTAAACTAGGGTCATTAAGGCTGCACTTAACCTTTTTCACTACCAGACAAGAATATTTTAATCCCTCAAATAATTTTAATCTCTTATTATATATATGCAGAGAGAAGTGCACTTTACGGTGTGTAAAATCTGATTATTTCCCATCTTATTTGTCAGGGAAAGTGCTTCCCACCGCCGGTCTTAATTTAGGTGACCCATCTATGTGTGAGCTTCATACCGAGGGTTGGGTTAGGTGAGGTTTCTCAAGAAACAGGACAAGTGTTTCCTGAGGCGGGTCTTATTCATGTCATGACCTGCAGCTGGAGCTTTCCACTGGCTTACCCCTCTACCTCTTTAAAAATTATGGTTATCATTATGGCCATATATATATGTGTGTGTGTGTACTCACCTAATTGTGGTTTCAGGGGTCGAGACTCAGCTCCTGGCCCCGCCTCTTCACTGATCGCTACTGGGTCCTCTCTCTCCCTGCTCCATGAGCTTTATCATACCTCGTCTTAAAGCTATGTATGGTTCCTGCCTCCACTACATCACTTGCTAGACTACTCCACTTCCTGACTACTCTATGGCTGAAGAAATACTTCCTAACATCCCTTTGACTCATCTGAGTCTTCAACTTCCAATTGTGTGTGTGTGTGTGTGTGTGTGTGTGTGTGTGTGTGTGTGTGTGTGTGTAAAAACGAATGGGATGAGTAAATTATATAAGTCCTGATACAAGGTACAGGAAACGTGTTGTTTGTTGAAAGTGGCTGTTGTTTTACAAGCTTTGTTTAGATGACGGGGAACTATTGTATTTGCAACGTTGTTTAGCGGAGTAACTATTGTATTTGGAACACCAAAAAAAAAAAATCCCTTTGACATATTGTATTCTAGTAATTGCAACGTGACAGAGGATAACATTGTCAGTTTTTTTACCGACAGACTTTTATGCTCGCTGAGTTGCTTATGTCTCAGTATGTGTAGTCAAATAATGATAATAGTAATTAAATATTAATAAATTATAATACTAATATGAATATAATTAATAAAATATGAAAATTATACGATGATATATGCTCTTTTTATTTCCTCAGCATAAATATACTGAGAGTTTAATTAGAGTTTTAGGGATTATAATATTCTTCACTGATGTATAAGTACAGCGGACCCCCGGATT